>OY294020.1:22189782-22647499 GCA_958510785.1 Exephanes ischioxanthus | reverse complement strand
CCGGCCAATCCCGCAAGCGAGCCAATGAATAAACGATAAACTCGAAGAAGCAGCGATACGACGGAGTTTCCACCTGAATGTTGGACTCGCGGAGAGATAAACGGAACGGAAACTCCGGTGACTCGATCTTCGTCCCTGTCGCTCCGTCTCTCGAGATTCGAACTTGGCTCATGGAGGTATTAATGGGGACATTAATACCGAGCCAGGTCAGTTTCTGAGAAACGCGGCTTGCATTCTTCGAGGTCATAAGAAAATCAATGAATAAGTTGGGTGAACCGGCGGCTCCTGGGAAGCGTCGCTGCGGAAGCCGGAACAGGAAGGATCGAGTTTTCGAACCGGAAACTTTGAGCCAACTGGGAGCACGGGATATTAATGTAGAGCCAACGAGCTTGTACACCATTAGTCCATTAGTTAACGGAAGGTAACAACAACATTATCGGGTCAAACGAGTCGAAACATTTTATTAATTTTATGTACAAACATTTTATTAATTTTATGTACAAACATTTTATTAATTTTGTGTACAAAGGTTCGCAGAGTTATTGCAGCAGGCGCTGATTTAAAAAGTACCGTCCGATATTGAGAAAAAAAAAATTAATAACGAGTTTACTAAATATTGTAAATATTAAGATTACAATTATTAATAACTAGCAGGTTGTTATGACTCGCTATGGACGATTGAATTTGGAAAACGGAAGTTTAGATTTCCGGACCTTCACAGGAAATACATCACCCACGGTCTGAAAATCTCATCTCTAATCAGTAGTCATATCGAAAATACGTCACATCCGGTCTGGAAACTTAATTTTTTTGACAGAAAGTATCGCCATACTGGAAATACATCACTTCCGGTTTGAAAATCTCATTTTTCGACCGGAACTGTCGTCATTTCGAAAATACGTCACTTCCGGTCTGAAAAACTCATGTTTTCGACCGGAAGTGTCGTCACACCGGAAATACGTCGCGTCCGGTCTGATAATCTCATCCTCTCAACCGGAAGTTTCGCCATACCTGAAATACGTCACTTCCGGTTTGAACATCTCATTTTTCTCGACCGGAACTGTCGTCATATCGAGAATACGTCACTTTCCGTTTGAAAATCTAATTTTTCGACCGGAACTGTCGTCGTAACGGAAATACGTCACTTCCGGTTGGAAAACCAAATTTTTCGGCCGGAAGTATCGCCACACCATAAGCGCATCACTTACGGTTTGGAAAATCGAATTCTTTTCGACCAGAAGCGGAGTCATACCGGAAATACGTATATTCTGGTCGAAGCGCTACGGTCAATGTGTGACCAGTGACGCAAACGGTAGAAAAGTAAACGAGTTATTTTTTTCGAGCGAATGGAGTGCGAAGAGGCGAAAGAAGACGACAAAGAGGCGTGAGCAGGAGAGAGAGCGGTCGCATCTGCTTCAGCCCGTTTTTGCAGCTTTCCACTTGTCGCTGTGTAGCTGCCCCGAGGAGTGGATGATTCCACGCGTTTCCATTATCCCCCCCCAGTGTGTGTCTCGGTGGTTACGCGCCGGCGGTGGAAGGCTATATCGATCTGTAACCCAGCCCTCTGCCTCCTGCGTCCTCACCTCCCAATCATCTCCCTCATCCCTCCGCATCCCCAACTCGCGCAACGTCGACGTGTAGCGGTACGTGAGAGAAGTAGATGCTGTCTCGCGCGAGCTCTCGCAAGCCCCATTGTGCCCCGGGCGTCCCGATGAGTTTAAGAATTTAATCGATCAACTTTCGCTCTCACGTATCACTGACACGCGTATTTTTTCTCTTTTATTCTCATTTCTTTTCCTCGCAACCCGTCGCATTCATTTTTGGACGGACGGATCAGCGTTTAAAGGGTTAAAAAAAAAAACACAAAAAATGTCTCGGAATTATTGCTACAAAAGATATTTATCTTTCGCTGTAATAATTCCGGAATATCTTTGTTTTTTTTCATTTATTAATTACGTGGCGTGACGTATTTCTCTAGATCGTAGCGCGGAACGATAATTTCCGATCGCAATGTAGAATGAAAATAAAACTCATTTTTTTTTTTTCAAAACGAGGGTAACTCGATTAGTCGTTCATTTTTTTTTACAGCCGCAGCCGATTTAGCTTTCATCGCCGAGTGTAACTAACCCCTTAACCACTGATCCGTCCGTCCGAAAATAAAAGTGACGATTTGCAAAAAAAAAAAAAAAAAAAAAATGCAAATAAAAATCGAAACCCGTGTGGACTTCAAAAAGGAAAGCTCCAGGTTGATCGAGTAACGGATATCTCAAGATAGCGCAATGAAAAAAAAAAAAAAAAATAGAAACGCACACAAGCCCATAAAGAATCACCAGGGGCGGAGATGGAACCGGGGCGGGAGGGCAGGGGAGGTTACTCTAAGAATATTTTAAGCTCGCACAAGGGTGGATGAAGTTTTGCTCGACGCTGGGAGCTTGCACTACGAAGATGAAAAGGCGGCGATGAGGGGGGGGGGGGGGGGGGGGGGGTTCAGCCCGTCGCGCAATGCCATGGGTTCGAATACACCCCCGCCAGTGTGCGTCAGGTCGATCGAGGGAGACGGAAGAAGACACACTGTGTACTGGCGATGGATGGAGGATCGGCTGAGGGAAGGTTGAGCAGAGAAAAGAAAATAAAAGAATAAGTGGGACGACTGAGAGGGGGGGGGGCGGGTAGATAGGAAAAGAATAGGCACGAGAAAGAATGGAGAGTCGCGAGAGATGCCGGGGAGAAGAGTAGGTGAACAGGGGTGCTTGTGAACGATCGTAAGCTCGAGCTTGATCCACTGAAAGAGCTTTCACTACGTATACACGATCGATCAACTCTCGATGCACTTTTTTCTCCTTCCGCCTTTTAATTCCTATCTACTCGACGATAATAATAATAATAATAACAATTATTATTATTATTATTTTTATTTGAGGGATTTCTCCTTTTTTTATCGATTTACATTAAACCCAGTACGGAGCTCAAAATACAAAATTATTAAATATCTGAATAAAAATTAAATGCAAAATAACCTTAGATTCTAGACTTGCATACCAATCTAACATATATTAAACAATCTATCATTGCAACGAGATTAGTCCACCCTACACTTCTATTTTCTCTACCATAATCTGATTTATTGATATTTTAGCACTACGAAATTTGCCGCCCTTTCAAAGGCCTCGAATGTTAAGCCTGTAAAATTCAACATCAGGAATTCATTCCCAAGTCTGTAATAATAATAATAATAATCGTAATGAACAAAGTTGAGTAATTCTATTATTATTATTATTTGTACTGGTAGTGTTGTTATTGTTTTTATTGCGACGCAACTGTGAACAATGTTTTTTTTTTTTATCTCGATGTTATGCAGTTGGTGGTTCGGTCATGCAAATGTTCCTCCGGTGCCCTCAGAACATGCTTACCAAATTCTAATTCTAATTCTGATCCTAATTCTGCTTCCGTTCTTCGTACAATTTTCATCTGCGTCGTCGTTCTGTCGCAGTGGGACTCGAGTCTCTCTCGGCGGGAGACACGAGCAGCCAACCCCTCCTCGGTACTTTCTCACTTTCTCATCCCAACAAACCCCCGGTACACCAGCCCCCCTTGGGGAATCCGGCCTCCGGCGCGTTGCACTTGTCGCTGTAATACATTGCCACCATCTACAGACATAACATTTCTCTCACCCTGTATATATATATATATATGTTATATATATTCTGATCCACCTAGCAGAGGTCTCTTCAGTCCAGCCCCGTACTACCTATGACCGTATCCCCTTAGACCACGTAGTTGGGTAATTGCACAAGCTCGTATAAACGAGGCAATGGATTCCTCCCTCTTCGCTCATTCCTGCCCACTTTCACTCCCGCCGAGTGGCTCTCTACCCTCGGTTTCTTACCCTTCGACAACGACATGCACGGCGTACTCGTGCTAATGCAAATTATCAAAGGTAATTAGCCGGATTGGAGCTGAAACAACGTCATATTCAATTTACCTTCAGCACCGGAGGCGGAGATTGAACGGGATTGAAAGGAGGGTCACACTTAAGGAACAGTTCGTTTTGTCCACGAAGATTCACAATTATTTTCTTTTTTATTTTACAATTTTTTGTTAATGTGTGCAAAAGTAATGAGAAACAGATTGTGGAACTTTGCGGAGGAGAAATGTTTGTTCGATGTATGAAACTTTTTCTTTACGCAGGGATGCGTTGATTCTTGTCGGCAGTCGAGATTTAGTTGAGGACGCCACCGCGGATGGCGCGTCGTACACACAGCGCAGCCACCTAGCGGTGGCGTCGGTAACTGTTCAAGTGTCGACTGGCGGGAAAACTGAAAGAACACCTTTGAGGGTCGAATCGTATGTTGACACTTCCAAGACGGATATTACACAGTAAAAAATAAATACGTAAAATCGGAATACGAACTTTCGTAAAAATAATTTTCTTAAATAAGTGACAAACTCGTTTCTTCAGGCCC
The DNA here is from genome assembly GCA_958510785.1 of Exephanes ischioxanthus. Classification (NCBI taxonomy): domain Eukaryota; kingdom Metazoa; phylum Arthropoda; class Insecta; order Hymenoptera; family Ichneumonidae; genus Exephanes; species Exephanes ischioxanthus. The sequence goes on along the minus strand of OY294020.1, from coordinate 22,643,036 downwards.
GAACATACAAACTTGTCCTTTTATTTCTGGTGTTATTGACGATTTTAGTTTGTACTTTTGGTTCTAAAACTAGAAACGGATGGTGCGATTGGAAAATTGGCAAATAAAAAATTGAGGTCGTTTGTGGACAACAAGTTGTAAAAAGTGCAAACTTTTTATAACGTGTATTATTCGTCGGAATTATTATTATTATTTTGTGTTTCAGTTTTGGGTGGCATACGTGCCATGCGAGTCTCAGTATCTCAACGCCGTGCAGCTGACTCTCGAGCAGGTGGACCTCATAAAGAGGCTAATAGAAAAATATCCACAGCACATGCAGTTCGCCGCGTCGTCCAGAGGTGAGTAGGAAAAAAAAGTTGCTCCCTTTTTTTTTTTTTTTGTAATTATTATTCGGAGATTTGGACATCTCTGAACGACGATTCTCGTGTATCGATGTATTCAGAAATTCGGGAGGCTCACTCGAGGGGTAGAATAGCATCCCTCATCGGGGTCGAGGGTGGTCACAGCCTGGGTAGCAGTCTCGCCGTTCTCAGGACTCTATATCAGTTGGGTGTACGGTATCTGACACTCACGCACACGTGCAACACCCCATGGGCGAAAAGCTCGTCGGTGGAACAGGAGGACAACGGTGATGGTACGTTCACCATTTTATAAATTTAATTAACATTTTTATTTTATTTTTTCAATTTTTTTTTTTTTTTTACCAATTACATTTGTATCACAAATTTTTGCCACTTTGAGGTCGTTAATTACTTTTTGTCAATGAATGCAATTTTCTACCTTTTTTTTCTACATGAATGAATATTTTAATGGCAATTCAGGCGGTGGACTTTCGAGTTTCGGCAAAGCAGTGGTTCGCGAAATGAACAGGCTGGGAATGCTCATAGACTTGAGTCACACAGCGAGAGCCACGATGAGGGACGCCCTTAGGGCCAGCAAAGCACCCCTAATATTTTCGCACTCGTCGGCTTTCGCGATCTGCAACTCAACGAGGAACGTGCCTGACGACATCCTCAAGCAGCTGGTGAGTCCACTCGACTCATCGAGGCTCATTAATATATTTTTTAATAAACTTGAGGCGATGTGAAACGTGCTCGGTCGGTAACGAAAACTGTAATCCATTTTTTTTTTTTCAACTATCTCCATCCAACTTTCAATAATTTCGTCGCCTCTGAAAATTTTAGCACGCTCGCACAAAATCCATAACAATTTTCGTTACCGACCGAGCTCGACTAGAGTGGGGGGGGAGGAAGGTTTCTGATTCCCTCACGGGTTTTTGGTACGTCGACAAATTTATTTATCTCGGCGCGAAGCTAATCCCCAATTTTTCACAAACTAATCCCGCAGGATGAATTAAAACCGCCTTTCCAATTCTCGTTCAACCACCCGGGTTCTCACTTTCAGCCCCAAGCCACAGAGGGATGGAACGATGAGGGTCGGGGGGGGGGGGGGGGGGGGGGGGGGGTAGTAGATAATTATCCAGCTCGTCGGCGAGTCTTCCAATGGCCTGAAACAATTACCACCGACGATTCCTTTCCATTCCCGAGTTTTCTACTCCATTAAGAAAACCACTCCCAACCCTCAATACTCATCCCCTTAACATCAACCCCTTCTGGACTTCGTTACGGGGTTAAACTATCGTGGCACTTCTACGCCCTTATCCTGCTTTACTCCCCGCGCAGTCGCTTTGCTTTTACGCTTCGCTCGCTCCTATCTACTCTCCTTCCGGGGATATTAACATCCCTTGTCTCAGACTCCTGTTCGCTTTTTACCAGCTTCAGCATACCTCTATTATTATTATTATTATCATCGCCCTCTCAAGCTCCGGTTACCCTCTCGACGACCTTTTGTCTTCATCTCCTCGAGTTGATTTTTTTTTTTCATGCCTTCAGCTATTTTCATTGTGACATTGCGAACGTGCTTGTTTGACGGTTAGCTAGAGTGAGGTAGCGTTCATTCGATAATCGATATGTATCGAAGCATAACAGCCAATTAGAATAACGGAAAGATGGCTTCAACATCCCTCACATGTATTTTATTGTAGAGTGGCTTATTTGCAATAATACCAAGATATTCGCTTTGCGCTCATTAGTAGGCTATGCAGGTCCACTTTATTGAGCCGGTATTCGATAATCGATATATATCGAATCGTTGCAGCCAATCGGAATAGCGTAAAATCGGTGGTAAAAGATAGCTGTTTAGAACGGAAAGCTTCTAGTGAACGGACTCGTGGTATTGTTTTGGGAATCGTGGATCGACAATTGGCAACGATGCGGTCAGAGTTTATTGCAGTATTCACGACTTCCCGCGGATGCTTGTCGATTATGGTATAGGGGAGAGCGGGGCAAAATGGGGCAGTGGGGCAAAACGGGACAGTGAGGGCAAAACTCAACTTTCCAATAATTTTTCGATGCCCCATTTTGTCCCAACGATACATCCGGATTTTCAACCCCGTTTTGCCCCACGGACGACCATCGCCACCATCCAAAAGTTATTGGTAAATTGCGTTTTGTGTAATAATCCCATTTTACCCCGCTGTGCCATTTTGCCCCGCTCTCCCCTATACATTATACCGGACAGTAAACACCAGTGATAAAGCGAGTGATCCGGGTAAGACGGTGTAGAGTATAAATACCGGGTAAGACGTTCGAGATATCGCCCCGAGCGAGTGTAGAGTCTCTACGAAGGGTAGAAGCTCGATGTCATGGCGCTTGTTTCTGAGATAGTTGGAGGAGTTGGAGTGAAGTAGCGTCCACCCGATAATCGATTTGTATCGAAGCAAAACAGCCAATTAGAATAACGGAAAGGTGGCTTCAACATCCCTTACATGTATTTTTTTCAGAGTAGCTTATTTGCAATAATACCACAAGATGTTCGCTTTGCGCTCGTTAGTAGGCTATGCAGGTCCACTGTATGGAGCCGGTATTCGATAATCGATATATATCGAATCGTTGCAGCCAATCGGAGTAGCGTAAAATCGGTGGTAAAAGATAGCTGTTTACAACGGAAAGCTTCCAGTGAACGGACTCGTGGTATTGTTTTGGGAATCGTGGATCGACAATTGGCAACGATGCGGTCAGAGTTTATTGCGGTATTCGCGTCTTCGTGCGGATGCTTGTCGATTATGGTATATACATTATACCGGACAGTAAACACCGGTGATAAAGCGAGTGATCCGGGTAAGACGGTATAGATTATAAATACCGGATAAGACGTTCGAGATATCGCCCCGAGCGAGTGTAGAGTCTCTAAAATACTTAGAGTGAAGTAGCGTCCATCCGATAATCGATATGTATCGAAGCATAACAGCCAATCAGGATAACGGAAAGGTGGCTTCAAAATCCCTTACATGTACTTTTTTAGCGTGGCTTATTGGCAACAGTACCACAAGATGTTCACCTTGCGCTCATTAGTAAGCTACGCAGATCCACTTTATGGTGTTGGTATTCGATAATCGATATATATCGAATCGTTGCAGCCAATCGGAGTAGCGTAAAATCGGTGGTAAAAGATAGCTGTTTACAACGGAAAGCTTCCAGTGAACGGACTCGTGGTATTGTTTTGGGAATCGTGGATCGACAATTGGCAACGATGCGGTCAGAGTTTATTGCGGTATTCGCGTCTTCGTGCGGATGCTTGTCGATTATGGTATACACATTATACCGGACAGTAAACACCGGTGAAAAAGTGAGTGATCCGGGTAAGACGGTATAGATTATAAATACCGGATAAGACGTTCGAGATATCGCCCCGAGCGAGTGTAGAGTCTCTAAAATACTTAGAGTGAAGTAGCGTCCATCCGATAATCGATATGTATCGAAGCATAACAGCCAATCAGGATAACGGAAAGGTGGCTTCAAAATCCCTTACATGTACTTTTTTAGCGTGGCTTATTGGCAATAGTACCACAAGATGTTCACTTTGCGCTCATTAGTAAGCTACGTAGATCCACTTTATGGTGTTGGTATTCGATAATCGATATATATCGAATCGTTGCAGCCAATCGGAGTAGCGTAAAATCGGTGGTAAAAGATAGCTGTTTACAACGGAAAGCTTCCAGTGAACGGACTCGTGGTATTGTTTTGGGAATCGTGGATCGACAATTGGCAACGATGCGGTCAGAGTTTATTGCGGTATTCGCGTCTTCGTGCGGATGCTTGTCGATTATGGTATACACATTATACCGGACAGTAAACACCGGTGATAAAGCGAGTGATCCGGGTAAGACGGCGTAGAGTATAAATACCGGGTAAGACGTTCGAGATATCGCCCCGAGCGAGTGTAGAGTCTCTACGAGGGGTTAAAGCTCGATGAAGTTCAGTAGATAAAGCGTCGCTGTTGTCAGACGGTATACAGTGGGTTTAAAGCTTCTCTACCGTGATAGGGCGACCGTGGTGGTGGTGAAGCGTTTAAGGAGCTCACTTCGAACTACCCCACAGTGCAACACGTTACGTCGATGCGGCGCTTACAAAAGCACACCGATGCCGCTGAAAGCTTCGAGCTTTAAGCTCCATCCTCCCTAACGCAGCGCCAGTAGATAAGACGATTCGCTCGTAACCGGTCAGACCGCGCTAAACTACTTTCCAAACTACAAAAATACGGTTGAATCGACACTGGATTCGCTGAACACGCTCCGGAGGCAACAATAGATCAGGGCAGGACGTTGTCGGACTCCAATTACGTCGGTTGTAATTCGATCATTTAGAAATAAACGCCAAAGTCGTTTAATTAAAAAAAAATAGTTTAAGTTTAAAAAATAGACGACAAAGTCGAGTGGCAATCGTCAAAAATTAAATTTCACATAATCGGCGCATTAAAAAAATTGGCTCACTTTTTTTTTTTTTTTTTTTAAGTTATGAACGTAGAAATTCATGTCATTGTGAAAGCGGTTCAGATTCCAAGGTATCGAACGAACGCAGGGACAATGGAAGCGGGGATAAAGGGAAATGTTGAAGGATCGGGCAATGCGACGCTGTTGAATCGGATTGTGTGCAATTAGATAACGCCGTTGAGTTCTGTAGAGTGTACGGTCTTCGATGGGAAAGAGCGGCGGGAGGGAAGCGGAGGAGAGGCTTGTAGAACGAAGCTGGGCTTGTGTATCGAGAGCAGGGGAACGACGCTGTAGAGAGCGATAAACGCTCGAATGGAACGAGCACGGCTTCGGCAAGGAAACCGTAGTAATATTATGGACTGGGTCTCTCCTAATGCCTTTCACGTAATACCTTCACGATTTCAAATAAATAAATAAAAATGCTGGTATTAAAAAATTATCATTTTTCTATTATTTAAAATATCTTCCTATTAAAAAATAAAAATAAAAAATTAAGATAGCTAATTTTTTTCAAAAAATCAAAGCAAGCAATGAGGTTTGGAAAAAAATGTAAAACGCGGTTTTCCGTCGATACGACAGCGAGCTGAGGTGTCTCCACTTTGGGCAGTTTTGGCAAGTGTCGGGACGTTCCGAACGGCAAGCAGAACCTCTGCGCCAATGCTTTCATGAGTTTGTACAGAGTTTGCGGAAACAGTCGACATTGTTGACTATCGAGTCAAGGGGCGCTTGGGTTCGAAGGTGCTCTAATCCTTTCTTCTGCGGACTAACTCTGTGTATAGGTGGTCGGTAGTTGCGTACCTGAGCGCACGGCTGCAGTAAGTGGATTGAGTCCAGCTTCGGTCAGACGCGAATACCAGCTCTCTGTGATCCTCCTGGACTCGGCTTTGTAGAAGCACAATGTCGTTAGTCTGTTGTCTGCGAGCCTCCTAAGAGCTTGAGATTGCATCTTTCGGATGTAGTCGATGTTTAAAAAAAAAGTCAAATGAAATTATTTTCAAAAAATAATCATTTTCATTCACCTCACATTTTTCGATGAATAATAAATATTAGTTAGTGGTAACAATATTAATAATAATATTATATACTGTTTTAATATTATCATTAATATCAATATCTTTGATCTATTTTGAAGAGTTGTCTGTTTGTCCCAATTTTCAAGAACGATTTTGAAGAAAAAAAAAAAAAACTGTTGTACTCATTGGAATGTAATAATATTTCTAATACCAAAGTACCAAAAAATATTTATCACTGCGATGATTTAGAAAAAAGAAAATCATTGATTCCGATAGATAAATGTCGAGTGTATAAACGTTTCAATTATGCCGGGTGGTGGTCAATGATGGACCATCGTAAAAGCCTGGAAGCGAAAACAATCACCTAGTTGCCTGAAGCTGCGGTGCAGATTAAACCGGGAGACACGATTGACCATGTCCGTTGAACTGAGCGTGACCGAGGCCACACACTCTGAATCGCGTGACGGTTTATTGTCGACTATGGCCTGCGTTCAGATAAACTACACGGAATGCCAGACGCGTCACTGGTCTCTCGTCCGCAAACGCGGTTTCGATACAATATCCATGATATAGCACAGGGAACGGTAGATTCGGTGCGCTCCCCCTCAGATAACATTTCTCCAGTTAAATCCTACAATTTATATCCTAAATGCGATTGATTTGTCGAATTATTGTGGAAATACGTTCAATACTAATACCACCGATCCGTGGATTTATTGGATTAGATTAATGCATCTATGCAAATGTAGTCGCGATCGAGGACAGGCCCGATATCAAAATACAAAACTGCAATATTTTTTTTCAAAACCTGTGGGATATTGTTCTCCGTCTAAAACTGAGCAAACTTTCCCTTTGCCAAAATTTCGCACTGTGAATAGTTTTCTAGTTAAAGCAGTAAATAGCCGTCGACCAATGAGAGTCGCGGAAAAGAGGACCACTTCATCGACAACTTTACTTGCTCGTATCTCGGAAAGTATGCACGCTACAAGAATTCTTCGAAGAGGAAGTTTGCTCACCTTCAAAATCTGAATACGAATCCACAATTTCCCAATTTTTTTTTTTTTTTTTTATCGATAGGAAAATCGTTTAATTCCCAATTGTACACGTAGTTCGCGGGGTCCGACGTTTCCATACCATCGAGAAGGCAATCGACATAACTGTCCCCAAAAGCGTCAAAGTAGATTTGCCTATATGGTTGTAATTAAGCTTATGATTGGCGGCGGTGGAAGCAAGCAACCAAACGTGACGAATAATTACACCGAAAATTTGCTTGCGCCGTCAAAGCTCGTGCTATTCCCTTTGCCACCTCCTGTGGCGACCACCAATCCCTGCAAATGATGTAAGATACACGATTATGGAGTGATAGGTATATACAATTCAACAGCATCCAATGTGCATATGCCTCCAACGCTTATTCGACAAATTTACACGAGGCACGATTCCAATAACTCTAAACCTATACACTCAGTCAGGGGCCACAAATTACAGTACCTTCGAGAGGCATTTCGCTTCGACTTGCTCGGCCGCACCAACAAACACTTACTCGTATAGCTGTATCGAGTGGTGAGAAACAAAAGGACGTAACTCGGACGCGGGGCAAAATGGACTCGTGCGGCAGACTACCTGCTGGGGCAAGATGGACCTATCACATAACTTCATGAAACGTGACAAATAATGGAAGCCCATTGCGCCACGTATCATTTTTCATATTTCAAGAAATTCACATTCTGTCCAGAAAATCATAGAAATAGAGCCTGCAAGTTATGAATTTTCTCTACGATTGCAGGAAGGTTCATCTTGTCCCATACATATTTTTTTCCAGAAAGGCGAAATGAGTTTAGCAGGTTCATTTGGTTTAAAAAAAAAATGTTAAAGTCTGCGGTGCAAATCGATCACTTAGCTGGTCCATTTTGTCCCACTCTCCACCAACAGCCTTAAATGGGCTCAAAATATAAAGCAGGGAACATATATATTTTTTACAAACGAATATAAAATTTAATGTAACGGTCCAGAGACGCTAAATAATAGTAGCAGTTTATGGATCCGTTTTAGCCCCTCGCGGCCGAATGGGGTTTGCAACCCGTCCAACCATATTATTCCTCGAGCCATGAACATTATACGATCGACAATACAATAACGACGAGAAACCTTCGTGTGTGCACGTTGTACATGATTATTATAGCCGGGCCGAGTTGGGCCGGTATCGGTCTAATGGACGAAGCTAATTGTCGTTCGCCGTTCGCATTACCACGACGGAATCCGGGTTCGATAAACCCTATTAATAAAACAATAGTCAAGTATTTGTCCGTGCGGTTACCGTCGACGGAGACCGCCATCGACGTGATTTTCCGCTCCAGTCCGAGCTTCAACTGATCGCAGTAGTAATAACCACTGTTTGGTCAGACAGGACGCAATCGAGCCCATGCAAATCCGAAGTAGTAACGGCTCGTTTTGAACAGACGCCGATAAACGCGTTCTCGACCTCTAAGTAGTTACGAGCCGTTCGAGTCTGACGCGCATAAAGTCGCCATTCCATCCTTCACATCGCAAGTAGTTACAATCTCTTTTGTCAATCGATCAGACGAAACATACGACCTTAGATTTTTATGCAGTAGTAAAACCATGTTATGACCGGTCGGACGGCAACGTGATTATTCGTTAAAATTAAATTTTAAGTAGTGAATTTCTGCTCCGGCTCGCCCGCCGTGGTCCGAGTCCACTTATGCTCAGAGAGAATTTAATCACACGCGCAAAGTAGTTACGGCCTTTTTTGCTCAGACATCGAAGACAGGTCGAAACCGACGTTAGAAGGAGTTACGATCATTTTTCGACCGTTCATATCAGACTGACGCGTCTAAGTCTGGTACGGGAAATAGTCATGCTCCGTTATAGCGACGTGTAGTAATTTAACGTCACCAAGTACCGACAAAACATTGTCCGATCTGGTGGGACGATTTTCACCGTTTTTAGCACTAAAATTGTACAATGTTTGCCTCCCGTGCTCGCAGTAGCAACGGCAGTGAGTAGTCAGACCGTTCATCGCCCGTGTAAAAGTCCTGAGAAAAATTGCTCACGAAGCGAGTAACTTTCGTCACATTCCGGACGTGAAACGCAAACGGGATAAAAGGTACCGGTTAGGGGGGGGGGGGGGGGGGGGGGGCGGTTGAAAAAGAATGTGGAAAAATACCGAGTAAGGAGGAAAGCCGAAAATTCGTTGCAGAAGCGACAAGAAAGGAGGTGACGTGAATTTTCATCGTGTACATGGTTCACTGTCAATAGGCGCAGCCATTGAAGCCTTTACGAGAGTTTTTATTGAGAAAAGCAGAAAGAAAAACAACAAAACGCCCAGCAATATAAAGAGATGGTACGGTCGAGCCGAGAAAGAGCTCGAAGAGAATAGTACTCCGGATCCGTGTATTAGTACGTAAAACCGCGATACTGGTGGTGCCCTATCGCCCCTATAGTCATCGATATTGCGAAATCGAAGCATGAGAAAAAGTTTCACGTTCTTCGCGGGCCCTCTCACGGTACTCTATTGCTATCAAACAGCCTCGATTTTATGGAACCCTTTACTTCACACACAGTGCTTTAAATTTTAAATACACCTGAAAAATCAATTCCTCATGAACTGTTCCCATTGCAGACTTAATAATAATAATAATAATAATAATAATAATAATAATAATAATAATAATAATAATAATAATAATAATAATAATAATAATAATAATGATAATAATAATAATAATAATAATAATAATAATAATAATAATAATAATAATAATAATAATAATAATAATAATAATAATAATAATAATAATAATAATAATAATAATAGAACAACAACAAGAATGACAACGGCAACAGTAACAATACATTGTCTTCTTAAGAGTTTTTTGTTGCTATTTTTCAGGCTGCTAATGGTGGTCTGGTGATGGTAACGTTCTACAACTACTTCGTCAAGTGCGGACCGGAAGCCAGCGTAACCGACGTAGCCGAGCACATTTATCACATTAGAAATCTAATTGGAGTGGAGCACATTGGAGTCGGCGGTGACTTCGACGGTATTAACAAGTGAGTCTCCATCCACTCGTACTTTTATCTCCGCACTGTGTTTTACGCTCGATTACTGTTTTCCTCTTGTATCGAAAATCTCCAACGATCTTTATCCGTATCAACCGGAAATTCAATTTCGGAGAAGCGTCCTCTTTGTCCGGGCATTTGTTCATTTCGACGGTAATAGGATAAATCCTTTGTTGTTCACTTCGAACCTACATTTTTTTTTTTTACTCCAAAATCGATTGATTACAATCTTCGTTGCTGACTAAGTGGATTCCACGTGGCCTTAATCGATATAAAGCACTTTTCCAAACCCGTTTCAATCAAATAATTCATTTGAAAGTAATAGTAATTCAATAGTAATTCGATAATGAAAAATGTATCGAAACTCGACTCGTCTTTATCTCTATCGTTTGCAGAACTCCCCGGGGGCTCGAGGACGTCTCGAGATATCCCGAACTCTTCGCCGAACTGTTACGTAACGGCAAGTGGGACGTAGTCGACTTGAAGAAAGTTGCCGGTCTCAATTTGCTCAGGGTTCTACGTCAGGTGAGTTTATATATCGCTCGGTACAAGAAACCTGCGAAACCTCTTTAAAACTACTTCGAACAAGTTTACAAACGATCGAGCAAGTCCTGCGAGAGAAAAAAAAAAAAAAAAAAAAAACACTCCGCTATTCAAACTCTCCAGGCGCATACTGGCGAATTTTGTTGTGGGCTTAACGGTTATCGAAGCTCACTGTATTATCGGCACGTTGTTTGTTTGTCTATCAGGTCGAAAAAGTGAGGGACGAAATGAGAACGGCGGGCATGAGGCCATCCGAGGAGTTCCTCGACTCGCCGGACACAACTGGCAACTGCGCCCTCGACATTAATTCTGTGCAACGAGTAACCGAGGTCTGACCTGAATTTCTCGTATGCAACTACTTCCTCATCATGGGGCGAAAAAAAAAAACTTCGAGAAGAGTCCGAGAGGTCGTAAGCGTTCTCGTGGCTGCTGATGGATCTCGCATCTCGATGGACTCAATCGCGGGAACGATCGAACTCGGGGAATCCCCCGTCTGACCACTCACTGACTCTAACTACTGTCCCCATTTTTTCTAATTTTTTTTTTGTTCGTCTTTCGTCACTGAAATCTCTTCATTATCCCTTTATCCGTGACTGACAACCTGTTCTACCGATAAGGAACACGGTGTGACATGATAGAGTGCGTTTCCGCCGTTACCGACCGTGGGTAAGGGGGAAAACTGTAAAGAGAACTGTGCGACAGATGGTAAAGTGGATTTTTTTTTTTTTTTTTTTCATCCCTCGGTGCGGTACGGCTTCTCGTGTAAAACCTGCGTCACTCGAAACAGGGGTTGGCGAAAATTCGAGTGGGGCGTCAAGACAATCGATGGAGGCAAGGGAGGGAAATCATGCAGAGAGAAAGATCGTCGGACAGGGTCTTTTATAAAGAATTTCACGAAACTTGGCCTCTTCGCGAATTTTTCATCGTCCATACTCCGAAAAAAACTACCTGTCTGTGTCTCGTGTGCACTTATTTCGTAGTCCGTGCTGGGAAAATTGTTTCCTGGTTGGGCGGAGGGTATCGGGCTCTCCGGCCTCGAGCACGGATGAGGGGGAGAGGAAAAAGGGGATCAAAACCCCGCACGGACTACACCGCAGCCCCTCTTTACAGGGGTAGGTCGAAGTATACAGAATCAAAAATTCGTTGTATCTTAACGACGGATTCTATAAATAAATGTTTCTATTGTAAAGAAATCACGATTGTCGAATTTTTCATTCACCGTCGTCCCAATGAATTATGCCGATCGATTCGAAAACGATGTGACGTACGAGCGTTGGTTACGTCGAAATAACTCCGTCGCGTGAAGCACGACAAGTTTATATTTTTGTTTTAGGATTGTTCCCCGGTTCGTTCTCTTCAGGACGCTTCTCGGAATTTCGGCAGGACGTTGAATAATTAAGACGATAATTTATAATGACTCGAGTTTTAATTGTCGAAATGGCACGGATTATTGTTGATTCAAATCCTTCTAATTAAAGTAGAAAATCGGATAAATGTGCCGGCAAGTGTAGACGCTCGTTTGATAGTCAAGAGGAAGTGAAATATCGCGGTCGGTAATGAAAACTGTGATGAACTTTTCTCAAGAGCGCACGGCAATTTCGCATCCGGCCCGAATTCATTTGTTTCCCCAAAAACAAATTAGCACCGTTGAATAAAGTTAATTTGAAAATTGCAACTATATCTCTCGCAAGCACAACTGTTTCACTTCCCCTTAATTGCTAGTCGCTGAGAAGTCTGCACGTGCCATATCGCGAGTAGAGTCACGGATCGCGCGAGACAATTTTATATAAAAATTGTTCCAGCACTGAACGTGACAACGGCGTGAAGAAACGAAGAACCTCACGATGTCGGAGCGACAGTGGCGCCACCGCGAAGCTGCTGCCTTATTGCCTGGTGTAAAAAAATGTATAACCATTATTATTCATTCGCATTATTTATTCGACCGTTAGACATAACAAATTACTATACCAACAAATCCTCAACGTTTGTCCTTCTTTGATTTATGTTTTCGCCTCGAACGTTCCTTCTCCTTGTGCTTGTGTTTATGCTTCTCCTTCTTCGATTTCTTAGCTTTGGTTCTCTCCACCCACTTACCCTTCGCTCTGTCCAACTCGCCGGCGTCCATCTTCGGCACGACGACGCTCCTGAAGATCGGTCTCTGCGTCGCCGGATCCACCGAGGACGTCGGCTCCTCGTTTTTGGGCGCCCTCGTCGGAAGAACCGGTCCGTACATATCGGGTGGAAGTTCCACTTCCGGTACAGCGACATCTACGCTCTCCGCGCTCACATTCGCAACATTTTTCTCCGGCAATTTACCTGCCGCCCTCGAACTATCCTCCGTCGGTCGTTCATTCAATGTGCCCGGTTTCGTCAAACTCTCGAGATCGAGCTTCGCGAATATCCCGCGAGGGGGCGAAGTGTTCCTCTGGAGATTGAGCTCACCGGGCGTTTTGCCGATCAGCAAGGACTTTACAGCCTCGCTGTCGTCCTCGTCGTTTTCCGTCTCCGAATCTTCGCTGCTGCTCAGGAATATCGCCTTGAAGAGATCCTTCTTCTCCGCGGAATTCGACTCGGCCGTCGCGGGTGTCGAAGTTTCCGCGAAGTTTGAATTCTCCCGCGTTTCCCGCTCGTTCATCTCGTCGGCGTCCCGCATGGCGCTGGTTGTCGAGGCCGGGGGATTCCCCCGACCGAAAACCTTCTCGTAAGAGGCCTCGAAGCTTCGCATCTTGCCGGTCGATCTGCTGGACGAGGAATCGATATCGGAAGTATCGATAACTCTCGATGGGCCATCGACGGTCATCGATCTCTCGTCGATCCCCGATTTCTCCGACGGTTTGTAGGCTATGTGGGGCTCTTTGAACGTTCCCGCGGTATCGGTGGCTCTCTCGAAGCGCTCGGAACTTCCGCCAAACTCCAGCGAATCGAAGACCGAGAATCTCTTGTTCTTCGTTTGACTTTCGGGTTTAGCGCAGCCGGTCCGCGGTTCGGGAATGTTGAATCTCTTGCAGACCAGACTCGCCGGCTGCCACAAATCGCGCTGCCTCGTCAGTTTACCGAAGAGCTTCATTCTCGCGGCTTCCCTCATCCGATCGTCGAGCGTCTTCGCGACGGAGGGCGCTGCCTCCTCTGCGCCGGTACCCACGAATTTGTCGCCCATCGCGCTCGAGTCGTCGCCGTACCTCTTCAAGTAATCGCTCTTCGACAGCTCCTCCGGGTCGCTCGATCTCTCGAAGAGTCGCGCCGCCTGCTCGAATTCCTGCCGCTCCTGTTCCCTCTCCCACTCGGTCATCGAGAGAGGCTGAAGACCCGACAATTTCTCCTTCTCACCTTTTCCACTGAGCTCGACGTATCCCTCGAATCTCTTTTGCTTCTCGGAATCAGCCGCGAAGGGCTTGGAGCATTGACGGGAGCTCGATTCCTCGGAGATGGCGGATCTGAAGTCTTCCAGCTTTTTCAAACTTCCCGCGACTCCGGGGTCACTGCCCTCCACGCCGCCCTTCACGAAGCTCTGAGCGCTCAATTTTTCCAGCCACGTAGCCGCGCCACCGGCGTTGCTCGAGCGTTGCGCCTCCTGCAATCGTCTCTCCTCCGTTCGTTCCTTACCGTGAAGATTCAGCGTTCGCGTAATTATGTTGCTCGCCACTTGGGACCCCTTGGGATCAGTCGCTGCCAATTTCTCCGTCTGCGTAATCGGCGCCGGGGAATCCCCTAGAATCACCGCTCTGGATCGAGCGTCCAAATCATGACGCCCTAGACCCCTCCTTCTGCCGTCGTCGAACGCCCGATCGTTTTCGATTGGGGGATAAAATCGGCTCTTTCTCACCGCGTGGAAGGGCTTGAAGTCTCTCGGCAACTCCGGCGGCTCGAAAATCTTCTTTCTCTCGAGCTTCTCGCCCTTCGCCGGTTGAAAACCCTCGATACAATTGTCCTTCGAGGTTTCGGGCGCGTTCTTCGACCATCGCGAATTGTCCTTGCTCTCCTTGCTGGGACCCAGGGCGAAGTCGTAGCGCGACATGTCGTCGCGCTGGTAGATGTCCTCGTCGTCGGCCTCGAAGGCCCCAACGCCGAAGGCCTGACCGCGTATCGAGAGCTTCTTGCTCTTATCCTGGACCTTGAACGCCGGCGTGTCGAAGAGATTCACGTGACCGGACAACACCGGACGTCTGTCCAGGCCGCTGTAACCGATGCCGAAGTAATTGTCCTTGGGATTGCAGAGAAAGGGCTCGTAGTCGTCGGGAGCGAAGAGTATCTCCGAGCTCTCCTCCTCGGTACCCGAGGAACCCGATTCATCAGACTTATCCCGCGCATTCGGCAAAGAACAACCGTAGATCTTCATCTTCTCGTTTTTACGACGCGTCCTCGTCTTCTCGCGCTTCGTCACCCGGGGACCGATGCCCTGACCCGGACGCCAACCCATCTTCTTCAGCAATGTCACGCCCACTGTGTCCCTGGGAAAAAATCAATTTTTATCAGCGTTTTTATTTTTTATTTAATCCATTCGACGGATTTCTCCTTTTATAACCAGTATACAGTATAATCCTAATTTATAGCTCTGAATAATAAATTAAGAATAATAAATTACGATGAGGTTATAAAACTCTTAGAATTTTTATTTATTTATTTTTCCATGTAAGTTCATAGGGAATTGTCGCTGTCAAATTATTATTGTTATGTTAAGGCACTGAGGCACTTTTACAGGGTCTTCTTTTGAAACCTTTAAAAGGAAGGCAAACCTAACTGTACTAAGGTACGAGTAGTCAGTGGATTTACAATAAAATATAAAAAAGCGACGTACTCAGTCACATGCAAGTCTCATGCTCGGTAAATTAATTGAAGCATTGTTAGTTTAAGTGTTCTTAACTTTTTTAACGTTAATAATTATTATATACCAATTATAAAGGAGAAATCCGTCAGAGTAATAAATTATAAAATTATTATTATTATTCTCTCAATATTTTTTATTTTATATTGTATATTATGCACGAAAAGATAGTTACTATATGCAGGCAAAAAACATTTTGTGGATCAACTTACTTTGCGGGCTTGAGCAGTTCCTTGAGAACCGGAACTCCGGGGATGGGTCCGTCGTTGTCCTGCCGTTGCCTCTCTCGCTTGGATCCCCTTCTGCCATGATCGGTAAAGTCGCTGTTCGCTCTTATCGCCGTAGGAGCTATGCCGAACTCTCCGGTGTCCTCTTCGTCCATGAAATCTTCCGGACGTTGCGAAACACCTCCGGCCTTGCTGCTTCTCGACGATTTGAACTGTTGCGGCCTCCATCCGTCCCTCGTACCGACGCTATTGAAGTAACCGGCGGAGAAACCACCTGTGAACGCTCCGTGAAATCTACGCCTTCCCTGCTGGTCCAACGCATATTGATCTTCGAGCGTGACTGCCTTTTTTCTTGGCAGATTTTCTGTGTACGCGATTAAATAACGATTATTTTTTTTTAAGGTTAGAAACGATAAATTACCTCAAAAATTGTTCATGCAAACGAATTTTTGTTGATTTTAACGAGTCAAACATAGAAAATTGGTTTTTTGTTTATTAAAAATGTAAATTATGCCAAATTTTAGTTGTTATCAACTTGCCGAAATGACGAGAATTGTCTTTTGAGGTTAGAAACGATAAATAACAAACGAAGATTTTTTTTGTCAATTTCGAGATCAAAGGTTCATGTTTCCTACGAACGGAGGATTCTAGGAGTCAAATAGGTGCAAGTTACGCTGAAAAAATGATTCGCGATCGAGTCGAAGGAAGGAAATCGGTGTAAATTCAAAAACATTTTTGAGGTTAGGCGAAACATTTTGCTAACCTTCGTCCAGAGGCTCCAAGGCGTTGCCGAATGTCACGAAGTTCTCGTCGTCGCTCTCGCCCATTGTCACTCCGTCGATTTTAAATTGTTTCTTCACGACACTGTTGAAAAATAGAATGTCATTTTATCGTATTTATTGTCGTATTTTTGTTAAACGTCAGAAGCGGAGGTTACGAAACGAGGCGCTTCACGCTTCGCGTCAGCGCCAACATGGCCGCCATCGTGGGGTGGGTAAGTTATGGACATTTGTCGCTAACGTCAAATGCCATTTGTTAACTTCGCAGAGTCATGCAACATGCAAAATACATGTAATCAATTACATAAGACAATCGTGGGTGTTAAAAAAATTATATCATGTACGGTCACTTGACCGCTTTCAAGGACAGCGAACTGCGGCAATTTGACAACGCGAGATCCATGGAAAGCCGCGCATGCGCATTTGGCACGGGCAAGTTTTATCCATCATGGCCGCGTCCACTCTTCTCCTCCTGCGGAAGAGTTTTTCGGTGAGCGGTAAGAGAAAACAATAAAAATATAAAAACAATTCTGCCAATTCCAATAAAAAAATCTCACTCACCTTCGTAATTATACTTTTCACAATTCGAAAATAAATTCTCCCGCCATTACCGACGAAGCTTCGTCTATTGCGCGATTGCGTGCAATCCGACTCAACTACGATATTTCCGTGCGATATACGTCCCGTCTGACAATACATCGTCTTCCATCGACGAAGAAGAAATACAAAAAAATTATCAAAATAATTTAATCTTAACTTTCAATTTTCGACTTTGAATTTTCCTCGTCCAAAAAATGTCGAGCACGTCCGAAGAAAAAGAGCTGAAGGCTCAACTCTTCGTCGTGAGACTGAAAGAACTTTTGGACAACGGCGAGAGCGAAGAAGCTGCGAAGCACTTTGCGTCGGGCGAAGAAGACGGAAACGTAGAGAGAAGTCTGTGGGATTTGGTGCCATTGCTCGCCGCGCGTCTCAACAAGGTTCGCAAGTTCAGTGAGCCCGAGATCTTTGGTACATGCGAAAAACTCCTCCACGAAATAGCAAATAAATGCAATCCCAAAGAGACGCTGCTGTTGCTTCTCGAAGAATCAAAGGACATTGATGATGAAGTAACATTCGCGTGTATCTCAAAGTCTCTGCGAGACAGCGTGATGCGCGCCGGACCCAGCAGAGTCATGGACTGGTGCGCGCGCAGCATAAAAAATTACATCGATCGTCTGCCGCAGCCTGAGAATGAAAAGCCTCGGGCGTGCGAAGCTGGCCAAGAAACGGAGGAAATCACGGGCAACGAAGATCCGATAGTCGAGAGATTGCTCCTCGACTACAGCTCTATTCTGGACTTCCTCGAGCCCGTAGTCGATTACGCAGCGCTGGGAGAGACGCAGGATGCAAAGACTCGAAGTTATTTGCTCGGAATACATATCTTCCTTTTCGGACGTCCTTTTTACCACCTTAACGACAAATCTCCGAAGACGCAACGCTTGTTAGCTGCTTCGTTGACGCAGTTATCGAAGCTGACCGGCAATTACTTTGCGTTTCTTCGTGTCGTCGAGGAGAGAAGCCTCGGAAGAAGAAAAAGATTAACGGAGACGAGCGAAGATGACGCTGACGAAGATAGCGAAACGCACGATGTTCTCCCGACCAAAGCTTCCGATCTCGCTTACGGAAATTTTTACTACTTCGTGCTGACCAGCGAAGAAGGTATAAGAAATACTCCGCTGGTTTACAATCCAAAATTCCTGATGCGAGATCTCTTCTATCTCGCCAATCGTTTGCTGCGCCAGCCCGAGTACGTTCTCGTCTCGAAGGGCCTGAAGATCGTTGAAGCTGTATTAAAAAAAATCGAGGTACTCTCGATGGGTCGTGAATATCTCGAGCAACCGATCTATTGCGATCTATTCGCCGCTCTCACGCAAGTGATGATCTACTGCGACTCCGACGCCGATCGGAAATCGGCGCTCGGAGTCTTTCGCGCATGCGTCGATCGCTTCGACATGAGAGCTCGTTATCTCGTCGTTCTCGGCCTCTACGAGACGTCGAACCACTCGGGTCTTCTCGGTCTCCTTACCGACATCACGAAATCGTCGGTAATTCAGTGTCTCGAACAAGTCCCTAGATGCGAATATTTTCTCGGAAGAAATCTGGAGCGTTTGCTGAAGCGAGTTTGCCGCCTGGCGAACGGAAGCGCTACCGATCTCGTGGAAATCTCCGACGAGACGATCGCTGCGCTCAATCTTCTGAGATTCCTGACGATAAGGGACCGAGACGACTCGACGGGAATATGGAGGATGATCGATGGATTGGAGAGAAATTATCTGAAACCGTTGAGAGAAGGTATCGATCTTTCGAGGGCCCACTGGAAGATCAAGGTCAGAGACCTCGAGGAACACAGGAAGACCGGTGGTAAAGAAGAACCGGAAGTTGCCGGCGGGGCAGTAAGCGTTTCGGTCGGAGGTCAGGATCTGACGATGATGCCGGCCTCGGAGAAGATAAAATTTTGTCACCAGGCCCTGAACGCTCTCGACATCATGGAGAGCATCGTCATTAGGGTCAACGAGTGCATCGAAGAAAATCGCTCGAGAGTCGTCGATCGGCTCGACGAAGATTAACGAAGATTCCTTAAAAAAAAAAAAAAGATCAAACTACTTTCTTCGGCTGTAAAACTGTGAAAATATAACAATCGTTTTTTTTTTAACATTCGCAATTTTTTCTGTATCGATCCTAGCCCGATGAAAAATCGTCGAAAAAATTGCTGCAACGATTCGAACGTCGATCGCGAATGGAATATTCGATAGTCATGTGAATTCTTGATTTCCCAGGTGTCAGGCATTTGTGGAGCTCCAGAGCGTTGCTGGCAGGCCAGGGACACCAGGAAAATGGAAATAAAACCGGTGACAAAGCGTCCGGCAACGAGACCGACGAGGAATACGAGAAGAGCATTAAAACGAAGATACTCAGCGCTTCGTTGAACTTTGTCAACGAGTATGGATGGAGTCAGCAAGCTATAAGCGCCGGTAAATTAAAAAAAAGCTTGCAATGCATTAAATTATCCAAATAATAGTAATATTTTTTTATTTTTAAAAATTATTATTATTATCCAATATTATTGCAACAATTAAATGATGTTAAAAAATGAATCTGTTGCAAAGGCGCTGAATCGGTTGGCTATCCGGGAATAATTCACGGAATGTTCCCACGCGGCGGTGCCGAATTGGTTCAACATTTCTACGCGAGTTGCAACGTCGAGTTGAACAAGATGCTGAAAGCCGAGGCAATCGAGGCCGATCGTTCGACCGTGAAGAAGTCTCCGGAGGCTCAAGTACGGGACGCTCTGGAGAAGAGACTGAGGATGGTTATTCCTTACAAGTCCACGTGGCCCCAGGCGATCGGTCTCATGACTCTGCCACCGAACGTTCCCACATCGCTGGCCAATCTTCTCACGCTCGTCGACGATATCTGTTACTACTCAGGCGACAGATCCGTCGACGTAAGTTTTTTTTTATGCGTAACTAACTCGGTCACGCTTCGTCCGACTGACGCTGATGATTGGCTTTCACACGGAAAAATTTGGCACCCCCTAAACGAAATTTATTACAGTTTTTGTTACCGACGGAGTAGAAAAATGTCAACGATTTCGTTGTACATGCTAAACCTTTCTAAATAGGATAACGATTTTTTAAAACTTGAAGGTACGAGGCAAGTAATAATGTTTTTGAAAAAATGCTTCCAGTTCAACTGGTACACGAGAAGGGTAGTTTTGGCGGGAATTTACAAAACAACGGAGCTCTACCTTCTTCAGGACAAGAGCGAGGATCACAAGAGAACGTGGGAATTCATGGAACGAAGAATCGATGACGCTATGCAAATTCATAGAGTTATATCGGTAACTTCAGACTTACCGCCGCCAGATCAAGCCCTGAGTCGGGCAACCGAGGCTGCCAGTGCAGCATTCAAAACGGTGAGAGACGGACGGATACAAAAAAAAAAATCATTAAACCTCGAAAATAAACTTTTTTTTTTTTTACTCCTCAGGCACGGAATATACTTGGGCTCAACTGGAATAGGTAAAATAAAATTGAAACACAGCAGATAAAAAAGTATACACAAGTATTCTCGCCATAGTAATTATTTATGAGGGAAAAAAAGAAAGGAACTATATAGTTTGATCCTCAATAGTGAGGATTTTAATAAACAAAGATAGTAATCGTCGAGCATAAAATACGATTTTTTGTAGCTTTCATTGTCTAAATACCAAAAAAAAAAGAAAGTCACTCATTATATGGCAAACATACGTAATTTTTTATTTATTTTTTACGATATATTTATCATTTCATCAACAACTTGTGTGTGTGCGTGTATTACATAATTATTTCTTGACCGTAAAATATAATCTCAAGCTTCGCTCTTTCTTTGTTATTGTCTCGAATCAAACAGCCACAAATGCATCGAAAAAAGCCTTTTTATCGGCCGTTGGTACGTGATACTCGCAATAAATATTTTTTTAAAAGAAGAAGTCTTATCGACAAAAATTTGAGCATTTCAATAGCCACATAACGTGAATAGTAATAGTTTTGAGAAAGTCCCCAATCGAGATCTCATCTAAAAAGACATAGTGTGGTACGATCTCAAAAAAAATCGGTACATCAATATTTCATTTTTTTTTTTTTTAGTTTACAAAACGATTTTTTTTTCAAACGATTCTTACCCGTGTATATGTTAAACAGTATTCATATAATATTTATGTACAAAGAATATATAAAGTCTCTCTCTCACGATTTAATTATTGCCGCGCTATAGACGAAGAGAAAAACTATAGTCAACGATTCTCTCTACATCGCACTTACGCGTTACAAAATATATAATATATATCATCTATATATACTAGATCAATCTTTCGCCGTTCGAAACAATTTTTTTTTGTGTCTCGTAACGATTTGAGAGGCGGTTGAGTTTTCTAAAGCCCAGCTATGAATCGCCCCTTTGATAGAAAAAAAAAAACAAAAACAAAAACAAAAAAAGAAGATTTTAACACAGTATTTCCATTACTGTTAGGGAAACGATCAGTAATGAGCCTCCTCAATATATCCTCTAATAGTTTTTGGCAAAGGCAACTTGTGAATGTTGTCGAGTCTCGTGTTTTGTCGTATGACGAAACGACAGAGATATTGCAAGCTTCGTACCTGAGTAAAACGACTTACGGGTTTAGTAAGTCGTACGGGAAACGAAGGATAGCCCGGATACCTTGGCCTCGAGTAACAGAACACGGCGGATTGGCTCGAATTCATCGAGTGATCAATCAGGGCGGCTACGGAGGTGAAGCCTTCATTGTCACCTTGATTGCAGAGGGAAAACAGACCGCCGCTGTGCTCCATCCGAGCGTGAAGGAGACGACCCGACGACTTGAAGCTCAGCGTCAATAAATACCTGAAACATCATTTTTTTTTATCAAACATTATCTGGTTGCAGGTGCCTGTTTTACGATCGGACATCTTTCACCTGATCGTACATGTATGAGAGGCGACAAAGTGTACTTGAATTGCTCGGCTTAAGACGATGTGAAATTCGCCTGGCTGAGTCGGGCTCGGTCGGTAACAAAAGCTGTAACTTCTTTTACAGACGAAAATTTATATAAGTGATAGATAACAAAACTTAAGGAGGTATTCACCAGACCTGAGCAAAGTATCAAAAAAATACTTCAAATACAGTACTTTCCGCAATTAGAATCGTATCGTTAAGCGTTATCTATTGACAAGCTTAGACAGTTAATCATATATTAATAGAAAACAGGACGCGACCGTCAACTCAAAAAGTAATCGTACTTGGTACTTGAAATCTCAAAAGCAGGACTCGAAATACTAAAAGGTACTTTTGTACTTCAAGTACGTACTTAAAGTACCCGGTACCTCAAGTGAAAATTGATTACAGTTTTCGTTACCGACCGAGTCCCTGTGAGAAAATAAAATGACTTTACCTATCGTCAGAGGAGTCCCGAACCAAGAAAGCACCGTCCGGTTCGGACACGAGTTTGGAATCGGCCTCGTCGCCCGAGATCGGACCCCAGTACCATCCGTACTTGCTGAGCTTGAGCAATTCTTCCGACAGATTGACTTTCGCCTTGCAATCGTTGCTGAGCTGCGCGTCGATGCTGTCCGCAGCCTCGACGGATTCCCTGGCGCGCGTCGACTGCGGTTCCGCGATGTTACCGGCTCTGACGACCGACGCGTCCTCCTCCCTTCCTTCCCTACCGTCGGCAAGGTCATTTTCCTCCGATCGACCTGGTCTGAGCTCCCGCCCGGTCTCGCCGTCCCTCGACGGGCTTTTTCCCTCCTCGCGCTCGTAGCCCAGAGCCAGATAACTCTCCCAGCATGCGTCCGCCTCTCGAGTGCCGGAAACTCGATCGACCTCGTTGTTGCCCGACGATAGGCCCGACTCCGCGGAAGCCACGCGAGAGTTACGATCGACCGGATTGCGATTGCCCGCGAACGTGAGAGGTCCATCCTCGAGCGTCGAGCCTTGAGCCACCTCCTCGGTCGGACGCTGCGAATCTATCGCTTTTATCTGAATAACAAAATTAAAAAAAAAAAAACAGACAAACGTATAACGATAAGATAATTAAAGGCGCTTATCTCGAAAAACGCATCACTGGTTGATAAAATGTTTATGAGTCATAGATTGTGATTCATAATGCAACATTTTTCCATCGCAAATAATAATAATAACAATGATAATAATAATATTATTATTATGAGATTGTTATTAAATATTTTTAAGGATGAGTAGCCGACTGATGAGAGGGTTGGGTCGCATGTTCCTTCAATTTTATGAATGAATCTAATTGCCTATTTATATGTGTTGTTACGGAATTAATTATATTTGTTGTTATTTATTTTATTTCATATATGCTCTGAAGCCAAAAGAGCAAATGTGCGACTGCACGCCAGTTAGATAAAAAATTTGTATGTAATTTGTATGTAAAATTTGGATTTGTAAAAAGAGCAATCTATTAATAAATTATTAATAAATTATCAATCTATTCATAAATTATTGTTATCAAATAATATCTTTATGATATTTTTTACTGGTCGAAGAAAGTCGATGTCTTCGAGTGACTCGTATATCGTTTCGCAATACATTTTTGTTATCGCTCAGAATCTTTTACCTTGACTTATCTCAAGTTATCGTTTCATTTGACTTTGTCAGTAAAATGCGTAAAATGTGATGAGTTACCTAAAATCTTTGTTTATTTTGCTTCCTCATGGAGAAAGCTATGTTTTAATTTTGTTTTTTTAATTTCAACATATTAGTGTCAGAATACTTGAAATAGTCTGAAACATAGAGAAATGTGATTTTTACCTGATGAAAAAAAAAAAATTACTAAAAACGGACTAATGTGAGAAAACGGTTGATAAACCGTAAAATCGATATTGAAATGAACCAACACTGTACAATATTTACTATCAAATTTTGCAAAAATTGAACTAACCGTTTAAATTTTATGGAATTTCGACATTTTTACATTTTATGTCCAACACGACTTTCTATATCAAATATCACTCCAAGAGTAAGATGAGTTACAGGTTTACAATGAGAGGTGAGGGGCGGATTGAAAATTGCCTTAAAACAACAAAATCGGAAAATTTCAGTTAGCGATTTCCAGCAATAAATTTTGCGGTAAACTTTGACGATTTCAATTTTACGAAACGTACAAATTTTTTCACATTGCAAAAAAGGTGCAGTCTTGTTTATTACAATTTCGCGCATAGTTTCCTCCACGATGAGGCCAAAATCGATCAGAGAATCTTTTGTTCTTTTAAAAATTGTAGACACAAATACGAATAACAATGATTTCCAGTTAATATTTTTCTACCGGACCGCAGGGAGTAAAATTCGACGAGTGACTCACCTTTTGTTTGGCCTTGCACAGTCCGATGTTCTTTATGCGCAAGCGTTTTTTTATATTCTTCAAGAAACCATTAGAAATTTTGGCGTTCGAAAAATTTTCGTTCCCGTCATCGTTCTCGCTTTTATTCTTGGCGTTGGCCTTGTCGTCGCTTTTCGGCTGTTTCCACGGAAAGCCGAAATATCGCGAGTTGTTGCCCCTGGCGCCATTTAACCTCAAAACTCGATTGACGTCGCTCGGTACGCTCGAGCTCGGTGTCATCGCCTTATCATCCGTGCTCGACGCTGACATTAGTCGGATATCGCGACGAAACTGGCTGCACTCACGCACCTCCCGCCAATGTATATATATTCGCCGGAACTGCCGACAAACACACCGATCGATTGTTTACGCGATGACAACGAAAATAAAAAAAAAAACATCGACAACAACAACAAACTATTGTCGCGAGACAAAATCTCTCTCTCTCTCTCTCGACGGAGAGAGAATTTGGCAGAACTCACTTTCTTTTCTTCTCTTTTATCTTTATTTTATGTATCATTCCGAACGCGACGCCAGCGACATCTTCGCGAAGATTCAAAATGGCCGCCGTGAGATTCTCTGGACAAATCCGAATTACGAAAAGTAACATTCAAATAGGCGAGAAAGAAAATAAATTGCAGTTTTGTTTTCAGAAATTTTCTAGTCGACGCTTGATATTCGGTGTCGATTGGATTTTGGTAACAATCTTAATTGATGACAGAAAAATGTAATGACGGTCACGTGACCGAGATCCGAAAAATGACGGTGATCTTTGATTTTCACGCATGCGCAGCCAACTTCGGGTTTCGGTGGAACGACGGAGAAAAACATCGTACGGTTCGTACACAGGGATCAACATCTGTGTGCGTCTCTGGCAAAACGTTTTCGAGGTTAAGTCGAGCTGTTTTGCAAAACGGCAGCAACAAATGGACAACAGCGGCGACAGCGGCGACGACGTTGTTCCGTTAGGCACGTCGGGTTTCCTCTCGGGCAGCGGCGTCTCGGCAGGCTACATCGGCGTTCAGTCCGACGATTTGGAAGGTACGCCAAAATCCTTGAGTTTTCGCTCGAGCTTGTGTACATTCGCGCAAAAAAAAACAAAAAAAACGACAATCCTACGAGTAGTGTCGACAAAACTCAGTTTATTTTGGGATGGATCGTTGCGCGATCGTTCGAATGAGCATCTCGCGTATTACGATGTTTCGGAACAATCGAACGCAGCGTTAATCCGGCAGCGACGTTTTTTGTCACGATAGTGTTCGGTTCAGTGATTGTTAAAGACGATGTTCTGTCAAATGCGATGTTTAATTCTTTTCACCGTTAAAAATCGTCTCCTTTAACAAATATTTCAAGTGCTTGACGTCCCGCGATCAACAAATTTTGCAACGTTGCTATAATCAATCTCGATGGTTCTTTGTCGGTAAAACAGTTTCCGATGAATGTATGTCTCCGCTTTATCGACGGAGCAACGGCAATTTTCGTTGAAAAGCATATTCCTGCCGAATACACAGGACATAAGAACACCGCCCATAATATCTGAAATGTAAATGTAAACTCTTCCGGTCGATAACCGTAGGTCACATGTTTTGTATCATCTCTTTTTTTTACTTCCGGTTTCAAAATGTCACTTTTCGACCGGAGGTGGCGTTTAACCCGAAAACTGAGAATTTAAAACCGTAAGTGACGTTTTCCCGTATCACGTCACTTCCGGTTTCGAAATCTCAGTTTTCAACCGGATGTGAAGTTTTCCCGTATCGCGTCACTTCCGGTTTCGAAATCTCAGTTTTCAACCGGAAGTGACGTTATACGGGACGTGACGACCAATTTTTTCAAATGTCTTTACGAGACGTCACTTCCGGTTGAAAACTGAGATTTTCAAACCGGAAGTCATGTTACAGAGGAAATTTTTTATTTATCGCTGGTATTTTCAAGCCGGAAGTGACGGTGTTCCGGATGACAATTAATGAATCGCCGAATTGCAGATGACCTTGAGAATACGGACGACTCGAACCACGGTGGAAACGACCCTCTGCACGGCGGAGGCGGTAGCGGCGGAGCGGGTCCTCTGCGCGAGCAGGATCGTTTCCTGCCGATCGCCAACGTCGCAAAGATAATGAAACGAGCGATTCCCGAAGCCGGCAAGATCGCCAAGGACGCCCGGGAGTGCGTTCAGGAGTGCGTCTCCGAGTTCATCTCGTTCATAACGTCGGAGGCGAGCGACCGTTGCCACATGGAGAAGCGCAAGACGATAAACGGCGAGGACATACTCTTCGCCATGACGACACTGGGTTTTGACAATTACGTCGAGCCGCTGAAACTCTACCTGCAGAAGTATCGCGAAGCGACGAAGGGCGACAATCCGCCCGGTACGACACCGACCGGCAACCCGAAGACCGAGCCCCAGAACACGATCTACGAGGAACAACTTTTCGCCATAACGGCGTCGAACGCAACCACTTCGGACACACCGGTAATCTACAGTTACTCGTCGTCGGACCAGATGCAGTTTCAGCTGTCCTGATCGACGTTCAACGACGACGACGCGTCGACGGACGGTTATCGGACGGAAGGCTCGATCGAGTCGTCCTCGTTGGAACACGAGGAACCGCTCTCGCCGGAAGAATGACGAAGGATTCGTCTCCGTTCGAGGAATCTTTGAGGGTAAACTTTTACCGGCAACGGAGATGAGCTTAGGATACATTGATCATAATTTTCTTTTTTTCGTTTCGGTTTAACTAGCGATTAAGAAACAAAAGTATGAAAAATGGATATACGAGAATATATGCGACGTGATTGAGTATAGAATTTCGTTGTTATTTCCGGGCTCGGAGCGAGGCTGCCTCGGGTCAGCCTGGGATTGTAATACATTTTTTTTAGATAAAAAAAAGATTTTTTTTTCCAACTAAGAAATCGATGATCGCTGAAAAAAATATATATATATGTAAAATAAAACAGGACCCAAAACAATTATCTCTCATTTACGAAAAAACAAAAATTATTCACTTTATTAATTAAATGTCATCGTAAAGCGCTATCACGTCGTTTTTTTTAACTATATATATCATATTTAATATAATAATTCTAGGCTGTTCTTTAGTGCGTCCAACATCGTTAATCATCTCGCTCTCGATAATCCTTATTTTATTCTTATTAAACTCGTTCGAGCTGCTAAGTCGCACGCTACTGGACAGAACCGGCAGTACATGATGTTATTTTTGTTTTTAACTCTCTTTTTTTTTATAAATAATCAATTATAATTATTACTTTGTTATCTAATTATCGGTTAATCAGCGCCTCGTTATTCGAACCATGCGTGTGTCTGTGTCTTTCCGTACTTATATTCATTTTTTTTTTTTTTTTTTTTTTTTTTTTTTTCGCAGAATAATCCGTAGAAAAAGTTCCATCAGTGATTTTCCCGTGTCCGTGTTTTTCTCGCGACGTCGCCGAACGCAGTTCCCGATTTCGGGGGCTCTCACTTGGGGGCGCGGAAAAGCGTTGACCGGAAGATTTCTTCAAATTTTCGGTTATGTTTGTCTCTTGCTTATTTTTTTTATATATATATATAATTTATAATTCTTTTAAATTTTTTAAAAATTTATTCTGGCAACTGAGCCGGCGATAGAAGGAGTTCGTGACCCTTGTGCGACTTGGCGGTCGAGCACGAAGAAGAAGAAGGCACCGGGGGCTGTTGTCGCTGGGACGTCGAGGGTGGATGAATCGGCAGGAGCGTGGCGGTCAGTCCGCGCTTGTTGCCGTGAGATGGCGCGGCGGAGGACGACGAGGCGGCGACCATCTCGGCTTTGCCGCCGTGGCTCTTGTCGCGTCCGGCCGATTTCTTCGCGTCCTTCGCGACGGTGACCATTCTACAGGGTCGCCAACGACACTCGCCGCAGCAACGGCACAGGCATAGACACAGGAGCACGCGGAGAAGACAGCAGAGAAGTCCGGCGCACAGCAGGGACGGTCCGACGAGTCGCAGCTCCGGACTGAGGAAACCCTTCTCGCCTGTACCGACGAACGATATGACGAGACCGAGGGCCGTGGTGCCGAGACCGGCGTAGAGCACCGTGTTCACCGCTGCGTTCACCTCGCCGGCTCTTCGACGCGCCAACGAGTGGCCTCCGTGAATGCTGCCCGGACCGACTATGCCGTCCTCGTAGTCGTCGTAATCGTCCTCCTCTCCGCTGCTCCCGTAGCAGTAACTCGCGTCTCGTATCTGCGAATTTCAACGATGCTTTACTTGGCTGGCCGGCAAACGATCGACGACACTTAAGGCTACATTCAACGCACTCGGTCGGTAACAATAACGCTACAGGCATTTTAGAAATATTTTCAATATTTCTATTATTACGAAATGTTTTTAAAACATAGTAAAATAATATTTCGAAGTATTCTATCAAAATATTTCAACGAAACTTTTCTTAAATATTTCAGAAACATACTTAATCTCTCTCGACTCATCTGAAGTATTTCTGAAACGTATTGATAAAGTATTTTTTGTTTCATTCTTCAGAGAAATATTTTTGCGAATGTTACGTGCTTATGCGGGTGTGCATATGCAATTTGGATTGGTGATGCAATCATTCGCATTTCGTTGAAAAGTATTGTTTTTTGTTTACAATTCTGAAAAATTTCACAAATATTTTTTACTATTGCTAGAATGTTTTGAATATTTCAAAGAAATACTATTGAAACGTTTAAAAAATATTTCCGTAAGTTGACGTTCTTTGTAGCGACAAGTTTCGCGGTGGAACAATCGTTACCGATTGAGAAGAATTTGTTACCGACCGAGTCTGTTTCCCAATCGAGTTGAGGTAATGTGGTAGACGTATTGCGACTGCAGCGTTGTTAATCCTATTGCAGCCCTGTGCAGATCGTTCAGGCATTAATCAATAGCGACACTCAGTCGATAACAAAAACTGTAATCCGAATTTCTCTGTCATGGTTGATCGGGCAGGTGAAAGACGAGCGCGTCGCTCTGCAGAACCGTTGGACGAAGGGCATTGTTCGAGGCTTTTCTTTGACAGATCAACCGTGATGGAAAAATTCCGGTTCCGGTTTTTTTTTTTTTTTTTTTTTTTTTACCGACCGAGTCGTACCACATCACCTCAAGAGCATGTGAAATCCTATCAGGTGCAATACCTGTACAGTCACTTATGGTAGAGTGAGAAACACTGAAAATATGTTTCACGTCATATAAAGGTTAGATTAGTTTTACAACTGTCGGTAATATAAACTGCAATGAGTTTATTTAAGGTGGAAGATTTTCGGGCCCACGCTAACTATTAGCTAATCTCTTTTCACCAGGTAAATCCCCTGAAAAGCGTACTAAAAAAAATTAATTGTAAAATTGGACCTATTATTTTTCGGGCTCGGTCGGTAACGAAACATATTTTTTTTTTCGCTTTTGGCAGGGGTTTTCGTATATAATATTAACATAGATTTGAAAGACGTGACGGATTCGTGATCGGTGGAAATAAGTACATCGAATATCGCCTCGAAACGACAAGCGACAAAATTTTTTGATCGATTTTCGGTATTCTCAAATACCGATATCTCTGCTTCCCGATGGAATCTGGGCGGAACCGAGTGTCTATCGTGATCTACGGGAAAAAATACACAAGATAGGACCCTGAACGGATTTACAGAACCGTTCTTCGACCCGTTACAGGGCCACAAAAAACATTTTTTTAGAGTCGGTAAAAACGTTCCGTGCAATTTTTTTCATAAAAATTGAAAGTTTCCAAAAAATGATTTAAAAAGTATATTTTCATGTATTTTTTCGCGCTCGAAACGAATTTGACGCCGGTTTTGGCCCAAATTCAAACGGGAAATTAGCGATGGCAATAAAAAGTCGTTTCCGGTCCACTTTGCACTTGAAGTGCAAATTACATAGTGAAGTGTGATTAACATATACTTTAGTAACCAGAGATTGGTAAAGTACATACTTTATTGCATTGTATGATAGTAGCTTTGTTGTGTTTTACCCTGTTTCTCTTCATCCATCGTCGATGAGCCTCGCACTGCTTTGTCTTGTATCCCTCGCCTCGCGAGCCTTGAGGCGACGCCGGAGACAGAGGAAGCGGTGAGGGTCTGGCGCATCCTTGCCACGCCGCTTTCCCCGGTCCCTGGCCTCCGCACTGCAACAATTTCGGCCACAGATTTAACCGCCCGATCCATGAAAAGAGACAACAAAGCGGGTGAATCGGGAGGACTGTCCTGTGAGACTTTTCTTCTATTTATTTTTAACCCAAAGTGGAGAACACTATCTATTATTTAACTATACAATGTTATCGCTGATTTTTTTTTAATTTTCTTCTATGGGAGATTATTTCTAAACTTTTCTAGAACAAGAATTAAGGCGAATTCAAACTGACTCGCTCGGTAACGAAAACCGCAACCGATTAGTATTTTTTCTAGAGTTTTGACCATTTTGAACCAAACAATAATAATGTGGTTTTCCCCCCAAAAAAAAGTTTAAGACCCTTAATGAAAAACTGATTACAGTCTTCGTTACCGACTGACTCCGAGTCGGAAGGCGAGATAAGGTTTCACATTGCCTTAACGAGGACGTACTGAATGGACCAATGTCAACGGGATTTTCTTCGCACTTAAATCCTTCTACCTAGATTAGAATTACTCTAGTTACACTAACGATCTAAACTGGGAATAGTTTCTAGTTAACTTTTTATCTATGCTGCGGATGTCGTTTCTTACGGAATAGAGGTTTGAGAACTTCTAGAGGAGTCGGGTGTAGATGTTTCTACGATTACGGGAAATTTAGCCCCCGAAGTTCGGATCTTCAAGGCGATGCGAATCTCGCTGCCCCCTGCTCGGTCGGTAACGAAAACTGTAATCAATTTTCTTCAAGTTTGCATAGCCTCTCCGGTAAAAATAAAATTCATGGCTTCGTCGCGACTGACGGATAAGTACACTAACAGTTTTTTTGTACTCTTCTATTGATTCATTAATTTCTTTGAATTAAAGTGCGGTCAACTTCGTTCCGGAGGCTAATTTTCCCATCGCCGTTTCTATAAACCAGGGGAGTACCCGTTACTCTGTGAACAATGGTCAATACGTCTTCTAGAGGAATCGTTCTAGTTCTGTTCTATAACTGCAGGTGTCTTCGCGACGGTGGCGCCGCGCTACGTGTACGATGCTTGGCTGGTGTTTCGGTAATCTTGCTTTACTTTTTTTTGTGCATTTCGTTCAATCGGTGGTTTTTTTTTTTGCATTTTTTTTTTTTTTTTAGATACTTTATCATGATACTCACCCCGTAAACGTAAGATCTCGGGGGATAACGTGGTAGCGGCGGTATGAGCCTCGTAGCCAAGTTGGACGGCAACTCCCTAAAGTTCACCGCCTTACCCCCCCTTAAACGTTGCTTCTCCCTTCTAATTAATAGAGCAGCCTGCATTCCGCTCATTCATTTGCATATATCATCGATCTCATCGATATCCACCCCTTCCACCACGTATACAACGTAATACATATATATAAATTCATATATATATATACACGCAATATAAATTCACTAATGATTCTCCTCCCTTAGCACCGCCCCTCAAAGTCTTCACTATGATAGCATGGTTATGTTTTGTTTTCTTTTTTTCTTTCTTATCAACTCATTTTCATCATCGTCACGATATCTTTAGTTTCTGTGGAAGCAAAATAGTTTCTGTTGTTTTCTTTTTTGTTTTTAATCTTTGTAGAAAAACAAAAATACGCGTAAAAAGAAAAGAAAATTGAAATTTGGCGCCGCGGTGCGCCGGTCGTGAAGCGTGACAGTAATTTTGTTACTAAGCCGAAAGAACTCCGGCGTACCGAGGCGAGAGTGAACAATAAAAAAATAAATAAACGAACGATCGAAAATAGTACGAACATTTGAAGAAAAAAAATTAGAGTACGCGAAAAAATTACGCGCCACCAGACAGCCGATCGATGGTGTCAATCGATTGTTTATATATACACATTATCTGTTGTGTATTGCATATATATAAACAATAATAATAATTGTGCCCGGCAGTGAGTGCCGGTGAGTGCGGTGCATCGGGGGTGGACGGATAATTAATGTATAGTATACATCAGAAAATAAATATAAATAATAATAATAATAATGTAAATAAAAAGAATGGCTATAAATTGCTATCAGTCATTATGTTACTAGTAGATCAAAATTTTTTAATATAGCGTTGTGTTACTAGACTCAAGAATACGAGAATATAATAGCGTTAGAAGTTTTTAGGCGTTTAGGCGGAGACGTGTGCATTTAGATAGCGCGCAGAGTGATAGAACAAACTTCTCACTAAAATGCCGTTCGAATTACTAATAGGCGATGTGTAACTTACATTCTAAAAATGATGACGATATACTTCGCAAATTGGGTAAACAGACTGCCTGTTGTGCGCTGGCGTCGCGAGTATAAAATGGCCGACGACGTGTTTAAATTTTGAGGTTAACTTGCGACAATCGAGAAAGTTTTTGCCCGAAATATGATAATTTTTGCTCTGCAAAAAGTGTTTCAAGCTGTGGAAAGTATGAAAATGGCATCGGGAGTCGAATGGCATGATTTAGAACTCCGTTTGCCCGAGGTTTTAACTGTTAAATCTCGAAAATGTCTCAAATACGGGGCGGCCATTTTGCGTATCTCTCCTCTCGACCACCAGGTAACGTGTGTTAATCTGATTTCCCAATACCATGATGAAATTCAAGAATTTGTACAGATGAAGATTCAACGATCAACCGAAGGAAATCGAGGTGATGCGAAATTGCGACCGGTGCTCGGTCGGTAACGAAAACTGTAATTCATTTTCTGCGAGGTAACCTCAACATTTTGGAGAAAAACGAGTTTACCCCCGAATGTTCAGCACCTCACGGGTAAAAGAATGGATTACAGTTTTTAGTCCATCCTTTTTTTCCCATCGTCTCGAGAATTCAATCTGAACCGAAGAAATTCGTAGAGAGTCAACGATCGAAACGGTATCACAAGTATTCGAAATAATCGTTACGAACGAAGTAAGTGAAGGTAGATAAAGCTTCGGCTTTTACCCACCTGTAGCTCGGAAGTAGAAGGCGATACTCTTAGGTCGAGGAACGAGGGCGGCGGAAAGGGAAAAGCGACTGCCGCAGCCGGGCTGGAATTACTGTTGTAGTTGTAGTTTGACTTGCTCGTAACAGCTTGCGTGCCATTATTGACAAGTGAGTTTGGCGATTCCAGTGATAGCGGTGGCGGTGATATGGGAAATTGAACGATCGGCGATATCGGCGGCGGTGCCAGCAGACGATGACGATTATGATCGGTACTGTGATTTTGATGACTGTTATGATAGTTATTCGTGACGGAAGATGATTTTCTATCGTGTTGGCCGGCCCGCCGATGTGTGCGACTGCGATGCTCGTGACTCGAGTGAAAGCCGTATGTGGGCTGCACTACCGGCGGTGGTAACTGCAGCTGCATGGTCGGTAACGCCTGTTGACCGACCGAGAATTTTCCGGTCTGGTGGCCGACCGCCGAGATGCTCCGCGCACGCGCAGCCGCGGCCTGCGCACCACTGCCATCGCGCTTGTTCAACTGAAGACGCTTCTGCTTTCTTCGGTTCGCTATACTCGCCCCACCCGCTGCCGCGTACATTCTTTTCTCTTCCGCTTCCCCTTGTTCCACCTAGTCCTCCTTTTTCTTATATCAATCCTTTCCGCAGTCGTTTACTGTTCTATACAGAGTCTAGAGGAAGTACCGCATAGAGCGGGGAATCCCCGTTTTCTGATACCAGCGGCTTCCGCGAGATGGCGCTGCGTGCATCTTCCTCCGCGGTGGACTTCCTTCCCTCCGTCGCTTTTCTTCCTTTAATCCTGCGACTCGTATCGGATGACTCCGGCGATTCGGGGGCGCTGTTGAGAACGTTGGGCAGAAACCACCGCCGGGGGAAGGACCGCGGGTTTCTGTCGCTACCCCCGTTAAGAAGCAACTATAGTCTCGTGTGACATCGTCCTCAGCCTGGTCTTCATCTTCTCCGTGTGCTCTCGTACCGGCTTCCCCCTCTTCGTCTACTTCGCGTTATCTTCTCGGTCGTTATCGGCATTCTGGAAAAAAAATCGGCGCCCCAAAACCCCAAAGCTTCCCTTCAACAAAGCTGCACTAGTTCTAAAAATCGGTACTAGCGATTCTCGTGGCGTTAGAGTTAACTAGTTACTTTTCAATAAGCGTTATGTATTTACAAGTACGGAGGCGTACCGACAGAGCTTCTCGTGCGTCGGCCATATTGGGCGTATCGGCGAGGTTCGGAAGAGCTCGGTGGCCATCGGCGGATGGAGCCGAGCGTTCCCGAATTCGTCCGAACAGCGAAAAATGACCCCGAGGTTGTTCAGACGATACGAAACACCTCCCCGTCCATTCTAGGCTCAGTCGGTATCAAAAACTGTAATCAACTTTTCTCACTGGTTCTCGCGCCTACGATCGAAAGAAAAGTCTCATCGGAAGCGGATATCATCTCGGCTTCGGATGAGACTTCTCTTTTGACCGTACCGTGCTGATCATTAATGCGTACACAATCTGAATAGGGCCGCTATAGGAAAACTGATCAAGCCTTCATGAACAGCATTCGTGCGAGGAACCGTGAGGAAAGTTGATTGCAGAGCATGTGCACATATGTGCACATGCACATATCATGCATGATGTGTGCATAGCACATGCTCTTAAGGCGAGGTGAAACGGACTCAGTCGGTAACAAAAACTGTAATCAAATTTTCTCACGGATTCTACCGTTCACGATCAAAATAAGACTCTTATCGAAAACTGAGATGATATCCGCTTTCGATGTGACTTATTTTGACCTTACATGCGAGAACCCCCTGAGAAAAGTTGATTACAGTTTTCGATACCGACTGAGCCCAGGCCGGACGGGGAGGGAGATGGTTCACATGTTCTTAATTCTCGTTCCCAGTGGATAACACTTTTCGTTATCGACTGAGTCCGATTCATCTGAACGATAACTTTGCGCAAGTCGGCCCAGAACGGAATACACACGAGTCGCCCTCGAGAACGAAACGGCGCGAGGCTGGTATCATCGTTCCGTGACCGAAACACCGCCGATCGAGAGGTCGGTAAAACAGGGTTACGCGCCGAGGTTAGAATTTTTCTCTCTCGTCCTCGCCGAGGAAGAAAGGAAAGAAAAAAATCCCTCGACGGATCGAAAGTCCGGACACACCGAGAAGTAATTTCCTCACGTTTCTTTTTCCTTCTTTCATTTCGTGACCCACGTCCCCGCGTTACGTCGATGAGTAACGGACGGTGCATGCCTTTATCGACTTCCGTACTTCGAATTCGGTATTCCCCTGTGGTCGATCCGCTTGGATAGGTCAAGTGGTTCGAGCACGAACGATGAACGCGCCTCCCACCTTCCCGAACCTCCGCGCGTCTCCTTCGCCGGCAAACTGGCAGAGCCGTCGGGGCTTCCCCCGTTTCATCAGCTATTTACAAACGGTCAATGCCGGGTATAATAATAATGCGCGGGGGAGGCAGGGGAGGGATGCGGCTGCAAGCGGTCAGCGCATGCAGGGGATGAACGAGGTTTGTGCAACATGATGCGAGGGTGGAATAAATTGATCCGTGTCGAAACCGTGCCGACGGTGACGATAAAGGCAAATAGGACAGTTTACTCGGCGCTTAAGTGGGCCACGCACGTCGCAAAGAAAACTAGGTGAAAAATACCTTTTTCCGGACTTCCGTACGACTTTTGTTTACAACGAGAACAGTTGAAACAGTCTGCTAGCGGAGATTGGCGTTATTCGCGATTCCACGGGCATTAATGTTGAAAAAGAAATTGTCCGGGGCTCGAGCGTTTCGGCTCGATGACATCAAACACACATTCTGCATGTCGATTTCGGCAGTATATTTAACTAATAACACTGAAAAAGACGACATCATTATAACTGAACCGGAAGAATTTACACCATGAAAGTGAGCACGCAATATCTTGCCACTAGTCGGCTCGGCACCAAGAAAATCCATGAAACTCTTGATTTTTTTATCTTGGTATGACGTCACATTCGGTCGAGAAATGAGATTTTCTAACCCTAAGTGACGTTTCCCCGAGTGACGTCATTCCCGTCCGAAAAATTGGATTTTCGAACCGGAAGTGACGTTTTCTTGCATGACGTCACTTCCGGTTGAAAAATGAGTCTTTCAAAACCGAAAGCGACGCCACTTCCGGTTAAGAAACGAGTTTTCAAAACTGGAAGTGACGTCACTTCCGGTTGAAGAATTAGTTTTTCATAATCAGAAGTGACGTTCCGTCTGGTCAAAAAGTGACATTTTCAAAACCGGAAGTGACGCCACTTCCGGTTAAGAAACGAGTTTTCAAAACCGGAACTGACGTCACGTCCGGTTGAAGCATTAGTGTTTCATAATCAGAAGTGACGTTCCGTCTGGTCAAAAAGTGACATTTTCAAAACCGGAAGTGACGCCACTTCCGGTCTAAAAATTATATTTTCGAAACCGTAACATTTTCAAAACCGGAAGTGATATCGAGTTGCCTTGATGCAGAGCTGACCTTGTGCACTGTAGACTTTTGGTCTTCAGTCATATAGTATCGACTTTGTAGGTGTTGAAATTTGATATACTGCCGTCGATTTATGAAACACCGCGTGTAGAAACTTAATTCGAGCGCAATCGTCGGTAACTCTCAACGACTTATCGGCAATTCCTCCCGGCCGACTTTCTTCCACGGTGCTTAAGGAGAAACGAAACATCGCGGTCGGCAATGAAAACTGTAATGAACTTTTCTGAAGGGTGCTCATTTTTTTTGAGGATAATGAACATTCGAGCCGGATTCCCACGGTAATTTCGCATCGGGGCCGAATTAATTTTTTGTCTAAAAAAAATTAGCACCATCGAATAAAGTTAATTCGAAAATTGCAACTGTCTCTCTGGCACGCACACGGGCGCGAGACGATTCGTTTTTCAACCGCGAACCCATAAAATCCTAAATAACGTCAATGCCTAATGGAAAACTGTTTTATCGCCCGAGAATTTCGAGGAAAAAAATATCCTTGCCCGTGATAAAAAAAAACGGACGACAACAGCACGTAAAAAAAAAAAAATACCTACTTCACAGTAAAAATGTGCAACGCCGAGAGTCTGCAATTGGACGAGCATAAAAGCGAGCGCGGTACGATAGGGATCGAGTAGAAAAAAAAATGCAGGTCAGTAGGTAGCGTAGGCGGATGGGCTGGCATGCCAGGCATACTGTAGCAGACGGCTGGGTCCTTTAATATCGAGCGAAAGCAACGATACGTGCGTGCACACGAACCAACGAAGCAGTGCGGTCTTCGGGGAAGAGGGGAGGGGGGGAGGACGTCGTAAGAGAATAAACGAGAGCGTGGAGAGTGTCAACGTGTGAAAATGAAAGCCGAACGCGTGCTCAGCAATTTATTCCCCAAGCCCCAAAAATACAATTGCACTCCTTAAAAAAAAAATAAAAATAAAAATAAAAATTCTTAATCAAAAATGCAATTAAATTCGTTGCGAATGTAATTGCATTTTTCGTTGGAAGTTTCTCAAAAAAAAAAAAGTCAAGTAAAGTTTCTACACCATTCTTCGTTCGATAAACAGTGAAAGAAAAAATGTTTTTAAATTAAAATGAAGAAAAAGAAAAGTTAAACGGTGAAACAGTATAAAAGTAGCATCGTTACTACGCGTTCTCTAGGTGATGGTCTAGGTGGTACCGGTGATCGTGATACGCGGATATTAAAGAGTCACTTAACATTAGCGATTAAAGAAATATCATCATTGTATGCACAATATAGATAGTTGCATTGTATGGCTGGCTGGTGGCCCTGACTCTATTAATTGGTAAGGTTTTTGAGTAGTTTTTTTTTTTTTTTCGTAAACCCTGACAAGCATTGATTGTTGCGAAAGAAACAATTTCCCACTGAGACGATGTTCGAATGATCCCTCCCAGATTTCTTTCCCGCGAAGCGCGTGCGACTCGGAGGAACGGAGTTAACCGGGGAATCCCCCGGAAACTCCGCAACCTCCGATTGGCTCTCGACCCCAGTTTCAATTAAATTCGATAAATTTGAGGCTTAATTTTTTTTTTTTTTTTTTGTCGTCATTTTGAACTTTAGCTTGAAAATAAAATAAACAAACACTCGTCCCGACGAGGACATTGATTGCCAGCGAACAGGAACAACGGCAACAACAGCAGAGCGGCAACGGCAGCAGGAGCAGCGAGACGAGCGTCAACACAGCTTGCGACAAGTATCAGCGAGGGGTGTAACAGGCGAAGACAACGAAGAACGCACGTCGGCCGGGGCGCTCGACGAGGACGAAGACGACGGAGACGATAACGACGACAGCAAAGCGAGCATCAAGCTGGGATAACAACAACACTCAATTGCAAGATTTTTTTTTATCCTTTACGGCGAACGGCCCGCACACGTGAGTCACGCGCGGTTGATCAACTCGATTGTTTTCTTTTTTTTTTAATTTCTTTTCTTTTTATCATTAATATTCGATCATTTCATCCGGTGGATCGATCAATTATGAAACCCCAGTATCTTCGGTGTATCTCCGACGCATTGTTTCGTCCCTCACAGCGCACTCGACAACGAAACGACCCGATTAAACGGGAATCAGGCCTACGAGGATTTTAGGCAGTTTTTATTTTTTTTTTTAATTTTTTAACCGACGATTTAACGACGATGCGCCGGAAAATTTCGACCGGAAGTCTCGAAATATTGAAGGTCGGTCCCTGGAGCGGCCGATTGATTCACCAGTTGCAACGATTCGCGACTCTTCGTGCTATATTTTTCGGCTTTTGTGGATTATCCAAAAAAAACAAAAGATGTATGCGATATTCTTCTTCCCGCCGCGGAATTTACAGGCGCGGTGGTTCAATCTTCGGGGACAAAGTAGATTCTTCTCTGTGTTCGTAGTTGCCAATGAACGTAGCTTCAATTTCCGTCCGAGCCAGGTTTGGATTTTTCGAAATTTTTTTTTTTTTTTAGCGTTTCATCGAAGTAAGCGCAATAGCTTGCAGCTTCAAAGGTTTTCGGTGTCTTCCTCAACGATCGAGCTTCTCCGAACATCGGATCGCAGAAAGCAAAGTCCCGTTCTCATGAGATCGTCAAAATCTGCTGGTCGGGCGTTCGGGACGTATTTCTTCGCGTACAAAAGTTCTCCGATTTTGGGGACTCCCAATTTTTGCATCCCTCGCCACCTCCGTCTCTTCTTCCTCCGCCCGTTCGCTTCTTCCCCGCCGATCGCGGAACATCGAACAAGGACCGAAACGCGCTTTCCACCGGGTCCTCGGTTTCTTCCTCACGCCGCCGAGCCTCGGATGCACCACTTTATCTTCATCTCTCCCTCAAGCATCTTTGGACTCCGACCGAGAACCGAGACATCGGCTTCGATTATTCTGTCAACAACGTCGCGAAACGATTTTCGACGTTTCATCCGCCATTTTGTTTTTTCGAGTGAAATTTCTTTATTCTTTTTTTTTACTGCTTCGGAAGGTTGTTGTTTTTTTTTTACTGGGGTTTCTCGGGCACGACGACGACTCGACCGGGTCCTCGAGGAGAACGACAACAGCAGCGCCCGCGGCGCCTCCCGCCTCTCGTATCGAGCGTGTCCGCAACACACACCGCAACCGCACGGATAGCGTTATTGTTTCTCGATATCTTCCAGTGCCCGACTGACATTGAAACTTCGTTCCATTTTTAGATAACAGGTTGTAACGATGATAATTTTGCAGTGTTTTCTTTCTTTTTTTTTTTTTTTGGTGTTACGTTTTTCCTTACTCTCTGCTGCTGTCGCTCGTCCCCTGCGAATTTCTCTGCGCAGTCCTCGAACTACGACGCATCAATGTGCTGCCCGACCGATTGCTAGGTCAGTCGGAACGATTAACGTCTCGAAGACCAATATTTTCATGCTTTTAGGTACGCCCGATCGGATTTCTTTACGAATAGAAATGTGCACTTTTTTTTTTTTTTTCTTCGACTCACGTTATTTTCGTTTTCAGGCGATTTTGCAAAAACGGCCCGCGTCTTTCCCGTGCAACCGTCGAGCTTGCATCGTAGCGACTTTTTTTTTTTTAATACTTCTCGCGGATGTTGAAAGAAAAATAAAGACTACCCCCTAAACGATAAAGAAAAAAGAGTCAAAACGGATAACAACGAAGGACGGGCGGCCGATGCGCCGCTGGCGAACGTACTGGCGAGAGTTCGCGGCGGCGGGGCGGAACTGAAGATTGATAGAGGTCGTCCGCGCGCACACGCGGTACACACGCGAAATATGTGACTATCGGGCTCTCGCGGGGTGCGCGCGCGTTGCGTGACCACTCGGCGGCGGCGGCGCCCGCGCTCTGCAAAAACCAGCCCCCCCTCCCCCCCCCCCCCCCCCCCCCCCCCGCGATTCTCCGCGCGGACCGCTATCGCCGACCATCTTCTTCGTTTGTCATTTTTTTTTTCCGCCCATTTCCTCCGCAACTCTTCGCAGCCCCCGTAAGTCCGGCTAAGCCAATTACAATTTTCCATTTTGCCATTCAAGTAGAGGGATTTAATGTAAAAATTATATTTTATTTATTTGTTCTACAAGGAAATTCAATTTTACAATTTTTTTTTATTTTATAATTTCCGTTTTTGCAATTTTCCATTTTACCATTTTTTTTTCTTATATTCACGTGATATATATTTTTTCACGATTTTTTCGACTGGCAGTATTTATCTCTTAATTTAATTTGTAGATGTTTTTTTTTTACGTGATGAACTCTGTAAAACATTACTGCATGCAAATTAATGTACAGGTACTGAAGGCTTTGATGAATAAGCTGGTATATTGAATTTAATATACAAATGTTATTTAAAATGAATTTACGGTAAATAAAAAATAACTTAAAAGGTGGTATTTTTAATAAAAGTTCGTTTATAATGCTCAAAGTATTTTAAAATCACTTCAAAAGTACAGTAATTTCACATAATAATTGTACATTAAATTTTATATACTGGTTTATGCATAAAAACATCCAATACCGGTGCGTTAAATTGACAATTTTTTTTTAACAGCGAAGATCACTTTAAGATTTTTTCGCTCGTCCCCTTCGCGTCTCCAGCCTAGTTGCCTGGTTAGCGCTACTAGGCCAGGGACCATTCCCGTTCCATTGTCTAGCGGCTTTCACCTACCTCCCACCTGCCCCTTCCATCGCAGAGCCAACCCGCCGGTTCGACCTCGCCAGTCGATATTCCACACTCGCTACTTTTGACCTTTCACCTTTCACCGTCGGTGAAAATCCCCCGACCCGCGTTATAGCGCTGCTTCTCGCCGCCGGGTGTATCGTTGTCGTAGTCGTCGCTCGCACGGCTCTAGAGAGTTCGCGAACGACGTCACGAGTGCCTAACGCGGAAATCCGGAAAGCTGAAATACCGAGAAGGTCGAATGACCGTCGAAAGGGTAGGTATCTCACCCCTCGGTGGAATATGCGAGAAGTAAGACTTTTCGACACGAGGCGCCACCGGTGGCGCTGTTCAATATCTTGTCGGTATATACGCCTTTTCAGTTTTACCGACGGTTGTTTATTGCGCCTACTCGGCAGTATATCTAACGAACACTGTAAAAGTGTTTATTTAATTCTCAGTAATTATTATTTAGTATTGCGTTATCAACATTGTAATTCGGTCGATTAGGATTCTGTTTAAGATGCACGTGTTTTTTTTCTGTAATGCTTCTTGTATGCGGTTTCATTTATTTTGGTGTCGCGTCTCAAGGGACGTAGTCCTGGAGCATCAGGTTCAATAAATAATAATAATGATATTACCAATTTTGGCCATCGACCGAAGTTCTTCAGGCATTGTGAAATAATTTTAGACGCATTGTGAAATAATTTTAGATAAATCAATGACGACTGAACTTTGGGATAAAACTCAAATTCATTTATTAAAAGTAGATAGATATTAGATTACATTTATAAAAAAAAAAAGTATTACAAATAATTTCTCACAATCGGTTACAATCGAAAGTGATGTGCACATTACTTCGTTAAGATGATAGGCGTTCTCAGGCTCGCAGATATTAAGACAAGGCCAAATGTCGAGACAACCTCAACAATGAGTTCGAAATAAAATCGAATTTGATGAAATAAAAATAATAAAATAAACGAATATCTCGCGATTTTAGTCGAAGCTCCGTGTGACGCAACGAAAAATTATTGAAATTCATGAAAAGCGAATTAGACAAAAACGAAATCATCGAACATTCATCAATCTTACAAATAAGAATATAACCCAAGTATTTCGAATTTACTAAGTGTTGTTAGGTTCGTAGGTTTTACTAAACAATTCCCATCCAGAATGCTCTCTTCCCCGAACAAAACCAAATCGCCATCTCGCTTCCACATTCGCCTCGCTCCAGTCGCTACCTCAATACCAAGGCAACTTGATTCGCCAAGGGACGGATACGGTAGTGAGGGGTAGCTTGACGCGCCCTTTCCACCCATCATTCACCGATCGTAAACTGAACGAGACGTCATCGGCCTCGGTCGGCGGGGTGGTCCTCGCAGCATTCCGCTGCGTTCTGAGCTCATCTTCCCGCGTCGACAGCCGTTGTCTGCCCCGTTCGAGGGCCCGCCGGTCAGCTTCCACCGATTCCTCCATTACCCTTAAGTTACCGATCCTGGTTTCGTAATACTCCTCGAACTCCCGTCTCCGCGCGACCAGCTCCTCCTCGAACTGTTCGAGAACTCGTCGTCGTTCCTCCAACGACGCCTCCTGCTGCCGCCGGCTCGCGGCGCTGGCTGTTTCCTGTTGTCTGAGCATCTCCCTCTGCTCGGCTAGTTCCCGTTGATCCCGCTCGAGGCGCTCTCGCTGCTGCGCCGACAGTCTTTCCTGATTCCTGAGGTTGCTGGCCTGCGCCTCGTTCGATCTTTCGAACATCTCCTTTCGCTCCACGAGTTCTTGTCTGTCCTGAGCAAGAGCTTGTCTTTGCCGCTCCAGAGATCGTTCTCTGACGCTCAATTTACTGGCGCTAGCTTCGCTCGATCGCTGTAGTTCGGTTTTCTGCGTCGAAAGGTCGCCCCTTTCCCGTTCAAGGTTCCGTTGCTGTTTCTTCAGCGATCTTTCCCTCCCGGCCAAACCGCTGGCTATGGCTTCGTAACGGTTCTTCAGCTCTTCCTCGCTCACCGCCAACTTCTGCATGTCTTGCTCGAGGGTCTGCCGTTGGTCCTTCAAATATACTGCCTCCTCCCTCAAGGAACCGGAGTTGACGTCGTAGAACTTCTCGAAGACCTCCTGTCGCGCGGTAAACTGTCGCCTTTCCAGGTCGAGGCCTCTTCGAGTTTCCTCGAGTTGACGCTCCTTCTCGCGTAGCTTGCCGCTAGTCTTGGCTGTGGAGCGCTTAAGCTCTTTTTTCTGCGACCGGAGCTCCTGCTTTGCCGTCTCGATGTCTCGTCGCTCCTCCGTCAGCCTCTCATTTTCCTTCAGGGCGCTGGCTCTGGATTCATCCAGAACTCTTCGCTCGTTCTCGAGGGCTTGTCTTTCCGCGGCCAGGCTCTCCTTCTCCTTTAGAGTCGCCTCGGTCTCGGTCAACATTGACAAGTGGAGATCGGCGGCTTTTCGCAAGGCACGACCCAACAGCTCGTTTTCCTTTCGCAGAC
The DNA here is from genome assembly GCA_958510785.1 of Exephanes ischioxanthus. Taxonomy (NCBI): domain Eukaryota; kingdom Metazoa; phylum Arthropoda; class Insecta; order Hymenoptera; family Ichneumonidae; genus Exephanes; species Exephanes ischioxanthus. Next base: position 22,599,177 of record OY294020.1, on the reverse strand, counting down.
TCTCGACCTCGGTCACAGTTACATTGTCACTCGATTTCTTGTCAGTAAGTATGATTCGGTAGGTCTGCGACTCTTTGAGCCTCTTCGAATCGAACGATCGACGGGGATCCTCGACGACTTGCCGTTTGCGCTTGTCGTAAGGGACCGCGATGCATGGCGTCAAACGACTCTGGATAGTCGTGTAACGGGACGTCCTGGCTGCGTAATAATTCCCATGGGCCCGAAGGATCTCGTTGTAGCGGGCGAAACTCTCGAGAAACTGCCGACGATAAGATTCGTCGATCGGCCGATCGGTCCACCGTAGATCCTCCAGTTTCGTCGGAGTCGACCACTGAAACGCCCAGAGTAGTGTGGATTCATTGCTACTGTACTGGTGAGAATTTAACTTCTCCAAGTAAATCATGAGAGTCAGGCTTTTTTATTTAACGAATTGTGCACTCACGTTCTCGCAGAGTGATTCCGATTGGTTGTTCAGCGACGCAGTGATCTTCCACGCATGCGCGCTCCCTCGATCCTCGTAACAGCACCCTACAGCGGCCGGTGCGGGAACTATCGCGGCGGGCGCACTGGCGTTTCCATTGGTGGACCTGGTGAAGTTGTGAATCAACAGGAATACCGTAATTTCAACTCGATCGTTCTCGAGCGATGTGATCGAAAGTGTAGTCTTCGATTCCTCATTATTTTTTTCCATCTGCAACGAGAATAGGCTTATTCGAGATGTTCGGGATCTCGAAAAGAATTGATAGGTGATAAATTAGAAGGGTTTCCTACTCGCGTTTTCTGATCTTCGATCAGTTTTAGAATCCCGTTTATCCATCCGTTAAATTTGTCGCTCTCCGTCGTGAGAAGTGTCACTGGATTCATCGTGTACTTGATTCTTCGTCTGCGCGCCTCGTACACTCTCGACGATTCATCCTGACTCGTTACCAGCACCGTCGTCTGTTGCTTCATGACCGAATTGTTCTGGAACGACGCGAGTCCGTGAACTTTCGTTGTAATTCCAGGAAAATGGAAATCCAGCGTATCACCCCCTTGCTAGAAAAAGAATTCCAGACTATAGATCACTTTGATTGACGTAAAAATGCTCTGAGAATAAAACAGTTATCCTCGTGGCATATCAGTCTGAAGATCATGTGCAATACCGCGGTCGGTAATAAAAACTGTAATACATTTTTCTCACGGATTCTGGCATGTACGGTCAAAAGAAAAGTCTCATCGAAAGCTGATACGATAACCGCTTCCGATGAGACTTTTCTTTTGACCGTGCATGCGAGAACCCATGAGAAAAGTTTATCACAGTTTTTGGTACATGGTCTTAAGATTATGTGAAATAACGCCGCCGTCAACCGAAAATGTACTGAGTGCCGTTTCGAGACCGCAGACCGTCAAGGAAAAATAAGATTGTCTTTCCCTGCGTCTGTCGATTCCCCAGGGAAAGACAATTTTCTTTTTTCACGGCGGACCGCGGAGTCAAAACGGCATTCAGTACAGTTTTTGTTGCCGGCGGCGGTATTTCACATCACCTTAAGGGCACGTGGTACAGACTACAGTCGGTAACAAATCGCCTTCCCTATTTTCTCCAAAACGATTGATACGACGAGCAAAAGCAAATTAAGTTTTCATACTTATATCTATTGCCTACAAAAACCTAATTTGATTTTGGTCGAAGCATCAACCATCACGGAGAAAATAGGGAAAGCGATTTGTTACCATCGGAGCATCTATACGCATGTATCACATCACCTTAAGAGAACGGTAAGCTTGCTCGATCGGTAACAAAGACTGTAATCTAAATCCCTCAGTAACGGTTGATTCGTCGGATAAAAATCGATAACAGTACCCTCCGATTTTGTAGATCAGCGTCCTTCCTTCTTTACCGACGGATCTATCATAACAGTGAAATTTGGATTAAAGTTTTCACAACTGGGCGCGGTTAGGGTCGTCAGGTGCGCAGTACGTTACTTAACCTTCGCATTCATGGTTACGGTCAGATTCATGACCACAGACACTCAGCTGATAACGATAAGATATTTAAAAAAAAAACTACACTGGTAATGCAATACTACGCACGATCATGTGCGTTCATTAACCAATTAGGTAAGATGCGAATTCTGACTTACTTTTATAATCCGTCGCAAACCGTCGTCGGGACACGATTGTTGAAAAAAAAATTCAATGCCGCTGTCCGTGTGCTTTACGCGAGTCCAGTCGCGAGACGTCTCGTCTAGCGCACGAGTGATTCCGCTCTGGCCGGCTATTTTCACTGATGCGTCGGTCCGACCAATCGGATTCGCTTTATCGGCGAGACTTAGAGACGATAAACGCCCGGAGTTATGACACATCGCGTAATCTCTTGAACCATAAATTGAAAAAAATTTAATTCCTCCCTTTCTACATTTATTTTAAGATAACTCATTGATACATATTAAATACAATGTATCGAATGTATGGATTTTTTATAACCTTCTTTTCTATGATAATTTATCGAAAAATGTTTTAACGTTAAAAATTGACACGATTATATAATATGATGGAAAATCGGAAAGGAAATGTTTGCACCTCGGAACATGATTTTTTTTTTATCTTGCTTCTTTTTATTCGACGTTAATATGTAATTTTTTTATTGATTATAACGTTTTTTGTTGTATTTACATAATGGTGGATAACGCAGTCTAGTTCCGGCGTTTTCGACCTCCGACCTTTGTGTGCAAATCTCTCTTACCCTTTCCGGCCTTGGGTTTCTTGCCGGACCCTTTGCCCTTCTTGCCGCCTGCGCCGGCGCGCCGTTTCTTACCGCCGTCCGAACGCTCGGAGCTGTGGGCAAAAATGGATTCGTTATCGACGATAAGACGGATTAACCGGTAAATGATAACTGGGTTTCATGGAGAAAAAAAAAAATTAATCCGCCAGCCATGATAAGAAAAATAAATAAAAAATAAATAAAACAAATAAAAATGTTAAAAACCGATAACCGGGACATGTGTGTACTCACGTCGGTGGCGGAGCCGTGGGTATGCTGTCGACTCGAAGAATGTTCTTTTTGTTCCTATTGCTTATAACGCTGTCTGCGAGATCGGTGTTCCGGCGCTTCTCGTCGGCGATATTCAGCGGCGGTGCTTTGCGCTTCTTCTTCATCCCGGGAACTTGGGTCGCAATGTCCTTAGCGTCTTTTTCCTTCGGTAATCTTTAAATAAAAAAAATCGATCCGTAAATGTTGAGTCTCGTTCTTATTTGTTCAAACGATCAACATTTTTTTTTCATCACGAAAGAGGTATGGAAAAAATTTGAAAAATTCTCGATTGAAGCTATCAGTCGACCGAACATCCTGTAAAAATAAGGTAACGATTCGCCAGACCGTTTTAGCGATACGGCTATTGAAACCTTCACCCACGGAAAACTCTGTCGGTATCGAAGAGCGCTGCCGTATTTCTAGCTAAATAAACGGCACGGCTGATCGGGATCAATTTTGTTTGTCTTCTTTGGCACGTTCAAAGAAATCAAACTCCGAGGTGCACCCGTGTATTTTTTTAGAATTTTTTTTTTATCCCATTCGCTTATTTTTAGACCTGTTTGAAAATCGTAGCTCGACCGTCTGGCGAATCTCGTGTCTCACCTGCTCTGGAATTTTCCCACAGACGCCGTCGAGGCTCTGGCCACTGTGACGGCGGTGGCGATCTGTTTGGCATCTCGGAAATGCTCCGTGCTCGGCAGACCGACCCGCGGTAAATTAACGTTCTTCGATCTCGCCAAGTTTCTCAGCCTCTGAAGTTCGTTCTTCGCCACGCGTTCCTGCTTCGCCGAGCTCGTCGAGGCCCGGGGATCGTCGCTCTTCGGTTTGTTGTCGTCGCCTAGCTCGATGAGCCAGTCCTTCTGCTCCTGGGCCTTTACCCTCTGGTAGCCGAAAGTAGGCACCCATTTCTGTAAACATTTTTTGTTCGATTACTACAAATATATAAATAGATAGTAACGTTAAGAAAATTTCTTATCAACAAATTTGTTAAAACTATCGCGCCCATTAACATTTATGCAAATATGCTGCATATCACGAACATTTGGTAAATACACAATAAAAATAAAAATAATAATAACAATCATAATCATAATGGTTGTCATTATTTAGTTGTTGATAGTGCAAAACAATTTTCAAATAATGTATAAAGAACTGCTTGCATAACATATTCGCACACTGCACACTTCTTGCACACGTATATCGATGTTAAAAGGGTTTGATCCGTATATGATAATTGTAAAAATAATAATAATAACAATAATAATAATAATAATTAATTACCCATTAATAATAATAATTTACATAAGACTTTTTCCGATCATCTTGACGGTAAAAATAAAGTTTTCATCTTTCGTTCACCATAAAAAAATTTTAAACTTAATAATCTATATAAAAAAAAATTCAATAAACAATTACCCTGAGTTCGTCGTCCCATTTCAACTTGGATCTGCCCTTCTTCTTCGTGCGTATACCCTTCTCCTTGGCGAACTGTTGCCACTTTGTCAGAGCCCTGGTTTTGGGAACCTTTCTGCCTCTCGGCAGCAGGAAACGAGGCTTGGGAAGTTTTGCGACTATGGCCTCGTCGACCCTCTCCGTCTGCAGTGTCCAGATTCTGTTAACCAGCAACTGTACGTTGTCGCGGGTCACCGACCTCAAATAATCATCCGCGTCGGACCTGGAAATTTCCACCCCAGATCTCAAAGTTATTCGTCACAAAATTATGGCCATTTTTATTTTAAATATATATATAACATAAATACAAAAGTATGCACGGCGCGAAGGATCAATGGGCGAACTTGTAGCTTTTTCCAGAATTCAAGCTTGGGAAATGATATTTGTGTATGATTGTATAGAGCAGTAGTGATTACCTTTCAGGTTGTCTTTTTTTTTTTTGTAGAAATATAAAGATAGGCATAAGACACAGTTGTATTTTGTTAATTAGTTAACCCTTTGAAGCATACATTTTTGTATTTTTTTTTTTTTTTTAACAAGTATGAAGTTTTAAATACATCGGTTGATTATTAATGCATTTTTTTTCGAATTCAAGAGGAGTACGACCTGTGATACGCAGTCCTTCGAAGGGTTTAAGAGGAATCGGTTAATAAACAAACATACATAAACGGTTTGACGATATAAAATAAAACTAAACTATAAATAAATATGTAAACAAGTAAATAAGTAAGAAAATACGTCAATAAGTAAGAAATAAGTAATAAATACGTAAAAAGGTAAATGAGTAAGAAAATACGTAAGAAGGTAAATAAGTAAGAAAATACGTAAATAAAAAATAAGTGAATACGTGAATAGTGAGGCGATAAGCGAGCAGATAAAAAACGTGTTTTTGTTTTTTGAGGTTACCTCAATCTGGGAACGTCGAGAGCGTTGTAATCCGAGGCGAGAAGAGTACCCTCGTCTATGTCGAGATCCACGTCCTTTTGCACCGTCACCGATAGCACGGAATTGTTGTTCTTCGCATCGTTCTCTAACACCGCTTTCACGATATCCATTTGTCTTTATTTTATTATCTTTCGCGTACTTTAGATGCGTTGTTAATTACGAGAAACCGAGAATTGAAAAACACACGCCTCGTACCGCATGGACTGGCATGGACGACGCTCTCGACGATAATCGACTACGTTCAAGCTGTACTTCGATTCATCGATTATGTTGTATTTTTTGCTTTATTCTTCTTTTTTTAGTGATATTTCGAAATAGAAGTATTTGAATTTTATATTATAAATTGATTCTCCATCACTTCGCAATATTTCAATTATTCAGTTTATTTTTTTTTTTTTAAGTTCGAACGATATTAAAGAATTTTATAATCGTTCGATTAATCGATGTTGCAGGATGAGAAACGCGGCTGCTTGGCGGCGCGGAGGAGCCTCGACACAGTTGGAGAAGAGCGCGTCGTTATCGGCGAGCCGGTGTCGAGCGAGAATCTCGGGGAACAACGATTGTAAACAACAATGCCAAAGAAAGTCGACAAGAAGCCAAAATTAACGCGAAAGCAGAAGCAACTCGCGGTAAGTTACAATTTCGATCGAAAAAAAATCAGATATCGAAGATTGTTGACGTAGATTTTTTTTTCTTTAATTTTGGGTCTTTGAAATTTTAGGCCGCACGCTCGAACGGCATCGACAATGAGGACGGTTCTTCGAAATGCGGTCACGTCAAGGTCGAACGACTCGAGACGCCGGTCAAAAGCGACTTGGACAAAAACGAGTACAGGTAATATTTTATGATTTTTAATTTTTTTATAACAATTTTTTTAGTTCTATATTATTTATTTTTATTGTTATTTTTTTTATCACAGAGTCATCAAACTACCAAACGGCCTCACAGCTCTGCTGGTTGCTCACGGCGGTGGAGAGTCAGCGGATCAAAATGCTTTAGATTGCGATGGTAGAAACAAAATATTATTCTCGCGAGCGAATATAATTTTTTTGTTTTGTCATACATGTTCAAGGTTTTTGTTCTCTCTGGCAGAGAGAGTTATATTTGTGTAAAAGAAAAACATTTCTCAAAAAAATGTATGTTTGCTTCGGAAGATTCAAAATAGTCTGAGAGGTAGAGGGAAAGATTTTTTTTTAATCGCCTCTGCGAGATTTTGGGAAAGCCGAACAGTTTTTTTTTCAATTTTCATTAAATTCTTTTATAGTCGAAGCATTTTTTTTCATTTCCGAAGAGGTAACTGAATTTTTTGTAGTTTGCTTTTAAACAAAATCTATGACTGAGGAAACGAAATTACATTTGCGACTATGTACGTTTTATCTTTAATTAAGGCGTTCAATTTTAACAGACGTCGAGGCTGACGAGGGGCGAAAGCTGCTGGGTCACATGGAAGAAACAAAAGACAAGGTAACAATCTCAGTAACGGAAAATAACAGATATTTTCCTAAAACACTTTTCTTTTTTGTGCATTTTTCAGGAACCGTTCACGTCTTCCTGCTGTCTGTGCATAAACGTCGGTAGTTTCAGCGAGCACGCTCGAATGGCCGGAGAGTCCCACATAGTGGCCGACGTTATCCGCTCGGGTTCTAAAAAATATCCGAACGTAATTAGAGTCTCACATTTTACGTAACTATAAAATAATTCAACGGAGTTGTATTTCCTGTGACATTCATAGTTGTCATTTTTTTTTTTTGTTTCAGGAAAAAGCGTATCGCGAATCGTCCGACGACGGCTTTCGCATGTTGATTTCGTCCAATCGTTGCGAAACTACCACACTGACTTTTTTATCGTCGACGGCCTCGCTGAGTCGCAACTTGGATCATTTCGTTGAATCTTTCGTCTGTCCGCTAATGAAGAGATCTGAGATAATTGCGACAAAAGAAGAAATCGAAAGGTCGACGACTCACCGTTGGAAGATAATTTTATCCTCGTCGATTGTAGTTTGTAATACAAAAAATTATAACGATTTGGTTTTTTTTTTTTACAGTGAATACGAAGGAGGGTGTCACTGTTCGCAATATGCCGACAGGAAGCAACACCTCTACAGCAGTCTCGGCGATTGCGGGCATCCGATTCTGAAGTTCGGCGAGCATTACTTGGAAAATTTGCGTCAAGCCTCCGAAGGCAATGCCTACAAGGAAGTTATGCGATTTCACAAACGGCATTACAGCGCTCACAGAATGACAGTCGTCGTAGAGGTGAAAAAAGAAAAAAATCTACGTTATTGTTTTGAAGAAAATTCAACATATTTTTTTTTAGGTAGAAACATTTACACGATTTTCGACCAGATTTAAATGCGATGATTTTTTAATTTATTTTATAGGCCGATTTGCCGCTTGACATCCTCGAAGACTATGCCAAACAATACTTCTCAAAGATCCCGAGCAATCGTTTACCGGCCGATGATTTCACCAAATTCGGTTACACCGATTTTTACGATATGAATGATTTTCCGAAAATTTACACGATGAAGCCGCGGGAATTTTCTCCGCAGGTCAAGGTAACATGACTGTCTGGTAACGGAGTCGGTTTATGTTTTCTTTTATTTTTTTTCGAGATTCAATTTAATTTTTCAAAATTTAGAAGTTTTTTTTTAAATTAGTGATTCTTTGAAATATAAACATTTTTCCAGTCACTCGAAGTGACCTGGCCGATGCCTCCGCTCGGCAAGCACTATCGAACCAAGCCGCACCATTACATTCAATTACTAATGAATCACGACGGCGAAGGATCACTGACGAGATATTTGGAAAAAATGAAATTGTGTACGAGCGTAACATGCCGAGTGGGCGGGGAAGATTACGAGGAAAATTCGATCTGGAGCCTCTTCACCCTGTCGCTGGATCTCACAGAAGATGGCCACGCGAATATCGTGACAATCCTCGACGCCGTATACTCCTACGTCAATATGTTGCGACGCGTGGGTCCTCAAAAACGAATTTACGAGGAAATTCGCAAAAAGGCGGAAGCAAAATTCAGGTAACGATATTTCAATAATAATAATCTGCTTAATAATTTAGTACGAGGCTACTAGACACACTCACAGACACTCACAGACACTCACAGACACTCACAGACACTCACAGACACTCACAGACACTCACAGGCATGAGTGCCTGTGACAAATTTTCATTCCATCAGCTATAATTCAACCATTGGAAAATTCAGTTCATAGAGTGGAATTAGTTCCATTCGATGAACTATTCGTTCGACCATTGAAAAATTTAGCCCACAGAATTGAATAAACTTTGTTTTGCAGATCAGATAATGGCTCCTGCAACACCGAGAATATCTGTGAGAATATGCATCTCTACCGGCCATCGGAATATCTAACGGGAAGCGTTCTCTTCTTCGATTACGATCCGACCTCTATACGGGATTGTCTCGACTTGCTGAAGCCCGACAAGGCGAACGTCATAATCTATGATCCGAATTTCAAAGAGGAGGAATATGTCGTTGAGAATGATGACTATCCCGACGATTCATCGTATTCCGGTTCGTTCTACCTCGAGACGATATGTCACACGAGTATCGCGATAAAGGAGGGATGGATAAGAAACTGGCAAAATATTCAACCGTATCCGGAGTTCAAACTTCCGGAACCGAGTCCCTTCGCCACCGACTGATTTCCTAGAACGACGTTTTTCCTAGGATCGATGCCGTCGAGCTGGCATTGGCGAACGTGGGATTACATTTAGATCCAATCATCGATCGCATCGCATATCACAATGAACTTTCCGTGAGAGGCAAAACTTCATTTTGTAAACGCCATTCCAAGTATTATAGATCTGAACTACTCTTAGTTACCTAATCAATGTTTTATTTCTACGATGTAGTTGTTACTCTTAAAACATGTGCCTAAATAAACTCGCTGTTTATATTTTCACGAAGATCGATAAAACGGTACGATACTTCTTCTCCCTTATGCCGAACCTTCCACCTTGCAAAATCTCGATCCGGGTGTTCTCCACATCCTCCACATTGATGTCGACCCATCGCGAAATCATCAGTTCGCGCAGAGAATCGTTCTCCAACCTCTTCAACGGATTATTCGAGACATCCAAGACTCTCAGACTACCGAGATTCTTTCCTGCCTGATCGACCGTCGCGACGCGATCGTTACCGCCAGTCCCAGCAACCCTGGAGAATAATTTCGATATCGATATCGGCGGACGAGTGGCGAGATGGAGGGGGTAGCGCACTCGACACCGTTCGAGCAGAGTGCGTCGTTATCGGCGAGCCGGTGTCGAGCGTGAATCTCCGGGAACAAATACTGTAAACAACAATGCGAAAGAAAGTCGACAAGAAGCCAAAATTAACGCGAAAGCAGAAGCAACTCGCGGTATGCTACAATTTCGTTCGACAAAAGAATAAAAATCAACGATTGTTGACATGGATTTTTTTTTCGTTAATTTTGTGACCTCGAAAATTTAGGCTACACGCTCGAACGACGATGAGGACGGTTCTTCGACATCCAGTCACGTCAAAGTCGAACGACTCGAGACTCCGGTCAAAGGCGACTTCGACAAAAATGAGTACAGATAATATTTTATTATTTTTTTTTATTACATTTTTATTACATACATATTATGACAAAATTTTTCATATTTCTACAGTATTCATTTATCTCATTATTATTGTTATTTTAATCACAGAGTCATCAAACTACCCAACGGCCTCACAGCTCTACTGATCGCTCACGGCCGTGGAGAGTCTCCGGATCAAGATGATTCCGACTACGATGGTAGAATCAAAATATTATTCTTGCGAGTGCATATAATTTTTTTTTGTAATACCCGTTCAAAAATTTTTTTTGCTCTCTGGCAACTTATGTAGGAAGAAACTTATGTAAATGGAACTTACGTAAAAAAGAAAAAAGAAAAGCAATTTTACATTTGCGTTTACAGATTTGTAATAGTGTAAGAGGTAGAGGAAAAGGTCTTTTTCAATTCTCGTCCAAAATTTTTATAGCAAAATCATTTTCTTTAACTTCAGAGGGGCAGCAAAATTTTTTGAAATTCTAATTTTTTGAAAATCCATATGTGAGAAAACGAAATAACATTTGCGCCTATATATGTTTTATTTTTTATTAACACGTTAAATTTTAACAGAAGTCAATGCCGACGTCAGTCCAAATCAGCCAGGTGGCGTGGAGGCAACCAAAGGCAAGGTAAGGAATCTAAGTAACGGAAAACAACAGATATTTCTCAAGAACATCATTTTTTCTATTTATTAATTTTTTTATCTTTCAGGAACCGTTTGTGCCTTCCTGCCATGTGTGCGTTAACGTCGGCAGTTTCAGCGAGCACGCTCGAATGGCCGGGGAGTCCCAATTAGTGCCCTACCTCATACGGTGGGGCACCAAAAAATATCCGAACGTAATTAGTGTTTTACATCTTACGTAACTGTAAAATATTCAATGGAGTTATATTTCCCGTGACATTCGTACTTACTCATTTTTTTTTTTTTTTCTTTAAGGAAAAAGGGGGTTTGATTTCGTCCTATGGTTGCGAAAAGACAACAATGTATTGTATATTGTCGGCGGCTTCGCTGAGTGACAGTATGGATCGTTTCGTCGAGTCTTTCGTCACTCCGCTAATGAAGAGATCCGAGATAATTGCGAAGAAAAAAGAAATCGAAAGGTCGACGACTCACCGTCGGAAGATTAATTTTATCCTCGCGGATTGAATTTTGCGATAAAAAGAATTATAGCAATTTTTTCTTTTCTACAGAATGTACGAAAGATCGTGCACCTCCTCGGAAAATGCCGACAGGAAGAAATACCTCTACAGCAGTCTTGGCGTTTGCTTCCATCCGATTCTGAAGTTCGGCGAGCATTACATGGAAAATTTGCGTCAAGCCTCCGAGGGCAACGCCTACAACGAAGTTATGCGATTTCACAAACGGCACTACAGCGCTCACAGAATGACGGTCGTTCTAGAGGTGAGAACTAAAAGAAAAAACAATGTTATTGTTTTTTCGAGAATTTTCGGCTAAAAAAAAATATCCGACTTCATAATTTTTTGTTCCTTTTTTTTAAAGGCGGATTTGCCACTCGACATCCTCGAAGACTATGCGAAACAATACTTCTCAAAGATCCCGAGCAATGGTTTACCGGCCGATGATTTCAGCAAATTCGGTCACACCGATTTTTACGATATGAATAACTTTACGAAGATTTACACGATGAAGCCACAGGAATATTCTTGGAAGGGCAAGGTAACATGTCCGTCTTATAACGAGGAATCTACGATTTTTCAATTTTTTTTCTTTTTTTTTTTCCAAGATTCAATTTAATTTTTCGCAATTCAGAAATTTTTGGTTAATTCGTTAATCTTTGAAATCTAAACATTTTTCCAGTCGCTCGAAGTGACCTGGCCGATGCCTCCGCTCGGCAAGCACTATCGAACCAAGCCGCACCATTATATTAAATTCCTAATGGATCACGACGGCGAAGGATCACTGAAGAGATATTTGCAAAAAAAGGAATTGTGTACGAGCGTATATTGCCAGGTGGGCGGGGAAGATTACGAGGACAATTCGATCTGGAGTCTGTTCACTCTGTCGCTCGGTCTACCGGAAGATGGCCACGCGAACATCGTGACAATCCTCGACGCCGTGTACTCCTACGTCAATCTGTTGCGACGCGCGGGTCCTCAAGAACGAATTTACGAGGAAATTCGCAAAGAGGCAGAAGCAAAATTCCGGTAACGATATTTCAATTGTAATTAATCTACTTAATAATTAAGTACAAGGCTACTAGAGACTCACATGGACGTCGCCTACAGACTCTCACAGACACTCATTGCGAGTGTCTGTGACGAAATTTCATTCCATGAATTATAAGTCAAACATTTAAAAATTTAGCCCCTGCTATGAAATAAATTCCATTCTATTAGCTAAAATCAATCAACCATTTGAAACTTTAGCTCAGAGTGGAATAAAATTTCGTTCCACGAGTTGAAACTAAACGATTAAAAAATTTAACCCGTAGAATGGAATAAATCCCATTCCATGATCCGAATTTCGGCCATTAGAAAATTTAGTCTTAAATTGACGTGAATTCTATTTCCTGAGCTAAAATGCAAACATTTGACAATTTAGCCCATGGAATGGAATGCATTCCATTCCACGAGCTAAAATTCAACCATTAAAAAATATAGCCCATACGATTGAATAAACGTCGTTTTGCAGATTCGAGAAAGACGTCGATTCCACCGAGTATTACCAGTACGTCTGTCAGAACATGCATCTCTACAGGCCATCGGAATATCTAACGGGAAGCGTTCTCTTCTTCGATTACGATCCGGCCTCTATACAGGACTGCCTCGACTTGCTGACGCCCGACAAGGCGAACATCATAATCTTCGATCCGAATTTCAAAGAGGAGGAATATCTCGTTGGGGAAGATGGGGAGGATACCGACGATTTATCGGAATCCGATTTGATTTACTTCGAGAGGATCTATCACACGAGCATCGCGATAAAAGACGGATGGATAAGAAATTGGCAAAATATTCAACCGTTTCCGGAGTTCAAACTTCCGTAATCGAATCCCTTCGTCACCGACTGATTTCCCAGATCGACGAGTTTCCTAGGATCGATGCCGTCGAGCTGGTCTTGGCGAACGTGGAATTACAACAGATCCGATCTTCGATCGAGTCGAATATCTCATTGAACTTTACGTGAGAGGCAAAACCTTCATTTTACAAAACGTCGTTCCATGTATTATAGATTTGAACTACCCTTAGTTACTTAATTAATGTTTTGTTTTTCTACGATGTAATTATTACTCTTAAAACATGTGCCTCATTAAACTCACAGTTTATATTTTCATGACGATCGGCAAAAATGAAGAACACACTTCTCCCGTCCAGCGCCGATTTTCGTATGAAATATTGAGCTTGGAGAAAAGTAAGCGAAGGATCCGTAGCGGTAACGGCGGTAACTATTATAGACCGTTGGCTATTTGGGCAAAGTTTGTCTCTTGAGAGTCCCAGAACGTAAAAAATAGACTACAATTCTTGTTACCAACCGGGGTCTTCGGAATCGAGGCTTTCCCATAGGCCGGAGTACTAAATTTCCACGAATCAGAATCACCGTCAATCATCGCCGAAGACTCCACCCTGCACAATCTCAATCGTTGTGTTCTCCACATTGACGTCGACCCATCGCGAAATCATCAGTCCCCGCAGAGAATCGTTCTCCAGCCTCTTCAACGGATTGTTCGAGATATCCAAGACTCTCAGACTACCGAGATTCTTTCCTGCCTTATCGACCTTCGCGATGCGATTGTTACCGAGCCAGAGGCCAGCCAGTCTCGGCAGCCCTCGAAAAGAATCGCCGTCGAATGTCTCTAAAAAATTATAGTCAAGCTTAAGGGTGTTGAGTTCCGGTAGATCGAAGGCTCCGGCTTCGATAGCCCTTATCTTGTTCTTCTCAAGAGTAAGACTCTTACTCGGTACGTTTACGAAACTTCCGGTTTCCAATATCTCTATCTCGTTGTTATCCATCCAAATATTTTCCAGGCTCATCGGTAACCCGGACAGCGCCTCCTTCGGATATCGGCTGAACTTATTGTACCGGAAGTTCATAGTCCGAATCTCACGGAGACCCGCAAAAGCGCCCTCTTCAACGTCGGCTATGCTGTTGTTCGCCACATCGAGAAGAACCAGAGATTCCAGATCGAGAAACGCACCTTTCTCGATCGTCTCCAGCCGATTGTTCTCCAATCTCAGTTGCTCCAGTGATAACAGACCGGCGAAGCTTCCTCGCTCGATCTTCCTGATCATGTTGTTCCGAAGCTCGATATTGAAGAGTTTGCCGAGCTTCGACAAACCACCGGCCGGTACTTCGGTTATCTCGTTGTTACCGAGGTAAAGCTGCGCGAGCCCCGTCGGTAAAGAAGCGACGAACTGCATATCCGTCAGCCGGTTGCGATCCAAAAATATGTTCTCGATGTTCGTCAGCTTCTCGAAAGCGCCGTACTCGATCGATCTCAATCGATTTCCGCGCAGCACGAGAGCGCTCAAGTGACCGTTATCCATCGCACCACGTTCCAAATGTTCGACAGCGTTCATCTGCAGAGCAACGATCCTGACGCCGCTCGGAAGATCGTTCAGCAGTTCGGGCCTTATCCGAGAGATGTCGTTGTCCTCGAAGTCTAAGTTGAGTATCGGTAAGTCGCTCAGTCGGTACCAGCCTTTCGCAAATTCCGCTATTCCCGATCGTCGGATGTGCAGCTCGCTGTAGCGGTGCAGAGTGGCGACCTCTGTGCAGCCACCCGCGAGGCTCGCGCCGGGCGTCAGAAGATCGAGCGACTTTAAGGTGCCGTTTTCAACGCAGGCCTTCACGCGTAGATTTTTCTCGAGGGTTTTCGGTGGTTCTTCGAACGAAATTTGACCGGTCGGTCTTCCCGAGCTCTGATGGTGTTTCTCCTCAACGTAAGCCGGTAGACCGCCCTTGTGAGAGTCGGGCTTGAAGACGAGGGCGTTGATGGTCTCTATGTGAATGCCCCGCGTAACGATGTCGCAAGAGGGCGTCAGACCGTTGAAGAGATGGCGCCTCAAGGAGCTCAGATACCGATTGTTGGTTAAGTTCAGAATCTTGAGACTGCGAAGATCGACGTACGGGCTGTTGAAGACTCCGACATCGCGAAGATCGTTGTCCGCTAGTGAGAGAAACTCGAGCTCGGTCAGTCTAGCAAATTCATTATCGTAAAGATTGCGGATTGAATTGTTGGCGAGGTTAAGACTCTTGAGATTGATCAGACTATGGAGGGCGCCACCGTCGATCTTTCTAATGCCGAGACCTGAGAGATTGAGGTCGTCCGATGTCGATTGTGCGATGGCCTCGACGCTTAGTAGAGTGTCGTTGACGATCTTGATTTGATAGTCGCCGATTCTTAGGTCCCTATCCGTGCCGAATATTGCGGGCAGCAGAAGGAATCCAAAACGCCACATTGTTTGTCGTTTCGGTGTTTCGATTGGACTGAAAATGAAAGGATGAGGTTCGAGTTAAAGTTTATTGATGTTGACGAAAATATGAGTCGATTGAGAGATGGATAATCAGTTAATAATCAATTAGTCACTAAATTAATAATCAATTAGTCAATAAATTAATAATTAATTAGTCAATAAATTAATAATCAATTAGTCAATAAATTAATAATCAATTAGTCAATAAATTAATAATCAATTAGTCAATAAATTAATAATCAATTAGTCAATAAATTAATAATCAATTAGTCGACCGATCGATGAACAATTATTCGACCGCTTAATAATCAGTCGATTTATCATGATCAATTATTGTGATTCATTATGGTGATTGATTATGATCAATTAATCGATTATTCGATCGGTTCATAATCAATTAATACATTATCGATTATTTGATTTGTTTATGATTAATTAGTCGATCAATCGATAATCAATTTCACTTAATTATTTCACCTACAGTTGTATTATTCTATGACGGCGGATAATCGGATACTGAAATAGCGCAAAGACAGCGTAGATAAACTCTGCTGCCGTGCGAACTTACCGAAAGTCCGTGGAGCGAATAAATCGAACAGCGGGTGATAATAGAATCGAGTCCGCGTCGATGAGCGGACGGACGGAGACTGGTGGAGACTGCTCAATAGCAACGTGATTGGTACGTATCTTTAATTACCTTTCTTCGTTCTGGCAAACTTCGTTTTCGTTTTTCTTCAAATATTTTATCGTCCACGTCGATTCGTCCACCTAATCATCGCACAGATAATTTACGAGCGTGCATTAACTGCATTACAGCAAAGCTGTTGCAAACTATGTAATTTGGCGGCGCGTTTAGTCAGATAAAACAACTTTTACTCGATTTTATTTTCATTTTTTTTAATACAGTCAACGCGCAATTCTACGAAGTCCCAACCATCTTACGTAAAACCTCGTCAAGCGACAACACTTGCGCAATCAAACTTCGTATTTCACTTCCATCCACCTACGCGACTTGCAGGTAAAAAAAAAAAAAAAAATAAATACACACCAAGCATATCAAACCGCAGCGGCTATTCGAAAGAACGTTCGGACGGGGCTTCCCCTAAACGATCCACCGTTTGACGCGTCCGCCTTCTCCCGGTGAAATACTTCCGTATGACTTTTTGACGTGTGGTTTTAACAGATTGAATTGAAAATGGCTCAAGCTCCGCGCAGTTGTGCCCCTGGCTTGGACATCCGGAGCATATCTATCCTGAATCGACTGTCGGACGGACATTGAAAAAAAAAAAAAAAAAAAAAAAAAATTATATATATATACATATATAGTATATCCCTACGTATACGAAATATACACATAAATCGACCTTCTCGCTTCCCGTGCTCTCTGTGCCGCATAAAAGCGCTTTCCCCAGTATGCGTAGTAGCGTAGTTCCTTTTTTTTTTCCCATTTGCACATTCGCTGACGCGGCAGCACCATTGCAGGCCGGACGGCGGCGTCGTCGTTCGCTAGAGGTGGAAATCGTGAATCTGTCGAGCGGCAAAGGACGGGTTGGCGAAAGGGCGCGAGGGAGGGGGGGGAATGGTCAGTCGAAACCGTCCGGAGGAGCGATATAACGCACAAAAAGAATTATGTCCAGCGCCATTAAAAATTTTTCTTTTTTAAGACCCAACCTCGCCGGAATTCGACAAAGTAGTTGGGATGCGTTGTTGAAAAAAAAGGTAAAATAACCACCTGTGCTTTTTTTGGACCTTAGAGCACGGGATCGCGAGGAATCGGGGACGACGATGAAACGGTGGATGCTGGAACTCGACCCCCCCCCCCTCCCCCCCTTCGCCCCTCAGACTCATCCCTCTATAATTCTGTCTATCTCACATGGTCCGTCCCCGGGGATCCGCGCGCGACGGCTGTATATCATTCGCAACCCTTCAAACACAGCGTCCAAGTTCGTATACTGGATAGATATGTACATAGCGTTTCCTATTCCCCATTCGGAATGTCTCGTCGTTCCGCGTTACTGGCCCCTCCCCCTTTTCCGTGCGTGATCTGGGATATATATATGTCTTTTTATTGTGTGAAAAGATCTTTGGGGGTTGTTGTTTTAAGTGCAGAGTTGGCGGTTAAGTCTATCCGGAAGTGACTTAGAACTATCGGAAGAAAATACACAAGTTTGGGTCCTGCCCGAAAGTTTCGGTGGCGTTTTATCGTGCCGTTTGAGGACGTTGAAAAATGCGAAAAATGGACTCGAAAGGGGTAGCCTTGGAATTTTTGATGAAATATTTTTTGTAGATATGAAATGTTTTTTTTTTTCGTTTATAAAATTAACTGCGACGTATTTTTGTGCGCTGAACATGAATCTGCTGGCCTTTTTGTGCGTAAGTGCAGTGGGACATTTGTACCTACGATTTTATGCGCTGAAAGCAGTTTGCTCTAAGGTGAAATCGCATTTTTGGGAATAAAATCTAAAATATTGGGTATGGAGCAAAATTAACGTCACATTCGTGATCAAGTGGGCTGAAATATGTATTTGCGTATCCAGTACTCTGAGTACTCCGAACTCCGTATCATACTTGATTATTGAAGTACCATTACATACATACAATTAGAGTACAATTTAGTGTGAACACGTACTTGTAACTCGCTACTTATTTTTTCACGTGCATCGAGGTGATTTTTTTCTCGACAGAATATGCTCAACTTAAAGTAACAGTCGCGATAGTTTCGAGTGCGGTGCTGGATCAATAACGAATCGGTGTTTTTCTCAGGGTTTACCGAGAGCTGCGAGGGTGCGGACCTGAGACACAAAAGTTAGCCACAATTTAGCTATGGCATTGAATCGTGAAGGGCCGGGACGCAACGTTACCCGGCCCAATCTTAGATCGGCAAAGCCGATTACACTATTTTTTGTTTGGCCTTTTTGCTGCACAGTTTTTTTTTTTTTTTTTTTTTTCATTCATCATTCACTCGACTGTGTACCTTGTCCGATAGGATCTGGCCTCCGGCTCTCCCTCCGGTCCTTTGATGTATGTTGGCCAAACAACGTAATTCGAGCATTACTTGGATTTCGATCTCGTCCTCGAGGCTCTTTTGCGTCCAAACAGTTTCCAACACCCTTCGCTAATAAGACTGTTTAGCTGAAAAAGACACTCACGACACGCTACAGTGATCCGTGTTTGGACGTGTACCTTCTAACTTCTGAAAAGGCAACATACCAGCGCTTTGTCGGTTCATCCCCCTCCGTCTCCGTACCTAGAGAAACATTTTTTGCCCCAACTGACTTAGTGGTTGAACAAATTAGTTAGTTACTGACGTCTGTTGGGCGAACGAGGCCGACTAGTCCAACTAGTCCAACTGGCTTGTTGGTCAACTAAATTTTTGGATCCCCTAGTTTGTTGGGCCAACTCATTTTTTGGGTTAGTTAGTTTGTTGGGCCAACTCATTTTTTGGGTCCACTAGTTTGGTAGGCTATCTAATTTTTTGGGTTAGTTAGTTTGTTGGGCCAATTAATTTATTGGTCCAACTAGTATGTTGATTCAACTAGTTTGTTGATCCAAGTAGTTTGTTTGTCCAACTAGTTTGTTGATCCAAGTAGTTTGTTTGTCCAACTAGTTTGTTTGTCCAACTAGTTTGTTGGTCCGACTGGCCTGTTGGGCCAACTGGCCTGTTGGGCCAACTAGTTTGTTGGTCGAACTGACCTGTTGGGCCAACTAATTTATTTGGCCAACTGACCTGTTGGGCCAACTAATTTATTTGGCCAACTGATTCTTTGAGCCAATTGATTTATTTTGCCAACCAGTCCGTTGGACCAACTAATGTGGTGGGCAAGATTCATCCCAAAGTTCATTTCATCAACGGATCATCGTAGAATTTTGATTGATGGGACCTTATGTTTCGTACATGGGTATTGTGCACTACATCAGTACACTATAACATACCTTTCATCCGAATCTCATTGGGGGGGACTGCGCCGCAGCAAATAACATCTGTAGATCACTATAAGACTTGCGGGCTCGACAATGGGCTCCCCCCATTGAAATCTCGTCGCGACCGCTACCTATGTACGATTCTCTATATATAGTTAGCGGGTGAGTATTGCTGGTAGCGGTTATTGGTAGCAGTAACAACGATCCTGCTTCCGTGGATTCCCCCACCCCTTCTTCTCCTCCTCATCCTCATCATCCTCGTCCTCCTCGTCTCTTTCCCGCTGATGTGTCGAGGCCCGTGGGATGGCGTTGGTGGCAAGCATGAAACTACCACCGCAGGATACCCACTATAATAACAAAAAACCTTATAAAGAGACTGAAAGAAAGAAAGACTCGCGCTCTGGGGCTACCGTAAAAAGCACTAAAAACGTAAAAAAAGAAGAGGAAGGGAAAAAAAAGAACGTATTGCTAGAGGGAGCGTGAAACAGCAAAGGGGTACTGAAACGCGGAGACAGAAAGAGTGAAACAAAGAAAGGGGAGAAAAAAATGAAAATAAAATGGAGTACGTTGCTGCTGTGCAGAGCTCTGAAAGCGAAAGAAGGGGCGGGGAGTGAGATGGTTGAGAGGAACGCGTGCGCGCGTGGGGAGGGGTAAAGGGGGTGGAGGAGGAGGGGGGGTTAAACAGTTGAAAAGAAACAAAAGAGTAGCGGCGTAGGGAGGGCACAGTGGAAGAAACGTCTGAGCATCGGGGTCGGCTCGGTTTCTGCGGCCGGGCATTGTGAACGCGTTTATATTAAACGGGTTTTTATGTACAAAAGGGTTAATGTGTTTGGCTCTGTATACCCCAAATTGTCATGGTTTATGGGCATAATATTAATTCATGGGACTGTCGCTCCCCGGTCGTCGGATGTTATTTTCCTGTTTTGAGTTCTGTAAATGAATTCGATGAAAAAACTGTTAACTATTTAGAAATGAATCTTACAAAAAAAAGTATGAATAAAGATGAAAACAAAAAAAAAATTGTAAAAAAAGTACAGAAAAAAATTGGTTAATAAAAAGTAACTTCAAAAAGGATAAAATAATTCATGTATGTAACAATAATTCATATTGTCAGTAAACAATAATAATAATAATTAACAATAAAGAATAATAGCATAATTAATTAATCGTAATTATATAAATTCATTCATAATCTTTGCTACAGTCGGGAGACGTCTGTAAGTTTAATCCACTCCGTGACCGCGATGATTGGCTATAGTGTAATGCTTTGTGAGGGCAGACGTCTCCCGACTGTAGCAAAGATTATGAATGAATTGATATAATTACGATTAATTAATTATGTTATTATTCTTTATTGTTAATTATTTAATAAATCGCATTTATTTCCACCAATATTGTACAGATTTTAATTTTTCTTTGAAAACATTGATGACGGTGCGTCATAGAATAGCTGTATCAAATTTCGTCAAGTAATTTGTAGCCGTTTACAAGAACATCGCGGACAACGAAATCGTTCATCGCGGTGAAACGCATAACTCCCGTCTTTTTGCCCTAGCGGGCAGGCGGGAGTTAAAAAAAAACAACTGGTCCATTTTATACCCTCGTGATGTCCTAATTCTATATTCCTGACAGTAGATCCTAAAAGTCCGTATGTACCCAGACCCTCTACAGGGTAAAAGTGGTCATCATCGTGGTTCGGTTTTTGACATAAAAAAGGCGGTCCATATTAACCCCCTTTTACCATATACATACATTAAAAAAAAATGGATATATTTATGTAATTATATGTATTACATTTATAAATGTAAATGTTTATGGGGAAACGTTTTCATGGAATGGTCCCAGTCATGTTTTGCGACTAGTCGGCATGTTTAGGTATTTTTATTTTTAGCCCAACGCCAACGGTTTAAGTTTTTTTGTATGGTTGCCAAAATGTTAGGGTCCCGATGAGGTTCCGACGAGGTCTTCTCACTTCCAGCTGTAACGCTCCAAAATGTCTGCTGGAGTATACAATTTAGGATCGAACGGGGCAAAATGGTCTACTATTTCATATTCGTCCAAAGGGTAGTCCATCTTGCCCCCACGCTTCCGTATTGCCCCGCACTCCCCCAATCGACCCAACCCACACACCAGATGTGAGCAGAGCAGGCAGCAGTGACCGCGGCAGCTTCTACGTCCGCAGGAGAGCGGTACAGTGTTTTATGCGAAGTAGGAATGAAGTGGATAAAGGTAGCATTGGAAACAGCCAGCAGCAGCAGCCAGCAGTTGGCATGCCCTTTCGCGTCACGGCCGCTCTCCATCGCCAGATATAAACTCTTAAACATCTATCCCTCCTCACTGCGACCTTCCTCCTACCCCTCCCCCTCCTCCCGCGCTCCCCGACACACAGTCCACGCGGGAGAGGAGGGGGAGGATGAGACTTCCGGATAGTCCAATGAGAGGCGCCTACGGAGGCGTGGCTCCCCCCCTGAATCCTCGCCGACGGATTTCTCCCCCCACTCCACCCATCCCAAACGACGACCGCGAACACTGTGTCGCACACTGTGTTTTATTTCATCCCGAGTCTCGAGAGGGAGTCGTGCTCGGAGTTGCCGCTTGACGCCCCTCCTCCGCTCCTCCAGCCCTCCTCCCCTGCGCCCTGATCATCCGCGTCTTCCGCTTGAGTGGCATCTGCCCGCCTCCGCCCCCCCCCCCCCCCCCCCCCCCCCCGCTGGGAGCTTCCTCTCCTCCCCCTCCACCGCTCCCCTTTCCACCGTCTCCAAGCGACAAACAAGTTTTGTATCCACCTAAAGGACTTTTGCCTCCGATGAATCAAACGGCGAGGAGAGTCTTTGGGACACGTCGATTGAAGTCGATTCCCCCTAGGGAATTCACCAATTGTCGAAGGTGGTATCCCTGGTTCTTCGGCGTTCCGTTCTGGGGGAATCCGGAGGGAGTGCGACTCCCCGATTCTCCTATCGCGTCCGCTCGAGCGGCAACAGTGTCGCAAGCGCGCGGCTCCTGCGCATCGTCGCCTCCGAGCCGAAATCTCACCAATCCTCGTTACTGTCACTCCCGGTTGGTTCGATGTTTCAACGAATAAAACTTGACTCTGGTCGCATCGACGCCCGTTGGGTCACCGTGTGGTGTCTTTGGGGTCGTTGGCAACATTTTTCGGTAATTGTTTTAGCCAACCTCGAAGCGCTGTCGCTTCTTGGTATGGGGAGTGGTCTCGGCGCAGGAGGAGAGCGCCTAGGGGAACATTGGCCAACGGTCAATTTCAGACTTTCGCAGTTCTAGTGGCTTTTTTATTACCCAAATAAATAGGATTGCGAAGATAAAAGAGCGGGAGAAAGCTATTGTTGACGTAACATTGCAGCCCTATGGTTCATAGAAGCGAGAAGTGGTTTCGACACGAAAGGAAAGCATCTAGGGGAAAATTGGTGTGCGCAACCGCCAACTTCGGACTATTGCGGGGCCGGTGGCTTTCACATTGCCCCAATGAAACCGTTTTGGCCGATAAAACAACGACAGAAAGTAATTGTTGATGGAACTTCGAAGCCATGTGGCTCCTTGGGACGAGGACTGGTCTCTGCGCGAACGGAGAGCATCTAGGGGAAAATTAGTGTGCGCAACCGCCAACTTCGGACTACTGCGGGTCCGGTGGCTTTCACATCGCCCCAATGAAACTAATTATACCGACAAAATAACGACAGGAAGTAATTGATGATTGAACCTCGAAGCCCTATGGCTCCTTGGAACGAGGATTTGTTTCGGCCCAAAAGGATAGAATTGGAACGAAAATTGGCATGTGTAAAATTGGTTGTTCTGGCGGCACTTTCAGCGTCCCAATGAATCCGATTACGACGATAAAACAGCAACAGAAAGCAATAGTTGACCTAACCACGCAGCCCTGTGGCTCCTTGGGGCGAGGAGTTCTCCCGGTCCGAACGGAGAGCATCTACGGCAATATCGCTGCGCGGAACGCCCAACCTCGGACTCCAGCGGTTCTGGTGGCTTTTTCATCGCCCTGATGAATCGAACTATGCCGATGAAACAGCAACAGAAAGAGTTCAAGTGGTCCGAATTGCGGTTGACGAGGAGAGCCTCCGCAGCCCCAGATGGCTCCTCCTCCAACGATCGGCGGTTGGCCCGTGCGAGCGACGAATGGGACGGCGGAGGAGAGACATCCGCGCATCGCCCCCGTGGCGATTCCCCTGCCTAACGGGCAGGCGCGCGCGCTCCCGCGCGCCCGCGTGACCCCTAACCGCCTCTCGTGTCGTCACACACAGAGGAATAAGTAGCGAAAGAGGGACCGAATAAGGAAGAACAGTTGCGACAGCAAGTTGCGCCCGGAAACATTAACTGTTCATTGCGTAGTTCCTCGGCTTCTCTTGCGTCATCGTTAGGGCGAACGCGCGACATGGGATAAATCGCATCGATAAAACACACACGCATCGGCGAGAGGAATCGAACAAAAAGTGCAAAAAAAAAAAATAAAAAAATAAAAAATCCAATAGAAGAAAAAATAACAACAACAAAACCATATTAACGATGTTCCTTGCCGATGGCGGTTGATTCGAAAACGTCGATTGTGCGGTTAACGCGAAACGGTATTAAATATATTTTTGCACTGTGAATATTTAGTGGGAAGAGAGAGAAGGAAAAAAATTAATCGTTACAGCCGATCCCGATTCCGATGCCTATGTGTGAAAAGTATGAGTATGCGGTACGAAGGAACGGGATGATAAAAAATTGTGAGATTCAGTGAATGATGATTGAGGATCCTCGGTCGAGGGGGATGACTGGGGTTCTGCAGATTTTAACCGAGTGACCCGATAGTCTCGTCGATTTTCTGTGGATCAGCTCGCAGCGACTTTTTTTTTTTTGACGAATAGCTGCGGGCAATAATATATAAGTTGTAATAATGTCGCTGCCACGGGGTGTTGGCCTCGGCGTCGACGTCGGACAATTGATGCAACAGCATCAGCAGCAACAGCAGCAACATCACGTGCTGCCGGCGGCTTTCTTTCTTCGCGCTAGTGCCGAACGTTATCAGAGGACACCGAAGTGCGCGAGATGCCGCAATCACGGTGTTGTTTCGGCCCTTAAGGGACACAAGCGTTACTGCCGGTGGCGCGATTGCGTTTGTGCAAAATGCACCCTCATCGCCGAGAGACAACGCGTCATGGCTGCGCAGGTAAATCTTCATCAGCTATTTTGAATATTGCATACATAAATTTTACGAAATGCAATTAATTACATTTTTAATATATAATAGGGGGCAAAATGGGAGCTCGGGGTAAAACGGACTATTTTCACCAGCTTTTCGAGGAATATAAAATAAGAATATATGTAGTCGGGGTGAATGGGGCGAAATGGAGCCCTGGGGCAAGACGGACCATTTTTTAATCAGTTTTACGTAAAAGAATATAGATAATAAGGGCGAGTGGGGCAAAATGGGATGCCTTACATGAATTAATATATATAAGTGTGAGCGGGGCAAAATGGGACCCCGAATCTCAATTTTTATCAGTCTTTCGCGAACGTAAAACAGAATATACATTATTTATATAATGTGCAATACACAGTAAGTGGCGAGTGGGGCAAAATGGAGCATTCTATCAATTTTTTGAAGTATCGTCTGAAATGCCCACGCTGGTCCATTTTGCCCCGCTCTTCCCTATACAATATAAAATGCCAATACAAAACAAAGTGCAACAAATTGAGCTTCGATACTAAATTACATCGATATTTGTATAAATACATTTTTTAAATTACATAAGATTAAATAATTTTTTTAAATCTTTAATTCAATAAAGTTTCGACATTGGTGCGAAAATTGTTCCGACATTCGGTTACCTTTCACTCCGGCATCAAAACTCGTAACCCAATGAATAGACTCTCGAGCCGAATGGGAATGAATAGGATACAAAAGAAAAAAACGAAACTCCATTCATAAAGAAAAACGTATACATAATATACAAACGTTGGGCCTATCGTGTCACATTTCGATAATTCCCCTGGCGCTCCTCAGCCACCCTGCCCTACCTACGATCCTCCACCAGTCGGGGTTCCCGTACAATGTACTACATTGTAATCGTGACAATTTTTTTTCATCCGTACTGCAGCTTCGAACCCCACCGCTCCTCCTCCCGAACCCGCCTCTCGCACTCCGCCCCTCGCGAACGTTACCAACCCGGTGGTGTAATGTATCCGTGTAATGTACTTAAATTTGGCTCGGGCAACCTTCCATTCCGGTCTCCTTCGCGACACCCGTAACTACTCGACACCTATACCTTGTTATTAAACCCCGGTTGAAATTTTAGAGCGTTACATCGGGAACTGTTCAGGTCCCGAAAAGGGCTTTTTCCGGAGCTTATCAGGATCCGTTGTAACGCTTCGAAATCCTTACCAGAGAACCTCGGCAAAGGTACGCCTTGGTGAAGATTTCAGAGCGCCACTTCGGGACCTGGCCAGGCCCCGACAAAGCCTTTTCCGCATCTTATCAGGGCCTAGCGTAACGCGTAGGGCGAAAAGGCCTTCTCCGGACTTGAGCAAGTCCAGTCGTAGTGCTTAAAATCCGTAGCAGAAAAAACCTCTGCAACACAGTAACTTCTACACCCAGAAAAATAATTTATTTGACGGCCACCGTTTATTTGGTTTAAGTAAAATATTTATTTGATTTAAATAAATATTTATTTAAATTAACTAAATAGTTACTTAAATGAAATAAATATTTATTTTAATCAAATAAATATTTTATTTAATCCAAATGAACGGTGGCCGTCAAATAAATTTTTTTTCTGGGTGTACATCCTGGTGAACATTCTTTAAAGTGTTACATCGGGACCTGGCCAGGTACCGAAAATAGCTTTTCCGGACCTTATCAAGGCGTAACGCGTATAGCGAAATGGCCTTTTCCGGTTCTGAGCAAGCTCCGTCGTAACGCTCAACATCCCTACCAGAAAACCTCTTCAACACTGCACCTCGTACATCGTGGTACAAATGATTAAACGTTACATCGGGACGAGTCGCGATGTAACGTTTCAAAGTAGTCAACAGACCCCGAAAAGACTTTTTCCGAAGTTTAGAAGGCTCCGTTGTAATACTTAAAAATCCCTTCCGCTAGGAAACCTCTGCAAGACTACATTCGTACACCCCGGTAGAAACTTAAGAGCGTTACACTCGGACCTAGCCAGCTCCCAAAAGGACCTTATCCTGGCCTTATCGGGAACTCTTCTAACGCTTCAGAGTCTCCACCAGAAAAGCTCCGCCGAACCTACCAGACCTTCATCCTCTCCTCTTCGCCCATTCTCTTACCTCTACTTACCCTACTTGTTCACCAAGAACTTAAAACCAATGACTTTACCTTTCTGACCAAAGGTCGCGTTGCGAAGGCAGCAGGCCCAGGAAGAGAGCGAGGCCCGAGAGTTGGGTCTGCAGCTTCAGTACAACAACGGAAACTGCGCGACCGGACCGGTAATGCCGACCAGCTCTTCGTCGTCATCGGCGGCCGCGGCGCCGACTTCGACCGGAAGTTCGCCACCTCCTCATCCGGTCCACGGTGTCGCGAGTCCAACGAGTCTGGGAAACATACCCGCGGCGGCTGTCGCAGCGGCCGCCGCTGCCGCCCAGATCCAGACCCAGCTCCAGCAGCATCAGCAGCAACCGGACTGCGCCGGGATTCTTCAGCGGATGCAGAGGCATCCGCAGGATGACTACAGACCGGGGAAGATGGACAAGAGCGACTGCAGTGGCGTTACAGGTACGGAAATGTTTCTTCGGCTGACGAATCTTCAGCGTCGACATTGCGTTACAGAGCGTTACATCCGTTCCCGACGGGGCCCAGACGGGGCCCGATGTAACGCAGAGTTCTTCCAACGCGAGCGCCAGCAGAATTCTTCGTCAATTATCATCCTCATTATCCAGTACTTCGACGGCTACGTTCGAACGTTTCGGCGTTTCGGAGGTGAAATAAAACGCGCACTTCTCTTCTTCTGCGTTTTAGGTTTCGGCTATGAGGATGTTGGTTCTCATCAGAAACTTTAGTTTCTATAATCATCAAATTTTTTTACGCTCAATCAAATTGTTTGATGCAAGAACATTGCCAATTATTTTATTATAATGATTTTTATTATAATCAAACGTCAATTAATTCTGAGCATTCGTAGCAATAATCCTAAATAATCATCAAATTCTCACCGTCTCATCTACACTGAGAAAAAAAATCGATTGAGTCAACAAAATGTGCGCTTACGGGTGGCGAAACAAATTTTTGGTTGATCGAACGAAATAATTGTTGTATTAAGTAAAGAAAAATGTCAATCGACGACCTGTTAGTTCGATCAACGAGGTATTCCTTTCGATCAACCAAACATTTGTTTCGCCACCCGTAAGCGCACATTTTGTTGACTGAAATGATTTTTTTTTTCTCTGTGTATCGATTCGTTGCACTGATTTTTTGAGAATGTTGTGGCATTCGCCGTGTAAACAACTCGTCGGTATTCTTTGAGATTATGTCCGCCAAATTTCTCTACAATTTACATAATTAATTTTAAACATTCTTATGCAACTGACAATTCAATTATTAATTTCTTCTGTAACTTTTTGAACGATTCATTGCAATGAAAATCCAAAATTCAAAGAAAAAAAAAAATCAGTGCAATAAATCGATAGATTAGATGGTGATAATTTGATGATTGTTTAGGATTATTGCTACGAAATGTCAATTAGCATTAATTGACAATTGTTTATTATAGTGATTGTAAATGTTCTTGAAACAAACGATTTGGTTAAGGAAAAATAATTTGATGATTATAGAAAATAAAGTTTCTGAAGAGGGCCGACATTCTCATGGTCGAAACGTAAAACGAAGAAGCAGGGAAGTGCGCGTTTTGTTTCACCTTCGAAAGGCCGAAACGGTCTCGAGCGTGGCCGTCGAAATACTGGATAATTTGTCACATCGACCACAGCAGCAGAAAATAAAAATTATCACCCCCTCTGATATCTCGTTTAACTTTTGTTGCAAATAGGGGAGACGTTCGCGTTCTTGAACACTCCTACGCTTAGGCGAGAGCAGACTGTGAGCCTCTGAATTATTTTTTAGCATTCGTCTTTTACGCTTTCTCTGCTATTCGCTAATTATTTTAGGTATTTTTTCTTTTTCGCCTTGTATCATCTGGCGTTGATGCCTCCGACTGTTTCAAATCACTTGGCGTTGTTTCCCATCAACTTGTAATTGGGCTCAACCCGTTTTCGCTCTAATAATTGACACAAACAATATAAATAAATAAATG
Organism: Exephanes ischioxanthus; assembly: GCA_958510785.1. NCBI lineage: Eukaryota > Metazoa > Arthropoda > Insecta > Hymenoptera > Ichneumonidae > Exephanes > Exephanes ischioxanthus. The sequence goes on along the minus strand of OY294020.1, from coordinate 22,570,537 downwards.
AAATTTATAAAAATGAAACCTATGAAAAGCCATCGAGTCGGTGCCCAAGTTCGAACTTAAGTTTCGGAACACAGAAAACAGAAAGCATCAGCTTAGACACGTTAATATAAATATTATACATGAGTATTCATATACTTAATACCGATTATATCTATAATTGTATTGCGCAAAAAGTATTTGTTTGCAGCGGAAATAAACGAACGTCATTTGTTTTTGTTCTATGTAAAATCAATCGGATTCTCGGGTCTTGTTTACGGGCGCGGTGTTAATTGATCCTCGTCGGTAATAATGAAGCTAATACCTACTTAAAAGGTGTGCGCGACTGCTCGGTGCCGGGCGCGTGCCCTTTTGTCGTATTTTTACATGGTCCTTAGTCCTCGGTGAAGTTATTTGCTACGAAGGGCGAAAGCCCCGGAGGGTCATTAGGAACGTGTCCATTTACGCATTAAGTACACCCGTTACGCTGACTCATTGTAAATATCTCCATTATACTTGCCGGGCCTCGGAGCCGAGGTTTTTAAGTATACGTCGAGTATACGTCGAGTGCGCCGAAGGGAAATCGGTGCGAGGACGAAAGTGTGGCGAGACACGCGACCCCCATTAAATTCAACTAAAAATAACGCCGGTGCCGATCGCATCGGACTTGCGCAGAAAAAAAAATATATATATACCCGACGTGCAAAATCTTTCGTCATCACGAATGTGACAAATGGGGAAAATCACCGGAAGTCAATATGAAATATATAATGGTAGAAAAATATATATTTAACGTTCGCAGTCAAGATTTTTTGTGATACATTTTTCTTCTTTCGTGTGAATAAAATGGGGCGAAATGGACCGGCTGAAAATAAGAGGGGAATCATGAATTGACTGTTACTAATAAACAAAAAAAACAATTATTGCGGTTAGGGGCAAAATGCAGGACCACTTGACCTCACCGTCGCAAAGAGAACTGACACTTTGTTTATTCGTCCTGATCGAGGAGGTGGCCCATTTTGCCCCATTATGCACATTATGCCCACCCCCATTTTACCCCAGGCCATCCATGTCAAAATAATACTTCAAAATTACACCTCACAACATCACCTCAAAGTAACATCTCAATGGAACATCTAAAAGTAACATCTCAATATAATACCTAAAAATAACACCTCAAAATAACACCTCAAAATAACACTTCAAAACAACACCTCAAAACATCACCTCAAAGTAACATCTCAATGGAACATCTAAAAGTAACATCTCAATGGAACATCTAAAAGTAACATCTCAATGGAACATCTAAAAGTAACATCTCAATGGAACATCTAAAAGTAACATCTCAATATAATACCTCAAAATAACACGTCAAAATAACACGTCAAAATGAATTTTTCACATTTTTTGGTGATCCATTTTGCCCCAGCATGTCTCCGAAACTGTTGCGTCCAAGTTGCAGGCACATGCTGTACTGTATCGGCGAAAGGATTAACGCGACACGTCCGTTACACCGGACTTGACGTAACATCCGGCTGTTCCGCGAAACGAAAAACCGTGACGTTTCGTACGAGTTATTGTGAACCACCCGGTACACAGATTTTATCCTGTACACATATAGTGGAATAGTCAATTGCACATAGCATAGCGACAGGAGCAGAACTGGCGGAGAAACTTAACTCGAGAAGTTTAGCAGTAATTGAATTTCTCGGGCCAGTGCCTCGGCGTGGCACGGAACCGAGCCCGAGGGGGGTGAGACAGCCCGATCTCTTTCACCCTCGCTGCTTCTTGTTATACTATGTATAGCGGTTGGCTTATGTACCAGCCGCTTCACTCCCTCGCTCTCTATCTCTCGGTAACTTGGTCTTGTGTTCCCGGCAGTCCCCACGGCACTTACCGTGGATACGCTAGTTATTGGACACTATTTTTATTCCATTTTCCTTTCTCAGCAGTATTTTTTTATTTTTAAAAATTTTTTTAATAAACCCGATAAACGGTTACAGTGAGTATTTTTTCGGTTCTACAGACGAGGAAAATCGAAATTTGTCATTGCGCAGCCAACAATTCTGTAACGGTCTGAATTGCCTACTTGGTATGGAGATTATTGTAGCAGAACATTTTTTTTTTCGTTGTCCTGACGACAGATTATCGGCGATGCACATTTTTAACTCCCGACTGCCCGCTAGGGCAAAAAGACGGGAGTTATGCGTTTCACCGCTATGAGCGATTTCGTTGTCCGCGATGTTCTTGTAAACGGCTACAAATTACTTGACGAAATTTGATACAGCTATTCTATGACGCACCGTCATCAATGTTTTCAAAGAAAAATTAAAATCTGTACAATATTGGTGGAAATAAATGCGATTTATTAAATAATTAACAATAAAGAATGATGACATAATTAATTAATTGTAATTATATCAATTCATTCATAATCTTTGCTACAGTCGGGAGACGTCTTTCCTCACCACGCAGTACCATAGCCAATCTTCGCGGTCACGGAGTGGATTAAACTCACAGACGTCTCCTGACTGTAGCAAAGATTATGAATGAATTGATATACTTACGATTAATCAATTATGTTATTATTCTTTATTGTTAATTATTACTATTATTGTTTACTGACAATAATAATTACTATTACATGCATGAATTATTTTATCCTTTTTGAAATTATTTTTTATTAACCATTATTTGTTGTATTTTTTTTAAGATTCATTTTTTTTAATAGTTAACAGTTTTTTTAATACTTTTTTACGAATATTTTTGTTGTTGGAATAACGCGACGATTTTTCTCCGCTTGGTAACATTTCCAAAAATAACACGTCAAAACACAATCTCAGAATAACATAAACCAAACGAAAGGAACGGAAGGTACCATGTAACGTACATGCATTAGAAATATTGCGTTCCGTTGAATCCCAAAACACGGACACTCACCGCAAACAGACGATCGACGAGAAAATAACATTACATGTTGAGGCTTTTTTTATCATGTTATTTTCAACTGTGCTATTATCTTATTGTTCCCCTCGACGCGTGTTATTTCCGTAACGCTTTACTTTGAACACATGTTATTTTATTAATGTTATTGTTGCGCCGTGTCAGTTCAGTTTCCCTCGCAGTATGAGACGGCGAAAGATCATTTACGATACTCCAACGAAATGTGGATCGCCTATGAGTCGCTGTTACGGCGGCGGAAAAAATTTGCTGCGAGAGCAAGATATTTTTATCAAGTTACATAGCATAACAAAATTGTTGCTGACCCAACAATTTTTGTTGTTTCGTTGCAAGCCCAAAATATGTATAACGCGCTGGTTTAAAGTTTCGCAAACGTTAAAGAGACTCGGTACGAAGCAAAGCGACAATAAGATCCCGGTGGTTGATCCAACACTCGAACCTTTGCTATACACCAACATCTTATCTTTTCATCCTCGGCGAAAGATCTCTTTGGGATCTCGCTCTGTGGGCGCTGTATATATCTATATATATATACGTATATATAAGCGTCTCTGCCTCTTTGCAACCGCAACGACGACTGAGAAACGATGGAGAGACCATTATCCGACCTTTTCACTATCTCGCCTCTTTCTTTACCACATCCCCTCTCCCCGCGCCGCCGCCCTCCCTCGACTGGTGGCTTCCTTCGAATACCTTAGAATTCCGTCGTACGGAATTTCTTACTCGGAGCGAACTAGCGGTGAGGCTTTTGTGCTATTCTATTACAAGTACTTTTTTCTACTTTTTTTTTTTTTAAATAGAAAACACCGCGACTATGCGGCTATTCTTTTTACATCGGAGAAGCCCTCGAACGATTGTTTCGCTGGAGTCTCATATTGTTGCCGAGGAATTTTTAGAAACGTATGGTAAGACTTGGACAAGTGTATTGATATTATACACGAATTGGACTTATGGGTATAGAGACGGATTGGAAAAGCTACGGAAGCAAAGTGGGGTACTCACGCCGGAAAAGGCTACACCGCAATTACCCCTGATCAGGATCTTATGCTATCCATGGATCCGATCAGGATTCGATCAGGTTCTGATCAGATTGTGTTCAGATTCTAATCAGGCTCTGATCAGATTCTAGTAAGGCTCTGTTCAGATTCTAGTCAGGCTCTGATCAAGTTCTGAACGGGTTTATGATAAAGTTCTGAACAGGTTATTGATAAGGTTCTAATGAAGTTCTGAACAGGTTTATGATAAGGTTCTGATAAGCTTCTGAACTGGTTTATGATAAGGCTCTGATGAAGTTCTGAACAGGTTTATGATAAGGTTTTGATAAGGTTCTGATAAGGTTCTGATGAGGTTCAGATGAGGTTCAGATGAGGTTCTGATGAAGTTCTGAACAGGTTTATGATAAGGTTTTGATAAGGTTCTGATGAGGTTCTGATGAGGTTCTGATGAGGTTCTGATGAGGTTCTGATGAGGTTCAGATGAGGTTCAGATGAGGTTCAGATGAGGTTCAGATGAGGTTCTGATGAGGTTCAGATGAGGTTCAGATGAGGTTCAGATGAGGTTCAGATGAGGTTCAGATGAGGTTCAGATAAGGTTCTGATGAGGTTCTGAACAGGTTTATGATAATGTTTTGATAAGGTTCTGATGAGGTTCTGATGAGGTTCTGATGAGGTCCTGGTCAGTTTCTACTCAGATTCTGATCAGGTTCTAATCGGAATTCAGTAAAGGTTTTTGCCGGTAAAACCGTCGTGCCTTGTGCGTTTGGGTGGCCCTCTTGCACGTTCACCGAAAGAATTTCTCCTGCAGAAAATAAACCGACGGATAGATGGACGAAAAAAAAAAAAACAAATTTCCAAAACGCATGAAAGATCAATTCGGACATTGGAAGGATAACGACGACAACTCTTTGCGACAAGCGGCGAGTAACAATCGATCAATCGCCAAATGCCCCACCCAAGCTCCAAGTCGCTTCCTCTTCTTGTACAGTTGGTCTTGGCGAGATATCCGCCAAGAAACTTTGTCCCAGGAGTCTTGTTCGCTTCCGTCTCTGTCCGAGACACCGCAGGAAATTATTTGACTCTCTGATGTAATGTATATTATATATTGTCTGTTCTATATCGTACATAGTGCTATATATAGAGTACATTCGGTATTATACATTGCACGGAACTGCGATGATTGAATGAGCCGGGGGGAGGGCGGGGGCGAGGGCAGGTCGGAATATTCGACTTTCAAAGGGACTATTCAATTCACTCTCTCGCGATACGCTTCACCGGTTATAATTTAAAGGGTGTACGGAAATACCATTGCTTTTCGGTGAATATATATATAATATATAATTTGTCGCGGCCCGAGAATCGATCCCTCCTGGTGTCAGAGTCGAACGAAACTCGGATTTTCACCGAACTAATGAATTCTGTAATTATTTTGCTCGAATAATCAAGTTGCGGGAGGGGGGGGGGGGGGGGGGGAATGGACCTTGCAGAATGCAGACACGGGGCAAGATGGGCTACCAAAACATGTTCAGGATATTTTTATGCGACGCGAGACTCGCGTAATATGGGCACTCTGACATAATGCGAACGTCATGCGAATAATGGGGCACTATGGACTACCTCCGACATAGGGACACATTTTTTTTATTTAACTTTTTTTTTTTGAAATTTTGGATAATTATTCCGAGCTTCCGAGAGAGATTGCACTTCGGGGCAAAATGAGCCACTGAACATCACTACATTTTTCGAATTCGTCCCGATCTGCCAGGTATCCCATTTTGCCCCGCCTAAGCTTTATTCTCCAGTGTCCATTTTGCCCCGTCCCCTGTGTAGTTCAATGCATTTTATATATATATATATATATATATTTTTTTTTTTGTATCTCATTTTGCCCCACGCCCTGTCTGTACAGCCCTTTCCATTTTTCCCCGGTCGCCCCCGCGTAAAAACAACGCGTACATAAATCGAGTGGTCTGCGAGTCTCCGGTCGGCTCAGGTTTCTTTTTTTTTCTGCCGGACCCGAATCCCTACAGTTTACGATATTCTCGTACTTTCATTAAAATATAAGAATGAAAAAAAAATTAAGGAAATTAAAAAAATTGAAAACCCTACCGTACGAAAGTTAAGTATATATAAAATACTGTAGGCACCGCGGAGGCTTCGAAGCGCCGAGGATATAATCAAACTCGCCCCTCTACTGTTGGCTTCGATATCCCTTCGAGATTTTCCTTTTTTTTTTTTAATTATTCCATCCGTACTTCAGCTTGCCCTTTCCGCATCGTCAGGTCTTTAATGAATTTTCTCTACATCGGACACTATAATCTTTATTTTTATTAAAAAAAAAACCATTTCTGTTCTGTACTTAAAAACATATTTTGTTAACTATCGTTAAAAAAAATATGTTTTTAAGTACAGGACAAAAAAAAGCGAGTAATTTTTGTTGAATTTCATTATAAACGAAAAAGAACAAAAACCTGATAATTTTTTTAAGTAACAATTTTCAAATAAACGTCTTTGCATTCCCCATGTGTAGAAAAACCATTTTTCTTCTGTACGTAAAAACAATTTTTTTTATTCACAAAAATAAATGATTAATTTTTATTAAATTTCATTGTGAACGAAAAAGAACCGAAACTCGATAATTTTTTCATGTAAAAGTGTTATGTGAAATGTTTTCTCTGCATTTCAAATTTGTGCAAAAAAGGGTGAAAAAAAAGCCTGTACGACGAAATCGAAGAATCAAAACGAAATAAACCGGATTTTGGCGCGCTGCACACAAGTCGCTGGCGTTCGCGATTAAACGAACGAACGCGCGCTGAAAACGAGAGAAAGACATCGAGGGTGTTTGCAATGGTAGGGGGGGGGGGGGGGAAGGGGGAGGGGGGCAAAAGTCAACCGTTTACGAGGCATAAACGCCGAAAACAAAAGGCGAGCTCGGCGCGGAAACAATTAAAAACCTTTCGCTCGATCGCTTCCAACATCCCCCTCGTCGTCCTTCTCGTCACACTTCTGTCTCCCACCCGCCCTTATCGCCACCGCCCTTCTCCCATCGTTCTCTCCTTCGCTTCTATTTCTGTCATTGTGCCCTCCAGCATGTGAATTCCGCAGACTCGCAGACTCCTCCGACGCGATAATGTGATACGCGATGTGTAATAAAAAAAAATTCGATGCCCGTTGTGGTATTTTTTTTAAATCCCAAAACTATAATTCTATATTTTATGGTGAAATTTTTCTTTTTTTGTTTGCTTTCGGAAAATCGTTTACTTCAATTCGCGAAGATCCCTCCGCGAAAAATCGTCTTCTGCATAATTTTAGACTTGCTCGTGGACGAAGCCGAAAAAGGGTTTGAACGCAAAAACATAAATGATTTTTTTTCGGCCTTTTTCAGTTTCCGGCTTGAGTCATAAATAAGGGAAATTTTTTCCATTTTTTTTTTTAATCACACCTACGAGTATATGAAGTCCGCAGACTCGCAGACTCCTCCGACGCGATAATGTGATACGCAATATGAGACAAAAAAAAATCGATGCCCGTTGTAGTATTTTTTTAATTCCCAAAACTATAATTCTATATTTTATTGCATAATTTTCCTTTTTTTTGTTTGCTTTCGGAAAATCATTTACTTCAATTCGCGAAGATCCCTCCGCGAAAAATCGTCTTCTGCATAATTTCTCAGACTACCTCATGGACTAGAACGAAAAAGCATTTGGAAGGAAAAAAAAATGATTTTTTTGCTATCATTCTCAGTTTCCGGCCTGAGTCATATTTTCCCTGGAAAAAAAAAAAAAAAAAAAAAAAAAAATTAATCCAATTCTACTTTCAATTTCTTACAACTTCATATGACACTAAAACACCGACGGCAAGACTCTCAAGGTAACATGTTTCAATTCCGTATGAAATGTAAGAATTGAAACCATTTTTATTTGCACCACGCAAGCGAATTTTACGTGAGTCATTAATACATATTTTTTTTCAGTCTCGGGTCAAAACTGACATCAGATTTTTCTTGAGCGCGAAAAAGTGTCTCGAATTATCTCGCTGCACAATAAACTGCTATCTCGGTGCTCGGGAACAAAATAAAAACATGGCGGTGAGCTTCACCCTTACAGTTTAGTTTTTCCTTTTCCATTTTTTCAATTTTTTTTTTTTTTATCACACCAACGAGTACAGCCACCGCGAAAACAAGCGACGAGTTTTTCCCCGTCCCTTCCTCACCGCCCCCTTCCCCCGTCGGTTCGCCGCGCGGTGATCCGAGGGTTGCGCGGACAAGAACAAAGACCAAATCGGCGACGATTTAATGACTGATCGCGCGCTGTTGCGCTTGGCCTCTGTGTGTTCCCGTCGTTTCGCCCGCCCCGTTGCATCTCGCCCGCGCGAATCGTTGCACAATCTCACTCGCGTACCCTTGCATACCGCAGCCTCCCGGTAACCACCGGTCCACCCCCGCACTCGCCTCCCCCCTTCGCCACCTTAACTTGTTCATTAGATTTTTACTGCTTCATTCTCCAGCGTACAATCGCTCACTACCGATGGCGTATCGCTGCCCGTTTTCACCGCGTTCCGAATCATTTTTTTTTTTTTTTTTTTTTTTCTTCTCTTTTCTTGACGGATCGTATCGCTGCCGATCCATTATTCGACTCCTCGTCCCGACCCGCGCGAGCCCCGTCGTGTATTCTTTTTCTCCATTTGCCCCGGCTCTCCGCGTTCATACTCCCGTGCACTCGCTATAGTGCAAACTCTAGTGGAAACAGTCGAATTGATCGAACGCAATCGAACGCGAAACGACGTCGTCCGAGCTACGCGTGTATTTTCTCGTCGTAATGAGATTCTTGAAAAAAAAGAGAGAAATGAAATATCTTTTGTTGGATTCTGAGGATGTTGAACAATGGAGAACTCGGGTGGTTGTTGGGAATTCGCTGAGCAGTCCAAGTAACGATTTTAGTCGGGTCTTGGGCTGAACCTCATCAGGAACTGATCAGAACCCAGTCAGAAACTGATCAAGATTCGGTCAGAGTCCGATTAGAATCCGATCAGAATCCGATCAGAATCCGGTCAGAATCGGATCAGAATCCGATCAGAGTCCGATCAGAATCCGATCAGAATCCGATCAGAATCCGATCAGAATCCGATGAGAATCCGATGAGAATCCGATGAGAATCCGATGAGAATCCGATGAGAATCCGATGAGAATCCGATGAGAATCCGATGAGAATCCGATGAGAATCCGATGAGAATCCGATGAGAATCCGATGAGAATCCGATGAGAATCCGATGAGAATCCGATGAGAATCCGATGAGAATCCGATGAGAATCCGATGAGAATCCGATGAGAATCCGATGAGAATCCGATGAGAATCCGATGAGAATCCGATGAGAATCCGATGAGAATCCGATGAGAATCCGATGAGAATCCGATGAGAATCCGATGAGAATCCGATGAGAATCCGATGAGAATCCGATGAGAATCCGATCAGAATCCGATCAGAATCCGATCAGAATCCGATCAGAATCTAGAGAAGTCCTGGTCAGGTTCTGGTCAGGATCTCACGTAAATTGCCCAACCAAATTCCGGCCAGGGAATATTTTCCACTGTATTGTGTAACTTATTATAGGATTATTGCTTTCCGGTGGCAAAGGGAGACGCTTGTTTTACGGCCGGAGCCTGGCGGACAATAAGGGTGAACTCGTACGATTCATGGGTTAGCGAGTGGATGGAACCCTCGGGCGTTCTCGGTGGTCTCTCGCCACGAGGTGACATAACTCGGGCGCCCATAATCCGCAATATTCTCGCGCATCATCCTGCGATTCCGTTCCACCCTCCGTTGCCCTGCCGCTGAGAACTGTAACGCCTCGCCGCCGTCCAAATTTATTGCCGGAGGCAAGCACGTATATACTTTCTATTCGGCGGCACGGAAGAATGAGAAGCATCTGTTGGAATGGCTCGAGGGTGACGTGATGCAGTCCCGAAAGTATCTTCATTAATGATATCAAATACGACTCTCCAATCGATTTTCATCGTCGGATAGTTAATCGTTGTAGACATTGCCGAATGTTGCATCAGGTCGGGGGGAGGCTCTGATCAGTTCTCGTAGACGACTCCTTGCGACGGCCTGGCCAGTTATCGACAAGTTTCTAGTCAGTTCCTGATAAGGCCTTAGTCAGTTCCTGATAAGGCCTTAGTCAGTTCCTGGCAATGCTTTAGTCAGTTCCCAACAAGTCCCTGGTCAGTCCTGCACAAGGCCCTAGCCAATTCCTGGCAAGACCCTGGTCAGTTTCTGACAAAACCTTGGTCAGTTTCTGACGAGACCCTGGTGAGTTCCTGACAAGACCCTGATCAGTTCCTGACAAGACCTTGGTCAGCTTCTGACAAGATCCCGATGAGTTTCTGGCGCAACGCTGGCAAAACACTGATATGGTCCCGATCAGTTCCTGACACGACCGTGGTCAGTTCTTGACGAGACCGTGGTCAGTTCCTGACAAGACCGTAGTCAGTTCCTGACAAGATCCCGCTGAGTTTCTGGCAAAACGCTGGCAAGACGCTGACACGGTCGCGATCGGTTCCCGACAAGACCGTGGTCAGTTCCTGACAAGATCCCGATGAGTTCCCGGCAAAACGCTGGCAAGATCACGATCAGTTCCTGACAAGACCCTGGGTCAGTTCATTACAAGACGCCCAGATCCTGGCGAAACGCTGCCAAGAAACTGCCAAGTACTTGGTCAGTTCCTGTCGAGTCCCTGCTCTCAACCCAGCAACGCCCTGCCAACGCTTCCCCAAGTTCCCCATCTAACCCTAAAAAAAAAAAAAAGCCTCCTCCCGTTCTCGCGCCTGTACAGTAACGATCACGGGGACAAACAAAATCGGCAAATAAATACAAACGCCGGTACAGCAGCACGCGCTCACCGGGGTGTTGTAGTAGTCAGACTCGGAAGCGGAATAGGAGGTGTTCGAGGAAGGCCTAAGCCTAATTTATAGCTATGTTTCGTGTCCTGCACAGAGTAGCCCTGCACCAAGCAGGGATCCGTGCTCGGGCTTGTGCTCTCCCGGTGTGTGTGTCTCCTATTGCCAACCGCTTCTCTATTCTCCACTCTATTATACTATCTCCGGGCGGCGGCAATAGCCACCCTGGAGAACCAACCCCCCCCCCCCCCCCCCGCGCAACCCCCCCACAGCGTAGGCGCGGCGACGCCGGAAGCTCCGGAGATATCTATATGACATTCTAAATTATTCGGCATTGTCCTCGGTTGATTCCATTGTCCGCGTCTGTCTCCACCGTGTCTCCTCCCTCCGCTCCAGGGCGCGGATACGCCATCCAGCGAACGGAGCGGCCTCGGCTGCTTCTCGCCCACTCGGCTGTATAGACGCGCCCGGTTAGGCCAACTGCTCATAACACCATCTCCGTACTCTGTACACAATTTATATCTCATTCGACTGCGCAAAAATCGAAACTACGTAAGATTTTTTTTTTTTTTTTTTTTTTTTTTTTAAGGGCGCTTGCGAGGGTAACTTCTCGCCCACGCGGCTATGTAGACGGGCCCGGTTAGGCCAACTGCTCATAACACCATCTCCGTACTCTGTACACAATTTATATCTCATTCGACTGCGCAAAAAACGAAACTACGTAAGATTTTTTTTTTTTTTTTTTAAGGGCGCTTGCGAATGAAACTTCTCGCCCACGCGGCTATGTAGACGGGCCCGGTTAGGCCAACTGCTCATAACACCATCTCCGTACTCTTCACACAATTTATATCTCATTCGACTGCGCAAAAATCGAAACTACGTAAGATATATATATATATTTTTTTTTTTTTTTTTTTTTTTTTTTTTAATGGCGCTTGCGAGTGAAACTTCTCGCTCACGCGGCTATGTAGACGGGCCTGGTGAGGCCAAGACTCATAAGACCTCTACACAATTGATATCTCATCGACTGCGCAAAAATCGAAACTACGTGAGCCTTTTTTTTTTTTTTTTTTTTTTTTAGGGCATGTGTAACGGCTCAGTCGGTAACCATGACATGTCCTTAAGGACATGTGAAACGACTCAGTCGGTAACCAAAATCTGTAATGAATGCGATTCAGAAAACGTAGACTTTTCGGGAAAAAGCAAAGCATTAGCGGATGTACAATTTAATACCGCGTCCGATGAGCCTTCCGTTTTATCCAAAACGTCAACCGGTTTTAAATGGCATTGATTCGAGAAATGCATCTATCTCTCTCGCACTCATATGTCACGTGGTACATCTTTCACACGGCCTTAAGGGCGGTTACGAGTAAAACTTGTCGCCCACTCGGTATATAGACGGGCCCGACTAGGCCAACTGCTCATAACACCATCTCCGTACTCTTTACACAATTTATATCTCATTCGACTTCGCAAAAATCGAAACTACGTGAGACTTTTTTTCATTTTTTTTTTTTTTTTTTAGGGCGTTTACGAGCAAAACTTTGACATGTTTTATCTTCATATCTTCGCGTAGGAATGAAAGGCTCTTCTTTCTCCACTTCTCTTTCATTCCGACTTTACATAATGGAAGTTTTTATTTTTTTTTATTTTATTTTTTAAGGGGGTATTATGAGGAATATTGTGTCTCACGCGATTGACGGAACTGCGGGATGTGAGAGAGCCGTCGCACGTCTCGCACTGACAATGAGTGGCGAGAAATCTCGTTATAGCGTGTAATATACTTTCTTTACTTGGCGCTCTCCGCGCTCTTTCTTTCGGTGTGTTGTGTATGTCGGAGGAGGAATGCAATATCGAGTATTGTACTATATAATCTCGAAGGAATTTTGTCACCCGGCTGGGGGGATCCAAGGGGTTGGGGGGTGTAATTCAATCGAAACACTATATTAACCCTAGACACGGTCACCGTTGGTTACCTCGTGACATGGATCTCCCTCCGTCGGGGAGGAAGTTCATTTCGATAGTTTTTTTTTTTTTTTTTTTTACCTTCTCATCACGTATGGAGTGAAAATAGAAATTGGAGTGAAAATAGAAATTGGAGTGAAAATAGAAATTGGAGTGAATATAGAAATTGGAGTGAAAATAGAAATTGGAGTGAAAATAGAAATTGGAGTGAAAATAGAAATTGGAGTGAAAATAGAAATTGGAGTGAAAATAGAAATTGGAGTGAAAATAGAAATTGGAGGGAAAATAGAAATTGGAGTGAAAATAGAAATTCGAGTGAAAATAGAAATTGGAGTGAATATAGAAATTGGAGTGAATATAGAAATTGGAGTGAAAATAGAAATTGGAGTGAAAATAGAAATTGGAGTGAAATTAGAAATTGGAGTGAAATTAGAAATTGGAGTGAAAATAGAAAAATGAAAAAATTGGGTTGTCAGATTATGGGCCAGAAACATGTCTCACAATTCAAAACAGCTTTCTTCCTATTTTTGTTCGTCTGTTCATTCATGGGGAGTATTTAATGAGAGAAAGAATATTGAAGTAAGCAACATGGTTCTGTCAAATTATGCGCCAGAAACATGTCCTGCAATGTAAAAAAGGTTTTTCTAATTCCTGACCGTCTGTCTGTCTGTCGGTTCATTTGTGAGAAGTATTTAATGCGCGAAAGGGTATTGGAGTTGAAAAAAAAAATGTAAAAATTGGGTTGTCAGATTATGGGTCAGAAACATAATCCATAATACAAAAAAGCTTTTTCCTATTTTTGTCTGCGTGTCGGTTTATTCTTATTAGAGTAAAGTATTTAATGACAGAAAAACTTCTACATTCGTCCGTCTGACTGTCCCGCCCGAAAAGACAACACTGTTCGAACAAACCTCGGAACTTCACGAAATTTGTTGCATTGTCTTCTGCGTATGAAATGTAATTTTGGTATCGAATTTCGAATTAATTCGCCCATTATTTTTCTAACCCCTCGGCAAAGACTTTTAATAATTTTTTAAAAACACCCATTTTCAAAAAATATTTTTAACCTTCAAGATGTCGCAAATATGGCACGTTGGGCATTGAACGGTTGCAAAGATACGCGCACACATGCAAAGACACATACACACTGATCTTCACATTCGGCCCGAGTAGAAATTGTGAATAATTCTCGATTTACGAAAAAAAAAAAAAAAATCATACATATAAAAATCGACGGAAGCGCAACTAAGGATGGCGGTCGGGGGGGGGGGGGGGGGGGGGGGGTGGAAACCTTGAGGGTCCTCGCGGGGCACGCGAGTGCGTATCGCGATGAATTACACGTGGAGAATCCCTTCGTGTAATCCGACACGGCTCGGATCTCCGAGTCGCAAAAAAATTGAGATGAAAAACATTTTGCTCATCTGCTTTCGACGATACATATACATGAACACATATACACAAAATATGTAAGTATATAAAGTGGAAGAGGAGAAAAAGAAAGGACGGATATGAAAAGCCATAAAAATTCTTTGCCTAATTCATTATTAAATTTCTTACTGTACGAAATGACGACGTCGATAAATAATCCGTAATAAATGTAAATATTCCCGTTGGGCACGTACAAGTGCGTGCGCGGCGGTGGTGAGAAATGTGAGGAATGCCACTCGGAGAATTCGACCCCTCGGGAGAGAGTCATGCACACACGGGGTTCACGCCCCGAGCCTCCCCACCGTCATTCTTCGCCACCCCTCGATGCAGTTGTATCCGCGAGGGTTTCGCTACACGCCGCGCGATAATATCGTGACACAGACGTGACGAACTTTCGGCCCGTCGCTCCGTCGCTACATATTAAGGTATCACTTGCGGACAGCCTGAGCCCACGTGAGTTCGGAGAGAATTGAAAGAGGACTTGCGAACTTCTTCTCGATGAGATAAAAATCAGAAAAAAAAATCAGCCATATGGAAGGTACCGAAAAGATTAATTTTGCATAATAATTCCAAAATGTTATTAACAAATCAAGGCAAAAAAAATTTCCCAACAAATCACCCGGCAACCTAACTTTTTTTTTTTTTATGAAAACGATTTGTTAATTTTTTTGAACACGTATGAATTTTTTCGGAATTTTGTGTAATTTTTGAAAATCGCTTTTTTAGTTGATTAAAGAACGTAATTTTCAAAAATTACACAAAACTCTGAATAAAGCTCATACGTGTTCAAGAAGACTAACAAATTGTTTTTATATGAGGAAGCTACACAAAAGTTTGATTCAGGAATTGCTTCCTCATTTTTTTTTACTTCAATTCACGAAACACCCTTTGCGAGGAAATTCGCCGACTTGAATTTTGGCTTCCTCACTGAGAAAGCCGTGTGAATGACGTAACAAAAAAAAAAATGAGAAAGGTACGCGCAAATTTAATTCGCGCCTCGTCCCTCGAGTGCCAAATGACGTATGACACACCAATGTATCAAAACCCAGAGCACACGAGCGCCCTCGTCATAAAAATATCGCGAGCGATGACGGACAACATATATATATATATATATATATATATATATATAATATTATTTTTTTACGAGCCCATCGATCAGTCAGTCAAACGCGAAAAAAAATGGACAAATCCTCGAAACGCGAAAGCCAGAGAGCGGCGCCATGGAGAAAGCGACGAGAGCGCCGATATCGGGGGGATTCCCCCAAACCCCCACCCGTGACCGTTCGAACGAATTACTTTCCCGACCACCGAACTCCTACATTTATTACCGCGCATCGTGTCCGCGCTCGTATACACTGTGCGCTATCAACAAATTGATCAATTGAGAGACACACTTTAATGAATCGGCGTTGATCGCTTAGCGGCGCGGACCGAGCGAGGCGCCTCTTTGTGGAGGCTGCACGATCTATCAACGCTCCGGAGGATCCGGAGTGGGGGGGGGGGGGGTGAGAAGAGTGGGGGGCGAATAAAATAAAACAGCCGGAAAGAGCGAAAAAGGTTGAGCGCGGCTGTGTGTTCGCTTGGCAATTATTTCTAACAACCTCGATATAACTCGAGTGGTCCACCGGCGTTCGCGAAACTCCTATCTCGCTTGCCACTGGCTAACGCTCGGATCTTCGACCCCTTCTCTTTTATCGCCCCCCTCCCCCACCCCACCCTTTTTCCTTTCAACGGCACCTGGATGATTTTTCAACCAAGAGAACATATAACCTCTATCCGCATGGTATAATGTGAGAACCGCAAACTCCCCCCCCCCCCCCCTCCACTCCCCCCCCCCCCCCCCCCCCCCCTGCGCGGCTTCCATGCTTCCATCCCCTAGTTTTTTTTCCTCCACCCTCCGAAGGTCCTCGAGGAGGTTGAATATATCGGATACTCGAGGAGAGACCGTGAATGCTCTGTGGTCAGTTTCAATTCAATGCGCGGTCAATTTGGTCCGATCGTTTTGCTCTGAAGTGAGGTGGGAGGGGGGAGGGAAAAGTTTTTGCCAACTCCTCTATCGGGGAAGAAAAGTGCTCGTTTATTTCACAGTATCGGCTGTGGAGTAATTTTTGGGTGTAAGCAAAACGCGAGATGTTTCGGGAGTTCGAGGACTCGGCGACTGTAATAGAGCGGGAATTGAATGGGGAACATTGCTGAAGATTGGCCATAGGTTTGGTGATGGACAATCGTTGGAGGGACATTGGCCCGATAATCGGTGGTTTACGCTTCATCGGCGAAGGCTACATGGAATTGGCTGAGTTACTATTGAAGAGTCGAATACTCGGTCAAATATTGGCCAAAATCTGGGGCATTGGCAATCCTTGGACCGACATTGGCTCGACAATTGGCCGCGCTCCTTCGATCGGGACGACCTCCATAGAATCGAAAAGGCAACTACAGACGAGTCGGTGTGAGGCCAAACATTGGCCGAAGGTCGGGAAATCGGCTATCAGTGATCCGACATTGGCCGCCTCCATTCGATCAGCAAAACTCATGTGGGATGATGAAAACCACAATTTCTCACACTCTACCTCCATAATGAAAATTGGCTAAATACCGAAATTGGCTAAAAAAACGAAATTGGCTAAAAATCCCAGATGAACAATCCCAATTTCTCGCATTCTACCCTCGTCGACCACCGTAATGAAAATTGGCCTTTCGGGTGACAATTTTATTTTCATTGGCCCATCGTGGACAAACGTCGTCATTACACGCCACGAATGGCCAATTTTAATGTTTAACGTCCTTTAAATTCGCGTCGCCTCTCGAAACGCACTCTTCAATACGGACATGATATTCGATGCCCACTTGGGCACGCGCAATTGTACATTAATATGACGATACGTGTGTCGAGGATAAGCCACAAGCCACAAGCCACGAGCCAGTCGAGGACCGACGAGAGCGCTAAGGGCGCTGTTCCGGAGGCCCTGCTCGTGGCACATATGTGTGTACCGCGGCATTGGCGCACACGTGTGCATTCTTCGACCGCGCTTATATATAAACCTCCTGCACCCAACTAACATGGAGTGGCCGCCGACGAACCCTACCAGAGGGCTTCCCGCATAATGGTCCTGAGCTACAAGTGGCGCCGGTTTAACTTTCAAGTGCTATTAAGCGATAGTATAGCCAGCACGTTGTAAGTTGAGATCGACTCTCCCTCCACCGCTTCCATATCATCTCTTTTTCTCCTCTCGCTCCGTTGCGCTATTAAATTCTCTCTTCTCTCGCGCTATCCCGAAACCGATGCCCAAACCCACCCCCTGACCCCTCGCAAGATCGTTATCTTTCTACTACTAACGTTGTTCCTGACCGTAAGATTATTTCTCACAATTTCCGCAAGACTCTTTTTGCTCTTTTAAATAATTGTCTTTGCACGATGTAGAAACAACGTATGGCGGGATTTTAAGGTTTTTTTTTACCCGACTTCGAAGGATTTTAGAGATTGGTGCCAATATTTCGTGTCTGTTGATTGGGCTCGGTTTTGTTTCGGACTTTGAAAGATTTTTCTGCGTTAGTTGACAATAATCGACGTTACGATTTTGTCGTTTTGCCATGTCGAAGGCTCTTAAGGATCAGCGCCAATATTTTGACAATATTTCGCTGGTCTCGATAAATCTCTACATTGTCTTCAGCTCTTAAAAAAAAACGTCTCCGCAACACGGAAAATAATACACGAATCAACTTGTACCATTTTACAATGTCAAAATCTTTAAAAAAATCGGCGCCAATATTTTCTCATTTGTAAAATCGATCTCTTCTGTTGTCTGTAGGCTCGAAGCGAGCGAGAATCGCCGTGCAGGAGAGCAGTATGAACGACGACGATCGGGACTCCGATTCCGGTGGTGAGCTTCACGTCATGGATCGCGGAACCGGTAAGCCGACGATTCTCCCGGGGTCTTTGGTGTTTGTTTGGCTTTGCCGATTTTTACGAATTTCGATGAAATACTCGCAGCCGGTTCGCTGGGTGACCGATCGGTCGGGGAACTCGAGATGATGGGCCGCGGGAGAGACAACAGCGTGAACGAGTCGGAGGACGGAAGTCCCGAACCGGTAACGCCGAGCCCGAGCCACACGCCGCCGATCTCCTCGTCGCTCACGCCCCAGAGAGTCGACACACCGGCACCGGAGAACTTGAGTTTGAGAAAATCGGCGAGTCCCCCGTCTCGTCACGGATCCAATCAAACGGCGACGATGCAACCGGTCGATCTCGTTCAGCCTCGACACATCGATCCACCCTCGCCATCGGCACCGTCGCTCGCGGTAAGGAACTCCGTCGGTACTCACACTCGTCAATCATCATAGGGTAAAAGCGGCGAATATGGACCAATGTTTTTTTTTCACGGTTTTTGTCACGTTTCGATTTTTTATACCGATCAGGCCTCATCGAGGTTAGCTCGGTCGGTAACGAAAACTGTAATCCATTTATTTCAAGGATGGGAAACACTTTCGAGAAGACGCAAATTCTTGGGGTCTCAGCGACTGATGATTAAAACGCTGACAATTTGCATTTGGCCCTTAGTGTCGATCGTTCGAGACGAAAATTGATTATAGTTTTAATTAACGACGGAGTTTGTCGATAAATATGGCTCGTTGTCGCGGTTAATTTGTCACTTACCGTCGACATTTAACCGGTTATCTAACGGTTCACATCACAGTGCTCAGTCGGTAATGAAAACTGTAATCGATTTCTTTTGAGGTTCCTCGATACTTTTGGTTAAACAAAAATTGTTCATTTGTTTTTTCTAAAAAAAAAGGTCGGGAACCTTAAAAAAATGGATTGCAGTTTTCGTTACCGACCGAGCACGGGACGTATTCGCCACTTTCACCCTACGCATAGCGATCGCGGGTCTATAAGGAGATTGTTGTTCGGATTACAGGCTGCAGCGGCCGCGGCCGCGCATTTTTCGCCTTACGCGCCCCTCTACGGGCCAACAGCGAGTTCCTTGTACTGCTCGCCGGCGGCCCTGTACCAGCATCAGCAGCATCATCCCCACCATCTTCACGAACCCCGGGAAATTCAAATGCAGATGCAGATGCAGATGCAGAACGTTCAACAGCCGTGCGGCATTCAGGTTCAACAGCATCAACAACAGCAACAACAGAGATCACCGGTCGACGTGCTGCTGCGAGTATTTCCCGGTCGCCGACGAGCCGACGTTGAGGGACTCCTACATCGTTGCAAAGGTATATCATTTCGCCTCAATTTCTTTACATCAACCGACAAAAATGTTGAAAAAAACATTTTTGTTTCCAAAGATCGTTTCCAAAGATCGTTTCTAAAGATCGTTTCCAAAGGTCGTTTCCAAAGGTCGTTTCCAAAGGTCGTTTCCAGAGATCGTTTCCAAAGATCGTTTCCAAAGGTCGTTTCCAAAGATCGTTTCCAGAGATCGTTTCCAAAGATCGTTTCCAAAGATCGTTTCCAAAGATCGTTTCCAAAGATCGTTTCCAAAGATCGTTTCCAAAGATCGTTTCCAAAGATCGTTTCCAAAGATCGTTTCCAAAGATCGTTTCCAAAGATCGTTTCCAAAGATCGTTTCCAAAGATCGTTTCCAAAGATCGTTTCCAAAGATCGTTTCCAAAGATCGTTTCCAAAGATCGTTTCCAAAGATCGTTTCCAAAGATCGTTTCCAAAGATCGTTTCCAAAGATCGTTTCCAAAGATCGTTTCCAAAGATCGTTTCCAAAGATCGTTTCCAAAGATCGTTTCCAAAGATCGTTTCCAAAGATCGTTTCCAAAGATCGTTTCCAAAGATCGTTTCCAAAGATCGTTTCCAATTATCGTTTCCAATTATCGTTTCCAATTATCGTTTCCAAAGATCGTTTCCAAAGATCGTTCCCAAAGATCGTTCCGAAAGATCGTTCCCAAAGATCGTTCCCAAAGATCGTTCCCAAAGATCGTTCCCAAAGATCGTTCCCAAAGATCGTTCCCAAAGATCGTTCCCAAAGATCGTTCCCAAAGATCGTTCCCAAAGATCGTTCCCAAAGATCGTTTCCAAAGATCGTTTCCAAAGATCGTTTCCAAAGATCGCTTCCAAAGATCGTTCCCAAAGTTCGTTCCCAAAGATCGTTCCCGAAGATCGTTTCCAACATGTTTACCATATTATTCGATCATCGCAGGCGACGTCGTGTCAGCGATGGAGGTGCTCGTCTGCGAGGACAGTCTCCAGCCGAAATCGGCGTTCTCGCCGTTGGCCGGAGCCCTGGCCTCGGCGGCGGCGGCGTCGGCATCGGCGACCGCCGCCTACGTCTCCCGCGGCGGTTACTGCGGTCCGAGTCCGCCGACTCGTCACCGGTTTCTCGCCGCTCCTTACACCGGTACCGGATATCTCCCGACGGTGATCAGACCGCCGAATCAGAACACTCACGCCAACGGCAACGTCGAGACGTATCGGGAAACCAGTCCTGACGACGCCAGCGACAAGACCAGCTACTCCGAGTGACCTGAAGGACATCACGCGCCATGGTCCTATCCCTGATACCGATCGTCGTCGACGACGATGATTTTCGTAATTTTTCGATGTACGAGAAAAAAGAATCAGCACAAAAAAATTATATATATAAAAATTTTGTATCTCGTATTGTTTCGCACGCTAAAAAAAGTGCGGGACTGTCGAAAATAAGAAACAAGAAAAGGAGGGAAATTTTTTTATTTTTTCAGACAAAAAAAAGTTAAAGGAGCCACGAAACGAGTAATAAATGAAATGCGACGATGAAGATTCGCGCAAAGTGTACAATAATTGATTATTAATTGTACCGATAGAGAGTAACGTGTGTAGATAAAAAAAAATTAATAAAAATCGGTTACTGATTATAAATAGATAAATGCCACAGAATATAATTGAGCGATTAGTGATATTAATTCGGATAAACGGTGGGAGGAGGAACTTGTAAATAAAGTGCGGAGCTAACCGATCGTCCTCCTTGACAATATCGAGGGACAAAAAATCGGTGAAAAAAATGTTGCGACGATCATGAAAAAAAATGAGAATCGATCATATAAATCCTTACTTAATCCAACGAAGAGTATATGCCGAGTATAAAACGATGTAGTGAAATAGTAATAACGATTATAATAATTGTTAATAACAACAATAATAATAATAATAATAATAATAATAATAAATAATAAGCGTACGATGCAAGTGTAAACGATGTTTAGCCAGATTTTAGAAATTGTAGCTCGTCCTTATCGTCGTCCCGATAAACGATTATTTATCGGCAATTTGTTCGAAAAATTCGTTCGACGTGTATCGTTGACCGAATTCGGATGTCTACGGTGCGACGATTCGATTATCTGTACGAAGCGAAATGTCTCAATAAAAAAAAAGACTACCGATATTCCAAAAAATGATGTTGTCGATTTATTTTTATTTTTTATTACGGTCCCTTCCAGATTGCTGGGACGATTTGTGGCGACTGGGGCAAAACGGTCCATGTCCTCCATTCGAGATGAGAATCTTTTTTTCTTCAATAACTCGCAGTAAAAATGTCCAAAAATCGTTCATTCTTCACCTGAGAAACCCTGATGCAAAATCGACCATTTAAGAGGGGGGGGGGGGGGGGGGGGCAAAATGGACCGGTGTCCTCTACACGATATAAGAACCTTCTTTTATGTACCGCAAAAAAAAATGGCCAAAAATGGTCCATTTTACCCCAATGTTCCATTTTGCCCCACTGCCTTCCTAGCAATCACCGATTATCCCGACCACATCCTTCCGGTACCTTGAAAATAATTTTTACCTTTTTTTTTTTTATTCGGTCCTTCCAGATTGCAAGGATGATTTAACAATTTTACCGATCACTTTGGTTACATCTTTCAACCACGACAATAATTTTTCACTATTATTCCCCCCTCGTTCCTCTCTCTATTATGACCCGTCGAAGCGTACGGAAAATCTCCGTATTATGTTGCAAAAAAAAAAAAAAAATTTAGACCGTCCGATCCACCGTGTCCTTACTTCCGCTCGGATGCACACGAATTCCTCGTGGCCGAGTATCTCTCCCGTAATCATCGTCGGTCCGTCCGTTCGAGTACACCCCCTCGAAAAATATCTTTGCAGCAGAGACTTTTTAGCATGCTCAAACTACTGTGTCAAGTACCATCCACCCCTCCCCGCAACCCAACAAGCTCGGCCATGAAGAAGAAAAAGGAAACACAGTGGAACGGCGAGGACGGGTGAGTATCCGATTACCTGCTGTTATGCATTGTAAACTCGGTCGATCCGAGTTGTCGCTTCCAGGAGCGAGGAACACGCTTAAGGGCGGAGTCGAATTTAATTTGAGCCATGGGTTCTCGCGAAACCTTGGGATCGAATTCACGACGTTTATTCTATTTTTTTTTTTTTTTCATCATCGATCGTTCTCGGTAGATTTTCCATCCGCTGCCCCGCGAGAGTCTCTCTTTGTGGAAGGAACGAATGTCAAGTGGGATTCTGTGCATGAATGTGTGTCTGTCCGGGGGGGGGGGGGCGTAAAACGAGACGAGAGCGAGATGAAGAAAAACGAAACGCTTTGTAGTCACGAAAGCGATCTCGTAACTGTGGATACACGCACCTACGTGGACTGTTTTGCCGTGCGAGGAAAAAATCTCTTGCACAAAAATAAATATCCCAAAGCGAGCCTCAGTTTCTTCGGCGACGACGAGAATCGCGAATTCTGCACTTATTTTTATCGGCAAAAGAACAAAACAAAAAAACATTCTCATTTATCGAGTGCCAAAACGTGACTGTGGAATGATAATTTTTGTTCTACTAAAAAAAAATACTGATACACTATTAGTTTTCTTAAAACGAATTGGCGCCCAAATTGAGTTTAGAGTGAAATAGGAAAACTTCCGCGTAGCGTCGAACTACGACATTGAAAAATAAATTTTGTCAAATATAAAGAAGCCGGTCTCGACAAGATTACGAAGGTTTTCGTTAAATCTTTTTGACATTAGCAATAGCACGTTTTCATTTTTTTTTTATTACCAGATTCCTAATTTTTGTTGTTGTTTCTTGGAATTTCTTTCTCTTACTGGAAATCGGTATATTAAATTTAATATTCGAAGCACAGTCGAAACCACAGTATTAGAAGCGATGCCTGTGTCAGCGCCTCGTTGAAGTATAATTTTTTTTTCATTACATTTTCAGATTAACTCGAGACTACAGAAATTTCCATTCTGTCTTTTTCGTTTTTTTTTTTTTATACACCGTTCGAGCTTCGCTGCAGGCTGGGAGGTCGCGGACATAGTGTATCGAGGAGAAAAAGAACAGTGGAAATTTTGATAAAAACAAATAAAATGGACATACATATAGAGTAAATTGGACATTTATAACGAACAATCGATACCGAGTGTTGAGTACCGTTACTCGTGAATGAAATGTCGGAATTTCGGCGACTGTGCGTCGGCGGAACAACGCCAGCGGGGGAGAGCACAGTCATCGATGTGTACTGGGCGGAGGGGGGGGGGGGGGGGGGGGGGGGGGGGGGGCATACTCGATGCTGCCTATGTGCGACGGATTAATCCCAACCCCGACTCGACCTCCCGATTTTACAGTGCCAGTTCCGGTATTGTTCTCGATTCGGTACATATATCGCGTCGCTGACATCAGAGGGGCGTAAGTGAGAGTGGGGCAAAATGGACCGGCCAAGTATCAAGGATTTCCACAATGAATCCGCAACGCACATTTGTGGCTCGTGTGAGCAAAAGAAATAAAATAATAAATACATGGGGCAAAGTGGACCGTCCAAGCGATTCCGGAAGTATTGATGATTCTCACATGTTCCAACGACTTTTGTACATAAAATAAATAATAAATAAAATAAACTGAAAAAAAAATTTTATGAAATTTTAACGATAGAGAATGATAAAAAATAAAAATTATTCAGGTGGAAAGTTTAAACGTTAATGTATAAACACCTACTGTAAATAATTAACGATCAGCGGGTCAAAGGGAGCGAATTTTCGGGGGTCGCGCGATTCGCAATATATCGGCGTCCCGCTGGGCCGCCCCGTCCGACGGGCATTTCACGAGTGAACGTTTTCGCGTCCGTGTGTAACAGTTGAATACGCGACGGCCGGCTCGTAGAAGGTAAGCCCGAAAGATAATTCGGCCCTCGGGGAGTGGCCGAAGAGGCCCGCTTGAATCCGCACTGCGTTAACGCCCGTGGCCACGGGCGTTGCTATTATGCCAGTAATTCCCTGCAATTTGCAGTCGGCGCAACATCGACTGTGCGCAGGGGAGCTCGGGAACTCTAAGCCTCGTTAAATTGACGCAAGAGTGTCGAACGGTTTCCTGAACGCCTGCAGACTGCAAACAGACTATATTTTCTTTGCAAACATTTACTATAAGGTCGTCATCCCTGTAACCCTTCTCTTTAAAAAAAATGTACATTACTGTAAAAAAACAATTCTTATGAAATTTAATGTACAAGTACTGGAAGTTTCTGTGCGTGAAATGGTGTATTAAATTTCATGTACAATTGTGACGAAAAATTAACGTGCAGTATATTAAAGACGTTGGACAATACATTGCTCTTAATAATACACTTTAATTTCGACGAAAAAGTATATTAATTTTTCATCGCAATTGTGCATTAAATTTAACGTACCAGTTTATACATAAAAACTTTCCGTCCGATACATTGAATTTACAATTTTTTTTTTACAGTAGTCCGAGAGCGACTACGATGCAATTCCGAATGCGTGGCTGCGTATCTTCCGCTAGGGTTGTATTTCAATCCGCGACGTATTCCGTTCCGTTTATTCTCCGCGGAGAGTCACGGAAGCCGATAAACCGTCGGACCGTCGACGCGCACGAAGGCGACCTACGGAGGCGAGCTGACCGAAAATGCCCTTGAGATATCTCTTTCTCCGAGAGCCGGCGTGTTTACCCGCTTGTGTCGTGCCGCAGGGCCGTACGGCCCCAGCGCCCGGTCAGCCCGAAGTAACCGGTAGACGAATAGGCTAAACGATATTTCTACCAGCGATCAAATATTTGACTCTTTGTGGAACGTTAAAAGCTAAACTGACTAAGCAACGGTCTCGCCGGAGCTTCCTTCTGTTCACAACTTTTTTTTTTTTTTATCGCCGGGGCGAATCGACGCGGCGAAAAAATTCCCGTTAGCCCGGAGAAATCACCACCGCGCGTTAATTAATTCAATCGTTTCTGTCGCTTACTACATTCGAGACGAATCCCACATACTTTCGAGACTCATCGCGTACGCTCTTTCACTCGCATTCCTGTGTTACTTAATCCGCACGTTTCATCCACTGCGTTTAAAATAAATCCATGGAAAATACAAAAAAAAATCTTTGTCGCGCGACTTCCGGTTTGAAAATCTCGATTTTTCTAACCGGAAGTAACGCATTTTCGGTATGACGTCACTTCCGGTTGAAAAATTAGATTTTCAAACCCGAAGTGATGTCGCAATGAAGTTTTTTCAAAGTTTTCTGCGCGACGTTGCTTCCGGTTTAAAGGTTAAATTTTTCCAACCGGAAGTCGCGGCTACAGAGAATATTTTTTTATTTTTCTATGGAATTATCTGAAATGCAACTAGTTAAAGAAACGAGTGGATTTAGGGAACGCAGGAAAGTGTGTAAAAAAAAACGTCATCCGTCCCAAATGCACATGGAATTCACCTCGAATATAGCCAGCGACAAAAGTGGATAAATTAAAGTACACACTAATAATTGTATATTACTTTTTTTTAAACTCTTTATGAGAATTGTTTAACGGTGATTTTTTGACAAATCGTTTCAACGCTCGACAGCGAATTCGTGACTGGAAAATTAATTAATTTTGAGTTGAAACGAATATTGTGTTCGGTTACGGGGAACTGCGGGGAAATCAGGGGAGAGCAAGGGAGGGGACATCCGGAGATATTATTATGGATTTAATTAATATTTCATTTGCATGCATATTTCGTCTCCCCGGAAGTCTCGACGTTTCGCCAGCCCTCCGTTCAATTTTAATCGAAAATGAAAAAGTAAATAAAAATTCTCCTTAACTACGCTTTTTTAAAGTTCAGGGGTAAAAGGGATCACTGAGGTAAAACAGTTTCGAACGCTCGTGTGTATCTAAACGGACCTTTGGCAAACATGGCATCCTGCACATGTGCAAACATACACGCGCAGTGAAATATCGAGACGCGCGGTTTTGTGTATATATATCGGCGAGAGAGAGAATGGGGCAAAATGGATCAGCCGAGTGAATCGGGTAAATTTACGACTTACGCAACAGATTAAAAATGTTGTAAAGCACAAATGAACGCGACCGGATAAAATAAAATATAAAATGGGGCGAAAATGGAGCGACTAGGCAATTCAGAGAGTTTCCATCGATTTGCGTATCACTATAAAAATATCAATGCGTCGTAGTATTAAAATATTAAAATGATATATTTTCTGGATGAAATATGAGTCGATTGAATCACGAAAAATGGTATATGGGGCAAAATGTACCATTTTGTCCCAGCCCTATTTCGGAGAGTAGAAAGTCAGGATCGTTTTGCAAAATAAACGTTTTCAAAATTTCATTGTATTTTGGAACTGGTCCATTTTGCCCCACGCCTTCATTTTGCCCCGTTTTCCCCGACAATGCTACGTTGGTGAACAGGCGACGAGGGGCGGAGGGGGCGGCGGGGCCGATATGGAGGTAGGCGGAGGGACAGGCGCGCTCGGTTCTTCCTCCGTTCATCTCTCCGCTCTGTATTTCAATTTAGCACCTCCATTGTTGGATACTAATATTATTCAGTTCGGAATTGTTTCGCGAAAACCGTATATAACTCGCTAGCTCTCTCGCGCCCTTTCTGCTGGATCTCTCCGGGGCTACGCGTCACACCGGGACACTCTCCTACTCTCGCGCGCGCACAGCACTCGACGATTCTCGATTTTCCTGTCTATAACCCTCGCCGGAGAGAGACAATTAAATTCCAGTGCCCAACGTGACAAGACAATTTTTCCTTTTTTTTTTTTTCGTCATCCCATAATCGAAAGAACGCCCGGTTCGACTCTTTTCATATTCACCAATTTAGGCAACACAAAAAGAAATGGACCGGTAAAAGTTTCATACAATTTGGTAAAACTTGGCAAAATCAGCGCCCCACGTCGATAAAAAGTAATTCATTCCAGTAAACATCAAATATAGTTACCAAATAACAATAATAACAATAATAATAACAATAATAATAACAATAATAATAATAATAATAATAACAATAATAATAACAATAATAATAACAATAATAATAACAATAATAATAACAATAATAATAACAATAATAATAACAATAATAATAACAATAATAATAATAATAATAATAATAATAATAATAACTTTTATTTTTTACATATGTGTTCATCATTTTTCTGTTTTACAATAATGTTCATCATTTTTCTGTTTTACAATAATGTTCATCATTTTTCTGACCCCCACAATTTTTTTGCATTTTCGGGTAGCGTCCGTCTGGGGAACAACGAATATGAGTGCCAGACCGCTGCCAAATGCGCTAATCCGAAAATATTTGCCCTCAAAATTGGAGAAAATGTCCCGCGACATCACGGTTTTTGACGTTTCGCGGCATAAAACCGGCATAATATGCCCATGGGTGCACGTGTGTGTAAGCGAGTTAAATATATCGTCAAGTGCGACGTTTCCATCGCCAAAAAGATCTGAACGGTGAGAAAAGAGACACGAGAGGTATCATCGATAAACGTTCCGCGCTACGTGCGAACGAAAATTAATAATTTTTATGATCCAATTGTGCGATTTACGACGAGCTTTTTCCCAATATTTAATTTATAATAATGTTCATCATTTTTCTGACGCCCACACACACAAAACCGCCATTTTTCCCATCGAGTGATATAAAAGAGATTATATTGCGTTTGTCCGCACGCGCAATATTTTTTCCACACGCGATGCGAAAAAGTGCCTTTCGCATCGCCATTGACATTGTTGTTTTTTTAAATTATCGAACAACTAACCAAAACTACGCGCGGACGGAGCGATTTAGGATTTGTGTCACACCGGTTGGCCACAGTAAGAAGCGGTGGCGACGGGAAGCGTGTGTCATGAATTAAATCCGGATTATTTGCAGGCGCGCATTAAGTAGGTGGATCGAATATAAAACGAGCGGCCGCGGGAGTTGTCAATGGGCGAGGAGAAGCGGGGAAGCCCGGGGTGGGAATCGTCGGAGGGGACTTTTCGTCGGGTAACAATTTAATTTAATTTTTCGCCGATGCCCGTCCGCCCCTCATTGTAAATTGGGGTATTTCGTGAGCGGTCGCGAGCCGCAGGGACAGAGAGGCCTTTCATCGACTCGGCGATCATGAAACCGATAAGGAAATCGACCACTATCGCAGCACCCCCTATTCCTCCCCCCCTCCATTCCTCACTCTTGTTGTCAATTGCAGGTTGACACCTTTTCCCTCGGTCGCGTGCGACCGTTAATCGCTTTAAAATCAAGTTTACTCCCCTGACACTCGCATCCTTCCACTCTGTATTCGCTGGAAATAT
Organism: Exephanes ischioxanthus; assembly: GCA_958510785.1. NCBI lineage: Eukaryota > Metazoa > Arthropoda > Insecta > Hymenoptera > Ichneumonidae > Exephanes > Exephanes ischioxanthus. The sequence goes on along the minus strand of OY294020.1, from coordinate 22,541,775 downwards.
TTATTCATTAATGGGAACGAACCAATGTCGATCTTTCTTTTGATTACGTTTCAAAAAAAAAATTAATCCGTGTAAAAAACAAAAAATGAGACTTCAATAAAGGGAAGCCTTTATTCATTATAATTATTCGATCCATCGATAGCTTTGCGATTTATTAATATTATTATTGTTATTATTTTTATTTTTACCATTCTTCGCAAAACTCCCGTCCCACCTTTAGCTTTATCCCAGCGGGGAGACGGTGTGCGCCGCTGGCTACGTGAAGGGCATGTGAAACGGTATTCAATATCTCTTGGGTTTCGCACCGCTCCCCCCTCCCCCTTCTTTCCTCCGAAACTCGCCGGGAGAAAGTCGGAGAGTGAGACGGACGTCGAAACTACGGACCCGAGCTTTTCCACAGCCGCTGTCTATGTCAGCACGAAGACGGGAGAGTCCCGTTGGTATGCTCATTGTCACCGCAAAACCCATTCCTTGCGAATTCGAAATTACGCTCGATTGACATCTCTCACAACTTCATTCGGCCTATATTCATTTATTATATATCTAGTATAGTTTATGGTTTAACGATATTATGCCGCCCGCAACGCCCCCCCCCCCCCCCCCCCCCCCCCTCCCAAGCCTGTCGTTATCCAGCACCAATATTGTAACTGAAATGACAAACAATTTCAACCCCACACAAAAAATGGGACCTTTTAAATTCATGAATAATAATAATAATAATAGTAATATTTAATAAGTAAGTAAATAATGAAGATGCAAGAAGTTGAAGAAGAATCGACATCAATGCCGCTACACCGCTTAACCAAACTGACCGATCGCAGCGGCGTGTTGGAAAAAAACAAACAAATCCGGAATTCGTAATTGAAACTCTCTTTGCTCGGCGACTCGCAATGTAGCCAGTGTAGATTTTCGTACGACACAAGAGAAAAAAAAATAAAAAATGAATGTCCACCGTCGAGTCAAGAGGGTCTAAGCATACACGAGAGAGTATACGCGTATAAATACGCTCGTTCGAACGGGACGAGGTGGAGGTTATAAGAAACGAATACTGAAGAGCGGCACGAAGCGACTTGTTGTTATTGTAGCGCTAATGGATGAGCAAATAGCCCACGGTGGCGTATGCGCTCTCTCGTATACGCTCTCTGTGTTGCTTGATAAAGAGAAGAAAAACGGTTAAGAGCGCGGTGTCTTCGAGTTGGCCTACAACCGTATAGATATAGTATAATGTAATCCAGCGAGGGATCGGCGAGGAGATCATGGAAGGTCTGAGCACCATCGAGATCGGCGTGTCTGTAACGATGAGAATACACCTGTCTACACTCCTCGAAGCGTCACCTATTCGAGATCGACTTAACCGTACGTACAACCCTCCGTAAGATTCTACCTGGTTTTATAACATTAACAGCAGCGACAAAGCGCTTCCGACGCTGCAGTATGTTTTTGTAAATGGTAAACATCGAAAATTAATTATATTGATATTCCGATTAACGGGACGAGCCCTTTTACACGATGTGAATAGAGTGGAAGATTGTGATTGTTTATTATTATTATTATTATTATTGTTGTTGTTGTGGTTATTATTATACTTAATTGAATATAGATTGATAGGTCCACGGATGAATGGCGCCCGGGAACTCGAGTGAGAGCGGCCATTTGGTAAAATTTTTCCATGAAGTTAATGTTAATTAGTCGACAGCTGTGACGTGATAGAGTGCACTTGGGTAACCGGGGATTTCATGTCGGTCTCTGCCAGCGCGCTCTTGTCCTTTCGAACACATAACCTGTATAATAATAACGGTAGCGGTGACGGGTCGCGCGGGGGAGTTTGTAGTACAATAATACCCGAGGTGCATTGCGCGCGCCCCCCGTTCGAAATTCGTACGTAATTTCATCGACTCGGTCCCGGGACAAAAAAAAAAAAAACTGGCCCGTGTTTCACTGTTAAAAAAAATACACGAATTTCCGACGATTGGATTTGGATGAATGAGGTTTTATCAGTTTTTCAGCGTTACATCGGTAGTTTCCTGCCGTACCGACTGGCAAAAAAGAGTTTCGTTGTCTATCGCTCGAATAAAAAAAAAAAAAAATGCGTCATCCAAGATTCTCTCGGCGTGGCTGTTCGACGATGTACTACGAACAGGCGGTAATATCGTCGCGAAAGAAATAATAAAATTATCATAGACCGGCTATAAACGACAGCGAGGACATCGCGGCATCGGGCCTCGTCGATGACCGTGTGGCAATTGTACACAAATAAATTGCCAGTTAAAAAAAAAAAAAATTTACCGAAAGAACATTTTTATTTAACGGAAAAAATTGCAATCATTATTGAAAGTCTTATAAATTGTGGCGTGAATACTCTTGTTTTAAAAATTGATCGTGCCAAGTGACTATTGAAAAATTCTTGGCTCGCGCTCTCTTTATGTTATGTTTACCTTCCACGCGATGCGCATAGCGAATACTATATCTATGTTTAAAAAAATGTATATATAATAATACACCAGTTATCCTCTTCTAGATCTATCCGGACTAATATAACCTCTCTTCTCCGATCCTCCCCCTCCCCCTTCCCCTCCGCCGCCTTCTCTATTCCCGGACGGCTATTATTATCCAGCGGCGCGCGATATTCTCGAACGCATCTGCCGGATATTGCTCGGCGGGCCGTGCCGATAAAAATTTCCATGCAAATTATAGTGGCAGAAACGCCCTTCCGTGACTGTCAACCCCCCGCAAACGTCATCCACCCTCCCCCCCGCCCCTCTGTCGCTCTACTCGTCGCGCTCTTAACCGCTTCGCTTACTTCGCTGCCTCTTTTTTTTCGTACCTTTACTCTTTTTGTTTTTTTTCCCCCATCACCACCGCAGCGCCCCATCAATCTCACACATTTTTCTAACGCCCGCTTATCCCCATCCCGCCACCGATCTACAACACCGTTAACCGCTTTGGTTCATTTTCAACTGGAAACAATTAGGGGAGTGTCAACTATATTCTCTGATTCTTGGATTATTTGATTCTTGGATTATTTGATTCTTGGATTATTTGATTCTTGGATTATTTGATTCTTGGATTATTTGATTCTTGGATTATTTGATTCTTGGATTATTTGATTCTTGGATTATTTGATTCTTGGATTATTTGATTCTTGGATTATTTGATTCTTGGATTATTTGATTCTTGGATTATTTGATTCTTGGATTATTTGATTCTTGGATTATTTGATTCTTGGATTATTTGATTCTTGGATTATTTGATTCTTGGATTATTTGATTCTTGGATTCTTGGATTATTTGATTCTTGGATTATTTGTTTCTTGGATTATTTGATTCTTGGATTATTTGATTCTTGGATTATTTGTTTCTTGGATTATTTGATTCTTGGATCATTTGATTCTTGGATCATTTGATTCTGGGATTATCTGATTTTAGGATTATCTGATTCTCGGATTATCTGATTCTTGGATTATTTGATTCTTGGATTATTTGATTCTTGGATTATTTGATTCTTGGATTATCTGATTCTTGGATTATCTGATTCTGGGATTATCTGATTCTTGGATTATCTGAATCTTGGATTATCTGATTCTTGGATTCTCTGATTCTTGGATTCTCTGATTCTTGGATTCTCTGATTCTTGGATTATCTGATTCTTGGATTCTTTGATCGAACAATTTATTGACGATGATTGTCGAACGTTCGACCAAACTCTTTTATGAGCGTAAGTCTCTGCCATTACACATATCGATGGCCTAATGCCATAAGGACCTACAGGCTTTGCGTAAGCATAGCCTACATGCTCTTCTGGCGTGAGACCATCGATATGCAATATAATAGCAATGAAGAGGGTGTAGTATTGTTTTCAATTGAATTCAATTGAACGGATAATCTTCGTTCTGTATTGCATTCTCGATGTCGGTGAGGAGAAGACAAGCCCCCTATCCTTCTGCTCAAGTACCTCTTTACGGTTCTCAAATTTCAAAGCGCTCATTCTGCTCCCGTTGATCCCGCCTGCGATAGAGATCCAGGTATATAGCCTATATCCCCATCGCCTCCCGTACACATCCCGGCAAGAATAATACAAAAATAATACTGCCGGAGTTTCGTTGCTAAGGGTCATCCGAATATGCGGACTTGACTGACAAATCGGTAACGGAACGCGGCCAAGTCACCCGAAACCAAAGTTCACTTGAAGTTCTAATAAAAATAATTTCCGATCATTTTCTCCTCCCCTGGTATCAACTTTGCAGCCTTACAGCACGGCAGTACAAAGCTCTAACAAGGCTCCGACGGGGGCTCATCGGATCCTGAAGTAACGTTCTAAAACTTCTACTAGGGATGTCGTGTCATTCGAATGAGTTGAGAACGGGATTCGAAGATCGTCAATAAAATCAGAGAATCGGAGAATCAGAGAATCGGAGAATCAGAGAATCAGAGAATCAGAGAATCAGAGAATCAGAGAATCAGAGAATCAGAGAATCAGAGAATCAGAGAATCAGAGAATCAGAGAATCAGAGAATCAGAGAATCAGAGAATCAGAGAATCAGAGAATCAGAGAATCAGAGAATCAGAGAATCAGAGAATCAGAGAATCAGAGAATCAGAGAATCAGAGAATCAGAGAATCAGAGAATCAGAGAATCAGAGAATCAGAGAATCGGAAAATCAGAGAATCAGAGAATCAGAGAATCGGAAAATCAGAGAATCAGAGAATCAGAGAATCAGAGAATCAGAGAATCAGAGAATCAGAGAATCAGAGAATCAGAGAATCAGAGAATCAGAGAATAGTACTTATCGAATAATTTCTAAGAACTACAATAATTCAGTCGACTATAAGTCCTCGTTACCCACCACACTTGTACAGCTTGTATACTTGTCATCTATAATCTCTACTTTGCTCGCCGCGCAACGCCGCGGATACGCGGCGTGTGTGGAAGCTCGTACGTTTTTCCGTGCAATCCAAGAACGATTGACACGTGCACGACATATACCAAAAGCCCCGTCAACCACCAGTTCCCTTCGCTCTTTCTCGCTTCCCCTATGCTACTTTAATACAGCCATAATACAGCGAAAGCTGCTAGCTCAGCTTTTTTTTCTCTTTTTCGTTTCACGCGCGTGTCACCGAGCGAACCGGGTCGAAAGGGGTGAATTTTTTTTATTATCATTATTATTATTATTATTTTTTATTCTTCCTTCGGGTGTAGTCGAGTAAATTCTCTCTTCCCGGCTCGTACCGATCGTAATCATATGTCACACTCGAGGCTCGATGTCATTTACAGAACCACCCCGGGGAAAGATAAAAATGATAATAACGGAAGACAGGAAGGGGTATCAACTTTCGATGTTTTTTTTTCTCACAGTTACGACCGATCTCCCAAAAAAGAATATACAAAAATTGTATCGAGAAAAGATTGCGTTAGAATAAAAAAAAAAATGATCGCTCGGCGATCTTCGATAAGCGGTGTTTCAACATAAATTCGTCCCGCTGCCTAATTGACCGATAAATCTTCATTAGGGGGCCCGGGTTAATTGCAACGAGCGGTCGACGCCGCGCGAGTGCGAACCGGATAGTCGGTGTGAGCGTGAAAAGTCGTGCGTCAGTTACCCGCGATAGGAGGGGACGCCTCACGCGAGGCGAGTACATAAAAGAAGAAAGTTTCAACGATCACGACGATTATCATACCGCCCGAGACCGTTGGGCGGCAACTCCGGACCAAGATTTAATTCCGAAAGCTTGCCAAACTGCTAACAGCATAAATCCCGGGCCGGGGGAGGCTGTTATACAGGGTGAACGCGAATCGCGCGGAAAATCATTAGAATGTTTTTTTATTATTTTTTTTATGTTCTCTCTTCTTCGACTTTCGATATTTTATTCGCAACGGCACAAACTCGAAGAAACTTTTTTTTTTTACGAAATTGTCGCAAATTATTTGTTTAAAAAATTGATCAATTCGTAACATCGACCGGTATATAAGAAAGTGCATATGTATATTCAATTATGAAAATTTCAATAAATTATCAAACCGATAATATTAAGCCACTGTGTACACAACCGCTTCAAACACAAATAACCCACACCCACAATTTATCAACAATGAGAATTAATGGCCAGCGAGAGAATCACAATTAAATCTACAAATCTTTTAATCGTAAGCTAAAAAAATTTAAAAAATCTTCCAAATACCATAGAAAATCTCAGTCTGAAGGGCTCAGATCGATAGCTCTTTGCCAAGGTGTAAAATGATCATTAGGTAAATTATTAATATAAGAAGATAACTGTATAAATATTATCCTTGGCAATAAGTCTCATTTACTACTACTCTATTTCAATATAATTATCTTAACATTTTGTATCATTATTAATGTAACTGCTAGGAATAGATCGACCAGAGTATTAAGATTATTCGACCGAATATCAAAATCTTACCGTTCAGTAAAGTACTTTTTTGTTCTTCAAATTTTCAACATTACAATAAACCTAAACGAAAAAAAAAAAAGAAATCCTACCAAAAGACACCCTTTATATAACGTCTCTTACCCGAGTTCCACCTTATATCATTCCGTTCGTCCCCACCCCTTTCAAACTCCCGCTCCTCTCTTTCTTCATTCCCACTTTTACTTCGCCCGTTTTCTTGGTCTCTTCGTCCTTTCGTGTCGCGGTCTCGGTCTCCCGCTCCGTCCCTCTCGCCGGGCGTCCTGTCCCGCCTGGCCTCGCCGCGCGCTCGGCCCTCACGGCCATAATTCGAAAAACTTTCGAGGCGAACAAAAGTGAGGACTTTTGTTCCAAGTTTTAGTTCCGTGGGATCTGTTTGCGATAGGGAGAGCCTCGAGGGCGGGGTGGGGGTAGGATCGGGGCGGGGGGGGGGGGGGGGGGGGAGCGCAGCGTGTTGGTGCGCGCGCGAGACCACGCGAGACCAGCGACGCCCCGACAGTGTTTTGTTCGCTTTGTCTTTCTTCCTGTTAGGTATAATATAATACCTAACTGCCGTGACCTCCCCCCCACCCATTCCCCTTCCCACCCCGCTCCGCCCTCATCCAGCAAACGCGCTTCGTCGTCGGTGCGGATAAACTCGCGCTTACCAACTCACTCTCCCGCCCCGCTGGGACGCGGTGACCCCAGCCACCGTTGGACTCGGGGCTCTGCTCTTCCCGCTCGTCTCATTTATTCTCCGAACCGTTTAATTTACAGTGTTTTTCAGTATTGTTTTTATTTTATTTTATTTTTAGTTCCTAGTCCAAAGAAATCGACCGACTCGATGCTCGTCTTCGTCTGTGCGTAAACGACGAATCTGTTCATTCGCGGATCGTCCAATCAACGAGAGGACGGATACGCTATCGAATGTAGCGCCGGAACGGTCGAGTCTGGACGGAAGCGACGCTTGAATGTAACAGCTGATCTATCGTGGCTGACCTTGAAAACTAAAAAAAGAAATCGATTAAAAAAATGTCACGTCTTTTCGTGTTTCTTTATCCCTCAAGCATGCAGAGGCAGTGGACTCTACGGAGGTATCTCATACGGTCTTAAGGCCATGTGAAAGATGTACCACGTGACATATGAGTGCGAGAAAGATGGATGCATTTCTCGAATCAATGCCATTTAAAACCGGTTGACGTTTCGGATAAAACGGAAGCATTAAATTGTACATCCGCTAATGCTTTGCTTTTTCCCGAAAAGTCCACGGTCTCTGAATCGCATTCATTACAGATTTTGGTTACCGACTGAGTCGTTTCACATGTCCTTAAGGACATGTCATGTTTCAACTCACCTTAATCTTTTGTAGGTCACACATCTATCCCCACTATTACCGCAGCAATGCGTCGCCCCCACTTCACGTCTGTTAATTCCGGTTTAGTGCGGCTTCGAGTGGTGTGACGAATAAAAGGTTAAGTTTGATAACCCATATCGTTCATCTAGCTAAGGTTACACGTAGTGATGCAAATTTATCCGTTAATAACGTTGGCAATCACCTTTGCCGGTAAAGTTACAGGTCACTTAAAATTTTTTGGGTATAGATTGTTGCGTTCTTGAATATAAAAAAAAAACATGTTCGTAATCGGTTTAGAAACGCACATTGTTTCACACTTGGATTCACAGCTGAGATTTTGAGGTTACGCGAGACGGCTCGCTCTCCTCTGCATCAAACACTTGTACCGAGAAAAAGTACGTACTTCTGATCTCACTCGCGCGAGTATGTTCGTACGTGGAAAAAAAGAATAATTAATTTTTAAAAAATAAACAAAAGGAACATGGCCCAGGTTGTTAGTCTCTCTTGCCGTTGTCCGGTCGACGGCAAAGCCACGACGGCTCAACGGGACCGCACCGACTCACGCGAGCGTTTCGTTTTAAACAAGCTCTCCATTGTCTTACGTGGCTGTGTTGACCACTTGAGTAAAAGAGAACAAAAAAAAAAGTGTTCGTTACCCACCGCCTCGAGAAACCACGCCGACCGGATAATCCTGACACGAGCCAGTTGTCTCGTTCGTGTGAGCTATTATTATTTTATTTTATTTTCACAATGTTTAAGCACGAGTGCGGTAAAAACATTTTTTGCAATAGTATCGAAACTATAGATGTGCCGTGATGGTAATTTTTTGTATGCGTCAATTGACCAAAAATGTACCCTTGTTTTTTATTCCAGGAAATATTTTTTGTGACATGACCGTCATTTTTGTGCGGGGTCACAAATATGGTCAAAACAGCGAAAAACGTTTGGACTCGACCGTCATTTTTTTTTTCAACAAAATTTCGTCAACATTCGCAATCACTGGCGTTGTATTCGTATTTTCATTTCTTAGCAATTAATCCATTAATGAAACAATATTATAAAATGAATACAAGATTTTTTTTTCAATTTAACGAGAAGGGTACTTTGTTCATTTTTAAGTTGGAACCGTGGAGGTTTTTAGAGGTAATTTCGCAGCTGTCGCCGTGCGGTCATTTCCGGACCCGGCGATTGACGGTCACGTGACAGTCAATTTATGAAAAAAATGACCGGGCACAAAATCAGCGCCCGTCTCTAATAGAAACTGTTTTTTCTTTTTTTTTTGCGCTCTTCAGAAAACTAATAACGACATCTCGTGAGACAGATAGAGGCGGGTAAGAATGGATATAAAGAGAAAGGAAAGCTCGACAGTGCGGGGCAAGGAAAAAAGGTCTCGGGTTCCGATCTCTGCCGTCCAGCGTTGGCATACAAACTAATTCTTGTGTCTCGAGTTTCGTTAATCGTTCGGTTGCTCTATGGCCGCTTCGCGTGTACGCGGAGGCGCGGACCCGCCTACGAAATTTCACCGGAACGAAAAACACGTTTCGTACCATAGAGCCATAGTATTTTTCTATCACAGCCGATATTACGCTCGCTCCACCGTCGACCGCGTTGAATCGCATTTATTCTTCGTCAATTACCGTGTAACCGGATAGGTTGGGGTTTTCGCTTCCCCCCCCCCTCCGCGCCAAACATCGGGACTCGCTCGGTTATTTTTTTTAAAGTGATTTTTTTTTTCTTTTCCAAATAGGTAAAAGAAAAAAAGACAATTCTACACAGAAATGTTTACAACGTATATGAAATTTGTCCGCAAAATGATGACCCGTATTTAGCATACAATTACGACGAATTAAAATTCATTCCCGAAAATTCATTGCTTTCCTTATAATTATATTATTTCCCTTGTCTTTAATTTTGTATTTAAGTTCCATTTTTTTTTTTTAAGTTTATTTCATAAACAAAAGAAAGTAAATAATTTTAAAAAAGTTTATTTCGGTCATGCAACTTCGACGAAGCCAGGCAAACGATTAACTGGAATTAGGTATCGTTCCGTCCGGTTGTTCATTGATCGACGTTCACTAATAATTTTCTAATACACCCCCGAGATCGACGTTGCTATAGTACAAACCCCCAGGGGGGTGGGGGGGGGGGGGGGGGGAGAAATCCAAGGCAACAATTGAAACCGAAAATTCGATCCGGCATTGTAGACCCGTAATTGTAGAATAACTCAGTGGGGGGGGGGGGGGGGGGGGCCTCGAGGGCAGGATTGAAACTCAAGTACGACAGTTAACCCTCTTCGCTATGCACTCGAGGACCAGCGCCCCGAAGAGTCTGCGGAGAGCGAGAGCGCGCGCGCGCGAGCGCTCGAGGTGGTGAAAGACTGCAATAGATAGATATACAGTCCTTCCCAGAAAACGCTTGCTAGTCGACCCATAGAAAACAGAAAAACACTCTGGGAACCTGAGCATCGTATATGTAAAAAAAGACTACCGAACATTATCACTGATAATATTAAGAACAATAATAACAAATTTATACTAAATTGATGGAGACATTTTATTCGGTCGTTAATCTCTACATTTATTTAATAATTAAATTTACAAAATAAGTAAAGTAATATGAATACGGTTGGAATTTTTAAAAATTACTTACAATAATGAAATCATCAATCAATTTTCGGCAATCAAAATTTATATAAATTTCGAAGTTTCATTAAATAAAAATGTTTGATACCGTAACATTTTTAATGACAATTCAATTATTATAATAGTGTAATTTAACAATATAAAAAAACTGATGAGTTTAAGGAATTAGACAATTTTATTAATACATCAATTAATTAATTATTATTATTATTATTATTATTATTATTATTATTATTATTATTATTATTATTATTATATGTTATTATAAATTTTCCTTCAGAGGTATTTCAAGTCGGGAAGCCTAAAAGAAAAAGATATCGTATTTGAGCTTCAACTGTGCGTCTGATGATTTTTTAACTGCCCTGTACAATACGATATGGGGCCGTTCGGACAATGCGACGAACGGGACAATGATATGATTTCGAATGCTCTCGGGAAGGACAAAGGGCAAAGGGAGAGGGCTCGAACGCAGAGCAGACACTGGCCCCGACTATATGGTTTCTGTATTAACCGCCGCATACAGATGCAAATGTATAATATAATACACGCACTAATCTCGACTCGCGCGTGTGCGTGTGTGTTTGTGTTTATGGGTGGAGACGTATATTCCGAATCGCTCGGAAAGTATGTATTACATTGGCCGGGTTATGGGTATACGATAATTGCGGGTTTGCCTGGGGCACACAGATTAATCGACCACAGACACACACACTATCCTCTACGTGCATGTTTCTAATTTTTTTTTCACTTCCACAAATTTCCAACAAAATTATTTGTACTTTTTTCTTGTTCAAAAATGATTTCCTTTTCGCATCTATCGACGAATAAGATTCTCGTCTTGAGGGTCTTCCTTTATCCTCGAGACAATATTAACCGACTTTTCTTTTCTTCTTTTTTTTTTTTATCCCTTGGCTGTAGATTAGAAACCCGGAAGCTCGCTCCTTCGAAGAGATTCGTCCTGCTTACGCTGCGAATTAGATTATCGGATTTTGTCTGCCGAGGGGGCTCGGCGGCTCCCACGCTGTCAGGCTCGAGCTAAAAAAGACCACTGCGGGTTCTCCGTGTGTTCCCTGCGGCGCAGACGTTTGCGGGAGATCGTAGAAAGAGACTTGTTGCTACGTTCCGTCTTAAGTTTCGCCAAATTGAGAATTGCTGAAATACTAGTATATTCACGAAGGCTGCCGCAATCACACGAGTCGCAATCGCCAATTCGACCCTCGTTACACATCACATTTTTTGTTACAAGTGCATGAATCTGCGGCACTTGGAATGGCAGTCGCGCGCGACGAATACTGAAAAGTGAGGTTATGCCTCCGGGGACGAAAGTGAACGAAGTAAACTCCCAAGGAACGTAAGTGAACGAAATGCGAACTGCGCATGCGCGACTCTGTCATTTCACCACAGGTTCACAACTGGCATGCAATGGGCCACTTTCGGCTCGCAAGACTGCCATTGAAAGTGCCGCGATTCATGCACGTGTGACAAAAAATTCGTATAGCACGCGTTTTTTTCAGCAATTAAAGATACATCTTTCTCGGTTTCAACATTGGCTGCGACAATACCGCGGTCGGTAACGAAAACTGTAATTTACTTCTTTCGCGTTCTGCCGGCCTGTACGGTCGAATTAAAAGTCTCCTCGAAGGCGAATATCGTTTCTGGTTGAGGGGAGAATTTTCTCATGCAAAAAGTCGATTACAGTTTTTGTTACCGACCGAACTTGGTTTTTTCCTCCAATAAATTGTCTCTGCCAAAAAATTGAAAAAATCCAATCTTACCTTTGAATAAAAATAATCACTGCGATAAATGGCGAGATTAAAAAAAAATGCTTTTTATATGGACCGAGCACAGAAATTGTGAGATAAAAAAAGAACTCGGAATGATGGCTGGATATCGTTCAGTTTACGGGGAGCAAAGCGATGGGAAGGGTAGTAACGATGTGTGCCCAGGTGGTTCGAATGAAAAATTCCACGCTCTACCGGACACAGGGCATCATATCTAGTTCTCTCGGTTGGCTTCATTCCGCATAGGTATTATTATATCTATTATATATTATGCTCAACTAACGGGCAAAATCTTCTCGATCTTGATTTCTCGCATGATTAAAATAAAATGCCCCCGTACCCTTTTAATAACCGCATTTATTTAACCATCCGATGCTTATCCTTGTACCACTCGGATGGGGTATAATACGTAATAAACCCTTTAAGCCTTTACCTGCCAGTTCAATCTGTCTCTACAATTTTTACATAAATATCCTGGGAAAAGTTTCGACGAGTAAAAAAAATTGGAAAAATAATTTTTTTTTCAACAATGACAAAATGTATTGAACGGTTTGATGACATCCACGTAATCGGACGAGCAGGGGGAAAGCGGGGTAAAACGGATCTCCGGGGCAAAATCGATTATTTTACCAACTTTGGCTGGGGTTTAGAGTAAACTTTTTGTCGCAAATGGAGGGGACTGGTCCGTTCTGCCACAAGACTCAATTTTTCTCCAGGATTCCACTCTGCCCCAGGGTTTTATATTGCCACAGAGTACTATTTTGACTCAGAGTACTATTTTGACTCAGAGTACCATTTTGACTCAGGGTACCATTTTGACTCAGGGTACCATTTTGACTCAGGGTACCATTTTGACTCAGAGTGCCATTTTGACTCAGGGTACCATTTTGACCCTGGGTACCATTTTGCCCCAGAGTTTCGTTTTCCCCCTCTCTCTCCGACTCAAGATCTTCATTATCCGGCGGTCAGCGTTCCTTCTTCCGTATCGACTTATTCACTACCATTGCAGAGAGTATTTCCATCAGTAACACTTTTTCTTCCACCATGTGTCTTTTATCATATCCGAAGCTTTCTCACCGATCATAAAGATACCAGCGTTAACGTGACCGACAGGCATAGTGGGCATGACCGAGGCGTCGACGACTCTGAGTCCATCGATACCGTAAACCCTTAGCTGAGGATCGACCACTGCGCTTGGATCGCCCTTCGGTCCCATCTTCACTGTGCCGATCTCGTGGTTCATCATGGCCGGCAGGTATCGTATCGCGCAGCGCCAATAATCGTCCGAGCCGAAATCGTGTCTCTCGCAACCAGGGACCTTGATGTCGTGAAGCTTCGTGCCGTAAGGGCCGAACGCCTCGGTCCTCGATATAGCTATAGCGTGTTTTATGCCCTCCAGGATGACCTCGACGTCGGCCGGATCGGCGAAGAAATTCGGTTCGATTACGGGATCATCGAAGGGATTTTTCGACCTGAGCCTGATTCGTCCGTGACTCCGTGGATTCTGAACGATCGGCCATATCGACCACGTGTCCTTGTTCTCGATCGGTTTGAAAAACTTGTCGTAAACATCGTCGGTAATGCCGTGAGCTTTTCTCTCGACTTCGTTGTCCGAGTTCAATGACCCGCAAACGAACAGCAGTTCAACGTCCGGCCTCGGGCTCGAGGCGTACTTGCTTCGGAGAAAAGCGATCGCCTCGGCACCTCCGGCGATCGACAGAGGACCACCTCGATCGGCAACGTATCGCACGATTGCCGACGGTGTGAAGAGTCTTACGGCGTTCAAAGTCACGCTCTGATTGACCGTGAACACGAGTCCGAGAAAGCCGACGTGCTCGTAGAGATTGTAACCGACTTTGGAGTCCTTCAATAAATCGATGCCGATCTCGGCGAGATGATTGCGCGGGCCTATACCGGAGAGCATCAACAATTTTGCCGAATCTATTGTACCGGCGGAGAGAATGACTTCCTTCGACGCGTGAACTGTTCGATGTACGCCGTACTTCACGTACGAGACACCGTGAGCTCGTTTTTTCTCGTCTATGAGGATCTTTGTGATCCGTGCTTCAGTGACGATCTCCAGATTGGGCCTGTCGATGCTCAGATACGCCTTGGACGCGCTACAGCGGGCTCCTCGATCCATGTTTACTTGGAGATAGGAGAAACCAAGTTGATCCTCGCCATTGTAATCGATGACACGGTAGCCCGATTGTTCGCCGGCTTCCAGGAATTTCGTCGAGAGCTCCGTGTGATAGGGGGCACGCTCGACGCACAAGTAACCGTCGCTACCGTGATAACTCGAATTCGTCACTCCTAAGGATAGCAAAAATGTTTAGATTCATCAATAGCGTATATAGTCATTGAATCATTGGATCTTTGGATCTTTGGATCTTTGGATCTTTGGATCTTTGGATCATTGGATCATTGGATCATTGCATCATTGGATCTTTGGATCATTGGATCATTGGATCATTGGATCATTGGATCATTGGATCATTGGATCATTGGATCGTTGGATCGTTGGATCGTTGGATCGTTGGATCATTGGATCATTGGATCATTGGATCATTGGATCATTGGATCATTGGATCATTGGATCATTGGATCATTGGATCATTGGATCATTGGATCATTGGATCATTGGATCATTGGATCATTGGATCATTGGATCATTGGATCATTGGATCATTGGATCACTGGATCATTGGATCATTGGATCATTGGATCATTGGATCATTGGATCATTGGATCATTGGATCAGTGGATCATTGGATCATTGGATCATTGGATCATTGGATCATTGGATCATTGGATCATTGGATCATTGGATCATTGGATCATTGGATCATTGGATCATCAAGTGGTCGAATCGTAGAATTAGCAGGAGAATATTGTTCGTACCTGCTACTTTGAATCTCTCGCTTTTTCTGAAATACGGCAAAACCTCCTCGTAAGACCAGCCATCGTTTCCGAGTGCCGACCACTCGTCGTAGTCCAACCTATTTCCTCGCGTGTGAATCATGTAATTGAGGGTGCTGGTGCCGCCCAACGATTTGCCACGCGGCCAGTTGCATCGATTGTCCTTCATGCCGAGACAGGCGTCTCTCTGGGGCTCGACTTTGTAACCCCAATTGTAATTGCTCGTTTGATAAGAACTCACGAGCATCGGTATCTGCTGAATGAGACTCTCGGCTCTACCCGCCTCGAGGAGAAGGACTTTCCAATCTGGATTCTCCGAGAGACGATTCGCCACCGTCGAACCTCCCGAACCCGAGCCCACTATCACGAAATCGTACACTCGACGGGTCGGCAATGGTACCGTATGGATATCGTTACTACCGAAATTGTAGCTCTTCAGGAGTTCGAGAAAAATTTCGCTGCCACTCGCCAACGATGCGATCGACAGCAGCAGCGCTGTTATCGTAAACTTCATAATAACGGGCTTCCTGGCCTGAAGAATACACGAAGTCGTACAAATCACCTCCGGCGGTAACTTCCTTCACCAATGAAAAAAAAAATCCACTAAATGCCTGCTGATGAAAGTTCAAAAAAATTTATAATGAAATCTCTCAGAAACATACGAACATTCAGTTAATTATGAATACCTCTTCGTGAAGCTCTGACCGATTAATTGAGTTTCTTTTCCAACTCGCTTCGCTTCACCGTCACCTTGAGCCAAAAGTCCGAATAACTGTGACGATTCGCCAGCAAAATTTTCCAAATCGGTCGTGTTCACAAATCCGTAACGTTCGATATCTGTAAAAATCCTCTGCGAACGAGCGCGATCGAACGGAACGAGGCACTGTCGCGAACAAAGGTGACGAGACTCGAGAAAACGGGGATAAAAATAAAACTGGCCACTCCGTTGGCGAATGAAATTCACGAAGGACGTAGGATAATCTTTGAGAGCTGAGACGAACAGGATTTCGTTGAAACAATAGTTTCGGGTTCGTTCAAGTTACAATACATTGTCGTTTGAGCGAAGATATATGGGCAACTGTGGCCCCGTGGCACCCAGCATCGTGCTATCGAACCGGTTTCTCTCCTTCCCTCGAGAATGACGTTGGCCATGGAGAGGTGCCAGACGATCGTGAATCGTGCGAAATTTCGCGGGAAGTATATTTTTTTAAAGACACACTAATTAATTCAACGTTTTTTTAGGATTTCTGGTCATCATGTTGGGTCATGGAAATGTTGAATCATCGAATCATCGAATCATCGAATCATCGAATCATCGAATCATCGAATCGTCGAATCGTCGAATCGTCGAATCGTCGAATCGTCGAATCGTCGAATCGTCGAATCGTCGAATCGTCGAATCGTCGAATCGTCGAATCGTCGAATCGTCGAATCGTCGAATCGTCGAATCGTCGAATCGTCGCATCGTCGAATCGTCGAATCGTCGAATCGTCGAATCGTCGAATCGTCGAATCGTCGAATCGTCGAATCGTCGAATCGTCGAATCGTCGAATCGTCGAATCGTCGAATCGTCGAATCGTCGAATCGTCGAATCGTCGAATCGTCGGATCGTCGGATCGTCGGATCGTCGGATCGTCGGATCGTCGGATCGTCGGATCGTCGGATCGTCGGATCGTCGGATCGTCGGATCGTCGGATCGTCGGATCGTCGAATCGTCGAATCGTCGAATCGTCGAATCGTCGAATCGTCGAATCGTCGAATCGTCGAATCGTCGAATCGTCGAATCGTCGAATCGTCGAATCATCGAATCATCGAATCATCGAATCATCGAATCATCGCATCATCGAATCATCGAATCATCGAATCGTCGAATCGTCGAATCATCGAATCATCGAATCATCGAATCATCGAATCATCGAATCATCGAATCATCGATTCATCGAATCATCGAAAAAAGGCAGCTTGATGTTTTGAACGGCCAGGGTAGTAGAATCCATGTCTGATCTCGTATGCGATCTAGCATGGTTTGGGGGTTATACAAAGATAAAAATAGAAACGGGTATAGCGGAGGATAGTAAGAAGAGACGGATTCTTGGAGGACAAAAAAAAGGCGAAGAATGAGATAAAGAAAGAAAGTAAGGGATGGAGCACTTGTCGAGCAAGATAGAGAGGCGTCGGTGGGGGGGGGGGGGGGGGGGAGCGCGGTTGGCTGAAGAAGAGGGAGGGATGAGAACGAGAGAGAATCCAATATAACTGCACACACGTTCATAGGGTCGGTGGGAATATATTGGAGCTTGATATTGAAATACTTGTTGGTAGTTTGAGTCGAAGGAGGATGCCATTCCCGATGCCATCTTGATTGCGCAATCGACATCGAGCCCATTGGAATCGTCTCGGGACTCGGCCACTGAATTCTACGATAATTAATCGATCTATATACATATCGATATATATATTGTACTCATATAAATATAGTAGAATCGTCGAAATTTAATTTAACGTTCAGCAACGATATAATTTAAGAATAATCCACCAAACATTTCTTTGCGTTGCAAGATTGTTTGATTTTTGTAAATTATACAACAAAATGTATATGTAAATGTAACTGAGAATTAAAAAAAAAAAACAGCAGAGGCAAGAGCGAAAACCTTTGAGACAGATTGCAAAATTTTAATAAGTTTCGCTCTCTAGTTTTTGAGTTTGGTCCAAAAAAGTACGACCTCAGTTTCATTCATTCCACACATAAAAAAATGCAATACGTGTCCTTTTTTTCATCGGATAAAACAAAATCCAAAATATCGCATGGAAGAAAAACAATCGCGTAAAATAGATATATATTCGCTTTGCCACGTTGGCGAGACTCTGTGGTTTGTCGGTTGGGGGGGAAGGGGGGGTGTACGCTCGTAGCAATAGAAGGAGAGAAGGTGGCCAGAGATCTGTAGTGGCGGGGAAGGAGTAGTAGACCGCATCGCGCCGGGCGTTTGAGTCTCAGTTCGACTCGACGCAGATAGATAGAGAGTCAAGATTCAATTAGCTCTAGCTGTCAGTCGCATGATACTCGTCGCCGATTCCAATATACTATACTCTCTACTTTGGGTATATAATACACCTATCGATTCGAAACTCGCCGACCCCGCGACTCATCCAGAGGTTAATTCTTGCTTCAACGTTATTACCGTCGATACTTATTACCGTGGGCTGTTAAGCTTAAAGTTCATTGCACATTAGGCTGTCGAATGAGAGTTGTAATTATGGAAATTTTGAAGTATCGCTATTCGAGGTTCGATGAAATTCGAATATGATAAATCAGACCTCGTGCAGACCTAATGTTAATTTGCAATGTTTTAAATGCGTGTGTTAACTGTCCGGATCTTCATTGAATTCTACGATTCATTCGAAAGTTCATTGCGCATTAGGCCGTCAAATGAGAGTTGTAATTATGGAAATTTTGAAGTATCGCTATTCGAGGTTCGATGAAATTCGAATATGATAAATCAGACCTCGTGCAGACCTAATGTTAATTTGCAATGTTTTCAATGCGTCTGTTAACTGTCCGGATCTTCATTGAATTCTACGATTCATTCGAAAGTTCATTGCGCATTAGGCAGTCAAATGAGAGTTGTAATTATGGAAATTTTGAAGTATCGCTGTTCGAGGTTCGATGAAATTCGAATATGATAAATCAGACCTCGTGCAGACCTAATGTTAATTTGCAATGTTTTAAATGTGTGTTAACTGTCCGGATCTATCAAGGGAATTTGTTTATCGTGTCCGGGCACGCCAGACGAGAAACCGGGAGATGTTCCGAACTCAAACTACGGATGTTATAGTTCAATCCCTCGCGTCGTTAGCTTGGCCGATGAATTTCATACTATTGAAGAATTGTTTACGATCTCACGTTTCGCAATTAGAAACACGCTATCTGTGGTGAGCTAAGTGACTGTGGCACTTAGCGTTCGCTATTTTGTTAGTATCAATCAAATTTCTAGTTATAAGCAGCTTACACGTGTTATACACCCGAGCATGTCATTTTCGGAATATGTAAATAAAAAAGGGGTTTGTCCCGTTTATACACACTAATAAATAATGTAAATAAATATTAAGACAGAACGAATTTTTGCTCGCTTAAATAATAAGTTTGCAAGTGATTGATTCTTACACAAATATGACGTATTTCCATGTGCTTAGGTGTATCTAACAATTAAGTAGATGCCTAAATACATAACCGATAGTATAAATAAACTTAATATAGATTTTCTATACTATAATCACATAAAAAAAGAGTACGTGCTCGTACTGTCTTAATTCAAGGGACAGAAACGGCAGGCGACGAGCTTTTTTTCGCCCAGATAAGTGAAAACGTTATTGTTAGGTCAGATTCTCCCATAACAATATATGACATATTTCTAGATGCTTCCGGGTATCTAATAATTATGTAGATGCGTAAGTACATAACCGACAGTATAAATAAACTCAATATAGATTTTTTCTACTATAATCACATAAAAAAAGAGTACGTGTTCGTACTGTCTTAATTCAAGGGGTAGAAACGGCAGGCGACGAGCTTGTTTTTCGCCCGGATAAATTAAAACGTTATTGTTAGGTCAGGTTTTCCGATAACAATATATGACGTATTTCTATATGCTTACGGGTATCTAATAATTATGTAGATGCGTAAGTACATAACCGACAGTATAAATAAACTCAATATAGATTTCCTATACTATAATCACATTAAAAAAAGAGTACGTGCTCGTACTGTCTTAATTCAAGGGATAGAAACGGCAGGCGACGAGCTTGTTTTTTCGCCCGGATAAGTGAAAACGTTATTGTTAGGTCAGGCTTCCGGGTATCTAATAATTATGTAGATGCGTAAGTACATAACCGACAGTATAAATAAACTCAATATAGATTTCCTATACTATAATCACATAAAAAAACGAGTACGTGCTCGTACTGTCTTAATTCAAGGGATAGAAACGGCAGGCGACGAGCTTGTTTTTCGCCCGGACAAATTAAAACGTTATTGTTAGGTCAGATTCTCCGATAACCATCCAGGATCGTACGAGCGCGGTGGGCCGGAAGCACTTGTAAATCCGCCCAACGACCGTGTCGTACTCGGAAAGCTGCTGGGGGACGGGCGGGGTCGAAGGAGGGACGGTGATCGAAAAAAATAAGAACTATTTGAAAGGGTATCGGTGGAAACGGAGTCGAGGACGAGCTCGAAGATCGTTCCGTGCGACAAGGGGGGTCGAAAGTGTTCGAGGCAGCGAGGAAAAGGAATGAGATCGTCTTCGGAGCGACAACGATGCCGCCTGCCAGCCATTTTCAATTTATTTCAAGAGCCTCCTGCCTGGCCTTGCCACCGCAGATTCGAGGTGCACCGGAGATGACGAAGACGAAGGCGCAAAGAGGAATAACCGGTGCGGGGGTTACAGTGATCGAGGATAGGACATTTTTTGTAATTGCAAAATATGGCGTCAACTTCGAAGAAACCGTTATCAAATTACGCAACCCTCGCGTTATGACCGACCTGAAAGCAAACGATTAGTGCCCCAAGCCAACTTCGATTACAACCTTCGAGAGGTTGATTTTTGTAACTCACGTGCGAAAAGTGCCACTTCTCGTGCCTGCCGAGAGTGGTGAAAGTGACGCTTTATAGCCAAGTGTACTATACACGGAGAGAAAAATATGGTAACAATCCCCAGATTTGTATCTCTAAAATTAGCTACAGTTTTCTTTACCGACCGTGGTATTTTACCAGAACACGCCGATATAAATCCGATCGAAAATCATGGAATCCAGTAATTTCGGACTTTCCAATAATTATTCATTTTTATCATTAAAAAAAAATAATTATGGAACTCGCGAAGTTCCACGACACTGTCTGTGTGGTTGAAACGCATCGCGGCCTCTTGCAGACAGTGGAGACACTACGGGAGAAAAGCTCACTAACTGCTACCGGGTGCCAAGGAGAGGTCGCTGATATTGCGGTCTCAAAGTTATTTCAATTCGAATATCAAGCGATAATAGAGTAGGCTGTGGTATATAACGGCGGTGGAGGGGGGGGGGGGGGGGGGGGGGGGGTAGAGTCAGGACGCCTTCGACGATACGCAGAATCCAACAAACGCTTTATCGCCGGAGCTTCGCGGCGTAGCTTGATAACCAAACTCTCTATATATGTATCTTGAATTTCCCAGGCTTTGCACTCTCCGCTCAACAGTGAAGATCGATAGCGGGACTCGCTGCGGGAGGCAATATGCACCGTTGCATATCCATGTTAATCCAACTTGATTCAGTACCGTATATCGGTCCTCGGCGTTTCGCTCGCGAAATTCGCGATTGAGAAAAAAAAAAAAAAAATCCATCGAAGCGCTCAATGTTGATGCAGTCAGTGGTTCCTCCCGGGACGTTGAGTAATTCGCGCAAATATCGGTAATCGATGTTGGCAAATGTTCGGAACAAATTAATAAAAACGGGACAGAGAATCGATTGAAGAGTAATGGAAAGAATAAAATAGGGAATGAAATAGTGCTTTTCTGGAATCTTCAGCTTATCTAGTAGTTTATCTATTCGGTTGTACGAATTCGTTTGCACTGAATCGCTAGTGTCCATCGAGAAATGTTTTCGATCAATTTAATTTATCATTGCGAGCAAATGCTTATTGTATCTTGCGATTCATCTCAATTATTTCTGTGCGTATCATCGGTCGGGTATTCTATCGTCCTTTAATTGGTCCCAGCACATTAGTAATAAAATGAGTAAAATAAATGAAATTAAGTAAGGAATAAAGTATAGAATAAAATAGAGAATAAAATGAAGGACAAAATAATGAATAGAAAATATCAAGGAATAGAATACAAAAAATTGTTATAGACACGTTCCTAACCAAAGCCGGACCCGGTAAACAGTGGTCGCGCCGGCAAACAGGCCGCGCGGATGAAAAGGCCATTTTTTCGTGCGAACCGTGAAAAAGTCGTGCCGTGCGGAAAGAGAGTTTTTTAAAAAATAACGTATTTAATTAGCAGCCGAGGTACTTTAGTGGTTGGGTACTTTTAACTCGCCTTCCTCAAAACCGGTCATTACCGGCGCGGTACACACAGTGCACACAGTGTAATAAGCAAAGAACAACTCTCTCTCTCCCCTCCTCTCTCCGGGAAGGCAAAAGCCCTCTTGAACGCGAGGAAACTGTGAAATGCGGTTTGAAAACTGCTCCGCTCATGCCAGACCGTATATACGTATAGGTTCACAAGGGCATGTATATATACTGTGCATTTCCGTACACCTTTTTCGGCCTCCTTCCAGCACCGTTTTTCAACCACCCTAAAAAAAACCCTCCGAGTACACATATATAGTCACACATATACATATACATATACATATACATATACATATACATATACATATACATATACATATACATATACATATATACATATACATATACATATACATATACATATACATATACATATACATATACATATACATATACATATACATATACATATACATATACATATACATATACATATACATATACATACGTTTCGAGGCGAAGCGACTACATGTGTTATTGTAGACGACCGAGAAAGTGTGAGCACACGTGGAATATATCAGGAGCGCGGAGGCCCTACTGTGTACTTACTTAACGGCGGTCCACTCGAACGGGACCATTCGAATATCCTTTTCTTCAACGTTTCTATTGTCTCTTCTTTTTTAATTATTTTTTCTCTTCTCCCGTTTTGTTTATTTCCGACAAAAACTCGTTTCCACGGTCGGACGTCGGATTTTTTCGACGGTACGAAACGTGTTCGCTTCTCTAACATTTTCCGTGTCATGGAATGCGCGTAAAATGTTGTGTTTAATTTGGAAAAAAAAAAATGCCCTTGTACAACAATTGTATTACAACTAATGATTGATTTTCCTACAATTTTATTCGTCGAACGATACAGTGTAGAAATAACCCAACGTTTCAAAGTAAAAACGGCATTGAATGTGAGTACATGGGAAAAATGACGTTATTTTTACTCGTGTTATTTTTGTTGTTAATCATTTTTGACGCGTTATTTTTTTTTTTCATATTATTTGGGCACTTTTTAATTTTTCCTAATTTTGTATGTCTGTTACTCTTCGTCATGTTATTTCGACACGTCGCCCAAATAAAAAAGAAATCTCATTCGCCGCGGGTTCAAGGCGCGGGCCGCACTGAGGAACTTAACAATCCGAGATAAGATTTTTCTCATTTCGTGCATTCGCTTTCGGCCTCGCGATCGAAACGATTGTTCGATCGAATTTTCTTTTCTTTAATTCCATTCTCACTATTTCCTCCCCTCCCCCCCCCCCCCCCCCCCCCCCCCCCCCCCCCCCCTCCCTTGAAAACCCTCTTGTCTCCGGTCTCTTCGCGGAAGAGTGAAATGGAGAACGGTGCGTTTCACGCCTCCGCGAATCCCAAACCATTCGAAACTCCGGACGGTGGAAATAATACAACTTTGTGTTCCTTGCTGCGGGATCAAAGAGAAAAGCGCAGGGGGCCGCTAGGGCGGCAGGCGGGGGTTGAGTTGAGACGAGTATACTATCGTGGCGAAGGGGGTTCAAAGTGCGCGCCCTCATCCTCCCCCCCCCCCCCCTCCCCCCTCCGCAGTTCCATTCTCAGTTTCTGTTTCGCCGTCTCCTACTATATTTATATATATATATATATATATATATATATATATATATATATATATATATATATATATATATATATATATACTTCCTTGAACTTTTGTCTCTTCTTGGTAACCCTGCGAGTTTGAATTATCTCGAACGAGAGATCTTTGCTTCGGGCAAAGACGACTATCTTGCCATCGAAAAAATTCAAAATTCAAAATTCAAACTAGATTCAATGTTTTGCAAGGATTTCTGACGATTGCTCGAT
The DNA here is from genome assembly GCA_958510785.1 of Exephanes ischioxanthus. Taxonomy (NCBI): domain Eukaryota; kingdom Metazoa; phylum Arthropoda; class Insecta; order Hymenoptera; family Ichneumonidae; genus Exephanes; species Exephanes ischioxanthus. Next base: position 22,517,756 of record OY294020.1, on the reverse strand, counting down.
GAAATTGCAACGCACACAGTGAAGTGTTTCGGGCGAATTATAATGCGGAGGGACGAAGATGAAAAGAAAGATATTTCTGGTGGTTTAGATATCGTCGTTCGATGTTGGATAGTCTTCGAGGACGTATCTCATGGATTCGACGATCTCGTTCGGACTGTGGTAGAAGTAACGGAACTTCGGATCTTTGGCGTGACGATTGTAGGCTCGGCCGATGAGCTCCCCCTGCGGCGTGTAGAAGAGTATGCGGGGAACGTATCTTCCGTCGGGCTCGAAGTTTTTGTCCCCCGCGACGAACGGGTCAGTCTCGCTCGCGACGTTTATCATTACAAAGCTATTGGTAAATTAATAAATTTGTTAATTAATACATTGGCGAATTACTGAATTAGTAAATTAATACATTGGCGAATTACTGAATTAGTAAATTAATACATTGGTGAATTACTAAATAAGTAAATTAATACATTGATGAATTACTAAATTAGCAAATTAATAGATTAATAAAATGCTTCGTCGAAATATGAAATCGTTATTTACCGATTGCTGAGATCAATGAGCTGCATGGACTTTGAAAATTTTTCCTTCAAGCGCCGACAAGCCGGGCACCACGTTCGATGAATAACGAGAAAAACTGGCTTCCCAGTTTCCTTGGCCTCCTCGAAGCCGCGATGGAAATTTCTCCACTTGTACACCTGACCGAATCCTCGATCGTCGTCGGCGCCCTTCTCGCCGTCCTGAGCAAGCACGCTGCCCACAAATTGCTTCGCGATCAGCGAGATCACGTTCAAGGTCGCAGAGTTTAAGGTCGTCAAGTACTCGACAAATTTTCGCATAATGTCGAAACAATTTCAGTTCTATAAAAAAAAAAAAAAAAAAAATTTGTTGAGAGCCGAAAGTCTTTCACGGTTAACTGATGGAGATTCAATCCCGAGAAAACATTTGAGCAACGATCGATCTTAACGGAACTCGAAATGAATTGACGACAATTCGATAAGAGAGTTTTCGACGACCTTCGATTACAAAAACATCACATATATGTTTTCCCACATGACGTCACTTTCGGTCAAAAACCACAATTCTCAAATCGGAAGTGACGTTTTCTCGTGTGTTGTTACTTTCAGTCAAAAACCAAGATTTTCAAACCGGAAGTCACGTTCTCTCGTTTCACATTACTTCCTTTCAAAAACCAAGATTTTCAAACCGGAAGTGACGTTTTCACGTAGAGGTCACTTGCAGCAAAAAAAACTGAGACTTTCAAACCGGAAGTGACGTTTTTTCGTGCGACGTTACTTCCGTTCAAAAACCAATATTTTCAAACCGGAAGTGCCGTTTTCCCGCAGATGTCACTTCCGGTGAAAAAAAACCAAAAATTTCCTAAACCGGAAGCGACGCTTAAAATGCCATTTAGTTAAAATGCAGTTCATTAAAGTATTACGTTACTTTTTTTTCCCCCGTTCCTTGCCTCCACGTCCATGAAAAAATGTAGCGTCACCCGACGGTGGGGAAATAATTGAATTTCGTGTCGTCGGATCGACGCGTTCAGCCGAGACCTTGCATTTCATTAGCGTGTAACGAGTAATTCGATAGAGGCCATAATCGTGCTGGAGTAGAGTAGAAAGTCGAGGACGCAGTCGAGTCGATATCTCTCCCGTGTGTGTGCATGCCTGTGTGTGTGGGTGCCGCACCGTGCAGCCTCGTCCCGGCGTTTGCCGCTTTATTGACACAAAAAAAAATTGCGGGCAAGTGTCACGTCGATATTAATGCGGTAGTCGCAGCTAGCATCGGTCGCGGCCTCGCCTCCATGCGGCTCTTCCGTGTAACACACCGACACGCGCCGGCTGTGACCGCCATGGGCTCGGAACCGGACGGGCGCAAGTCCCACGACGCGCCGCACCCGCGCACGCCCTTGCGACTCTCCGACGACGACAAATTGTATCCACAGCTGAAACAATATGCAATTTAGTCAGTTTAATTCATTTATATCGGAATGTTTTTTTTTTTTTTTTTTTTTTTTAACACAAACGTCCGAATTCACGAGGTGGGGGAAACGACGTGGAGAACGAGGAGGAAGAAGTATTCAAAAGAAGATAAAAAATAAAAAATAGCAAGGGGGATAATCAGTCTCGAGCGCTCGTCCATCTATCATCGGCCGTCGCACTTTGCCATTCGCTCCGAGACAGGTGTCGGGAACAGCGCGAATACACGGCGAACGAAAAACATAACGGACAAAACTTTCGGTATATATAAATCGACGAAAAAAAAAAAACAAAAATTAGAATAATAATTTATTGAAAAAGAAGAGAAGAGTAAAAAGTAAGGGAACATGAAGAGTCGTTGCGGAAGCTTCCGGTTGCTTTTCGTTGTCGTTTGTCTTCTCGGTGGGGCGACGACGGTCTTCGGACAAAATTGCGTGGAGTCCGGGCGATACGTGAGTTGCGAGGAAAACAAATTAAATGAGACATCATTGCACGATTAAATACATTTCTTTTTTTTTTTTTTGTAGTGCCTCGACGACAAGGCTTGCTGCGGCGGCTGCTGCAGGAACAACATGTGCATCGATAGTAAGTGTAAATCGTGTCTTCCTCGACATTAATAATTTACACCGGTCCTCAATAATTTTCCAAGAAGGAATCGGAAAAACATTAATAAATATCAATGTACATATTATAATGTTTATTATTATTTATAACGATGTGTATATAACTGTAATAAATAATATTTGATATTTTTTTATTTAATTGTTATGCGATGTTGCATATTAATATTTACCCGTACATTTCAGTGTATGAATCTTGCCTGGTGTTCGACGATCTGTGCCTCGACAATTATTGCCCGCCTGGCCTCGTCTGTTACGTATTCAAGCCCAACTGTCTCGGCTGCAGTCCCACAGCAGAATGCAGGAGACCCTGATTAAGGTAAAAACTGTTGCTGGTGAAAATATCATAACCTTAAGGCACGTAAATGATGAAGAGTTTCACATAATCTTCAGGCACGTGAATAAGAAGTTTTCACATTACCTTAAGGGAGCCGAATAGCGAGATTTGGGGGTTTCACATCACCTTAAGGGACATTAATAGTTGGTGGGCTTTCATATCACCTTAAGGGTTGCGAATAGCGAGCTTTGGGGTTTTACATCACCTTAAGGGGCATCACTAGTTGGAGGGCTTTCACATCACCTTAAGGGATGCGAATAACGAGATTGGGGATTTTGCACGACCTTAAGGGGAAGTAATAGTTGGATGGCTGGCATATCACCTTAAGGAGTACAAGTATCGAGATTAGGCGTTTATACATCGCCTTAAGGGGCATTAATAGGTGAAGGGCTTTCACATCGCCTTAAGGGATGCGAATAGCGAGATTTGGGGTTTTACATCACCTCAAGGGGCATCAATAGTTAGAGGGCTTTCACAACACCTTAAGGGTTGCGAATAGTGAGATTTGGGGTTTCACATCACCTTAAGGGACATTAATAGTTGGTGGGCTTTCATATCGCCTTAAGGGATGCGAATAGCGAGATTTGGGGTTTTACATCACCTTAAGGGGCATTAATAGTTAGAGGGCTTTCACATAACCCTAAGGGATGCGAATAACGAGATTGGGGATTTTGCACGACCTTAAGGGGAAGTAATAGTTGGATGGCTGGCATATCACCTTAAGGAGTAAAAATATCGAGATTAGGCGTTTATACATCGCCTTAAGGGGCATTAATAGGTGAAGGGCTTTCACATCACCTTAAGGGTTGCTAATAGTGAGATTTGGGGTTTCACATCACCTTAAGGGACATTAATAGTTGGTGGGCTTTCACATCACCTTAAGGGTTGCGAATAGTGAGATTTGGGGTTTCACATCACCTTAAGAGACATTAATAGTTGGTGGGCTTTCCCATCACCTTAAGGAATGCGAATAACGAGATTAGATGTTTCACATCGGCTTAAGAAGTGTCAATTGTGAGGAGGCTTTCGCGTCGCCTTAAGTCTACCGGTACAACTAACGCCCGATAAATAAAGTCGTAAGTAAAGTTCGTCAACTTGCAGATTTCACTTACCCGAACCCTATCGTTTCGATCAATGTCAATCACAGACGCCCCCTTCAACACAGTTGCGCAGATTGTCGCAGCGCGACTCTCTAACCTTTCCCCGAAACTCCAAAGCGTTTAACCCAACAGAACTCCCCCTCCTCCCACGTTCGAAGAAAGATCACAGACTACCGCGCCGTGGCATCTCACTTGGTTTCGTTTTCGTTATCTTCACCCGCAAAGGGAAACAGATCTCGAAATCAAACGCTCGGTTGAACTCGGTTTTTCGAGTCCCGAGCCTTGCTGATCCGCGACTTGTTTCACCGGGGTACACAAAAATCCCATCCAACCACCCCCTCTCCTCAGCGCCACGGCCGACTGCGGCTCGGGGGGAACTCCCGAGCGCGCGAGGTCGGGGCAGGGCGTGCTGTTTTGAAGCGCAGCGGTGCGCCACTTTGAGGGTGACCCCGAGTGAGCATGAGAGAAGACAAGGGGGGAGCATGAAAACCCCTCTCGTAGTACCGGTAAAACGACAGGGCAGGGGGGGGGGGGGGGGGGGGGTTTACAAATGGATCTCTGTGACTACCGAATCGTACGTAAAATCGTTTAATCGTCGAGACGAATTCGTCGATTGTTCCCGCGCCACAGGTCCATTTAACAAGCAGAAAAGACCTTTTAGTCTCTTCGCTTAATACTCGAGTAACGGTCGAGGATTAAGCAGCGTTAGTTATCTGTTATACGTAGAGTCGAGCGAGTTTAAATTAATTAACGAAGAATTGTTTTATTTTTATTATTTTTTTTATTTTTTATTATCAACAGATATTTTGTTTCTTAGATACTACGGACACGTTTCTTCTCCCGGTAGAGGGCCATGGCTCGGACTGGAAAAGAAGACGGCGTCAATGCGAAGAATTTACTTACCGATATCAATTGTCATGTAATATATCGATTTTTTTTTTCATTTTTTTTCTGCGCCGAATGAAAAGAATCAGCGATATTGGTTGGGAGAAGAGTGAATCGTGTCATCTTACCCCAGGGATCGAACTTCATGAATTCCAACTTTTCGCCGAGTCTCTCGCGTATCAACCGCACGCCGTGGCCGCTGATCGTGCTCTCCACTAATACTAGAATGTGTCTGCAATTTAAAAATCGTATGTTCAATGCCGGTCCGTTTCGAGGACGTAGTTTCAGTTTCTTCTTTTTCACGATCGTACAATCGACTTCGATTTCGGAATGATTTTGTAAATTATTGGTAATTCCTTAATTACCGACCGACGTTATTATCGTGTAGGTAATTCAAAGTTTACCTGTATCGAACTTACATGGTTCTAACGTCCACGTTTTTTAAATTTTAGATAATTTCGCGCGAAGCTAATTTCTGCATTACCGACCGACGATGTGAACGAATACTGCGTCGCGAGTGCAACATTTCACCGACCCGTATCGCGAATAGTTACAGTTACGGGAGATGGCGCTGCGTGCATTTTTAAGCTGTTATCAAATTTTAAATATCCCGAACGATACTTTGTTTAAACAAAATGAAATGAAAAATGAATTCGATATGCGACATATTAATGTTAATATGTCGCAATTCGAATTCATCGTTTCGCGATTATCGACGATTTATTAATTGCGATGCTCTCTCGTGATTTTTCCGACCGCCAGTTATAACCTCAAAAGCAAGGATATTCATTTCGAGGTCGATAGTTCGAACGATTCTTTATTCTTACTTGCTCTTTGGTTTCTTCGCGAATTGCACGGCCGTCAGAAACACCATTATGCTTATCCGCTCCGAAATTCGTCCAAAATATGAAATCCTCTCGGAAACTCGTACACTTTTGTCCAAACACCGTTTAGGTTACGTTCGGCGATTTCTTAAAAACTTAATAAAAGATAATCGACGACAGAGGTCGCCCTGTACCCAAAACGCGGGAAATTCGAATCTCCGATCGCCGAATCGTCTTTGAACAATTTGCTTTATTGCACTAAAAAAATATATATAGGTATTTTCGTGACTAATCTACCGAGTATATATAATTATATTATGGTTCACCAGTCTTGTAAAGATACAATTGCACGGCAATAAACCGTCGATCAAATAGCTTATAAATTACACAAGTCAATCAACTCTTGGCGTTTTGGTCGCAGTTTTACTAAGAAAACAACTAAACTAAACATTGGCCATTCGGTTTCTCTCGTTACACACTTTTGTACTCGAGGTCGATTTTTTTTTCCCCCCCCACAAAATTCAACTCCATCAATTTTTCAGAGTACAATAAAAGGATGAAGTTTTATTACGTCGCAAAAATCAAGTACAACGATAGTTCTCGATACTATCGAAAGGAGTGTACAAAATATGAAGAAAAAAAAAATCAAGGATAAATGTTTCACTAAATGCCACAAACGAGTGTGTAAATAAATGAAAAAAAAAAAGTGGTGGAAATAACCCTAAGCTTTGTAGAAAATAACTTACGCTAACCCGATTGTTTCGAATCTCACGAAGATTCGTTACCAATGTAATTGGATCTCGGACTTTGTCTTCGGAAAGTTGTGCAAACGAAAAACAAAAATATTGTGCCTCGATATGCGTATATAAAAAAAAAATTGATTAAATCAGCCCGCGATCGAGGATGAGGGAAGAAAATTAAAGGTCGACGAGCCAAACTCGACGGTTGAAGAAAAAAAAGTGTTAGCAACGACCGGGCGAAAATTCCGCTCGGAGAGGAAAAAATACGCGCGACGATATGAATTCGCCATAAGTCATGATCGCAACTTTTTTTTTTTCATCTTCAACCTAAGTTGCGACGCGCAAATAAAAAAAAAGAAAGAAGACTTTTCAAGACTTGACCTTGTCGTTGGCGATGGTCTCGAGTCTCTTGACGACCTTGACGATATCGGCGGTTTTGGCGATTTTCAGATAGTCGACGTGACGAACCGTCTGCAGACAGGCAAAGGTCGGCAACAACTTGCAGATGAGCCTGAGGTGTTCCTCGAGCTCGTTGGGGGTCAATTTTGTTCTGTAAGAATTGTCGAGCTTGACGATCACCGTCTCCAAGGGTAGAACGCCCTTCTTCTCGGCAACGAAAATATTCCGTAAAATCTTCGCCATCTCCGGGAGTCTCGAATGGAGAGCCGCTTCCTTGTCGGCATTGGGCGTTCGTGTCATCGTTTCCAGTGCCTTGGCTGCCTGTTTTGCGCGGACCTGAAATAACAAAACAAAAAAAAAAACATGTATTAAAAAAAAAAAAAAGAAAAAGAAAAAGCATATTTGTTTATCATGAAAAACACAGCTGATAAAATCGCTTCGGCAAATAATTATTCGTCTCGGAGCCTTGAGAGTCTCGAAGAAGTCTTTCCTGCAAGCTCGAAGACCGCACACCGCAATCGAGGATCGGTAAATATTGTTATCCGGTCGTTTAATCGACGATCGATAATCAATAATAAGACGCGATAATTTTTCTTTTCTTTTTTCGGCAAAACCCTGAGGGATTTCTCACCCGTTCGAGAAGCGCCTTCGGAATTCCTTTGAACAACGAGCTCAGATGAGTGTTCTGCGTCGTCGGTGTCGCGGGCGGTGTATCGACCACTGAAATTTCCACTTTTCTCGAGCCGTCCGCATTTTCCCCGACCCGCGACTCGGGCTGCTCGGAATCGTCGATTGCACTCTTCGACGTCATCTTCGAGTCGGCCAATCGCTGCAAGGCTTTCTCCATACGCGTGTTGCAGTTGAAGAGCGTCTTAGCTTTTTCTGCAACGAAATTAACATTTACTGTCTTACGGCAAATATATCAATTTTATCCATGCACATAAATTAACATTAATATGCATTATATATTAATATAATGTGTTTATATCAATAGTATTTGTATTAATATTTATTAATATATTAATATTAATATTAATAATATTTATTAATATATTAATATTAATATTAATAATATTTATTAATATACTAATATATTTCAAGATTTTTCTTAATTTATCTTGAAAGAAAGTAGCTACGTAAACGCTGCGTTAATGGACTCACTGATCCTCGCGATAGCCTGACGATCGTTAAGCGATAACTCGAATCCGTTATCAATGGACAGCATAATTGGGATTCGTCGTGACTCTTGGATCGTGTCTCGCCTCTCTCAGCCGTTGGGTATTTATATATTAAAAACGAATTTACATTGCGGGGGGCTGGTTTGTTCAAGCTATTTGCTGATCGGTAGCCGCGTTTCATTCGAACGAGGTCATTCGTGCGATTCGGCGAACGTTTGCGTTTTTCGGCGCGTGGTATCGGTTGCTCAATCGGGCTGCCGCGACGGCGAAATCGTCGACGCGGTCCGGGTCACCGAAACGACCGGTTGCATAAATTGGTAATGCAAAAATTTGGCTATCGACGCGCTGGTATTTCAACGTTTCGGTGACGATGCGACACGGCAACCCGGATAGCTAATATTGCCGTGGCAAATTTTTGTTGGCGACATCGCCTCGCGATTCGGGTCACTCGGATGCCGACGAAAAACGACGGCGATGCAACGAAATTTCGTCCATGCAAATGCAGGGGAAAAAAAAGATTAGGCAACAATTCGATTTTGTTGCGTTCGTCTTACCGAGCACTTCCTTCGCCGAGTGAGCCTTCTCGACATTCGGTGCTTGCGGCAATTCGGCGGGTTCGATGGGCTTGCACATCTTCTCGACGTCGAAAAGCGGATGCCAGCAAGTTAAGCTGAGTCCCTTCGGTATGGGCATCGGAGGTTCGAGGCTGAGCAAGAACTTCTCGTGCTCTGTCTTGACCTTGTCTGGAATGCGGATTTACAAAAATATCGTTCGTTTAGAACATTTTTACTCAAATAAATTTTTTTTTTTTTTTATGAAACTAAAAAAAAAATATATATATATACGCACCCAGAAGAGCGCTGTCGAATTTCCTTCGTCTATCGAGCATGACTCCGGGTCCCATGCTCATTTCCGCTCCGGATTTGAGAACATTGTCGGGATCGGGAGTGTTCCTTCCGTTCTTCGACTCGACGAGGGGAGTGAGGACAAGCTCGTATTTATCCTGTTTGGAGTTCGATCCGAAGTTGCGCAGTTTCTCTTGACTGTAGACGAACGCCTCCGGATAAATTGCTTTTATCTGAGCCAAATGTTCGAGAGTGAAATTGCGACGCAACAGTTCCTGCACCGCCGGCTTGAGCTTTCTGAAGGTGATGACCTCTTTGCGATTGAACAGCATCGCAGCGACCTGACGAAAGTATGACACATGATTATAATGAGTACAATGATTATCGTGATTATCATCATTATCATCATTATCATGATAATCATAATTATCATCGTTATCATAATAATCATAATTATTGTGATTATCGTGATGATCGTGATTATTATGATTATCGTGATGATCGTGATTATAATTATGATTGAAATTATATTTGGACGATAATGGGACAGAAGAGACGAGAATTTACCGTGTCCACGCATCTGAAAGCCTCAGTAAGGAATCTGTGATTGTAAGGCAACGGAAACGGTACAGTGGGTGTCCCGCTATCAACAAGGGCCTGATATCTCTGATAAGCTGGAGCTTTCTTCGGACTGCCCTTCACAGGACTCGCCGCGGGTTCCTTCGGGGCGAACAGAAGACGACGCTGCGGACTGGCGTTCTCCGGTAACTTGATCTTCTTCGTCGGACTCTGCATCGTCTTGCACGGCGAACGCGCCGCCTTCGATGGGCTGTACGACAAAGTTATTGTGAATAACAATTTGAAAAAAAATAATAATAATCTATATTTCGATTATGGGTCATTGAATTATTTGTACATTTATTTGTTTATCTTATTTCGATTTCATACTGTATAATATTAAACACTAAAAAATAGTGGTAAAAATTCCCTGCTTCTTCCTTGACCAAATTATAATTTGTGCTCTGACTAAGACCGAAACTAACAATGCATATTTACAAACTTGCAAGTTTGAAAATTCGTACATTTATTAAATTGGAAGCTTACAGGTTTACAAATGTACAAGTTTACGCATTTACAAGTTTGAATGTTTAAAAAATTTAAGATTGTACATTTTTAAATCTAAAAATTCAGACATTTACAACTCTACAAATTTGCGAATTTACTAATTCACGAATTTACGAATTCACAAATTTACTAATTCACAAATTTACTAATTCATGAATTTACTAATTTACGAATTTACTATTTTCATCAGCCCTCGCCCACTCCGTTTCACATTTCTGCGAGTAGAGCAGATCAGAAAAAAAGGAGCGTAACTTAAAGAATAAATAAATCAATACACGAATATCGAAGTGAGAAGAAAAAAAAATTGGTCTCTCACCTAACGGGCACCTCGAGTTCGATCTTCTCGAACTTCTTAATCTGCGGTTTCTTGGTAACCTCAGCCCTCTCCGATTTCTCCAGCCTCTCCTGGCAGTCCTGAATCCTGGCGATCGAGGCCCGGAGCTCGGCGAGCCTGGACGATCTGTTTATCCTGTTCTTGATCTCTCCGATGCTCAGATTCTGCTTCGCGAGTCTGTCCATGAATGAGGTCTTCTTCGGAGTAACCGAGCCCACGGCCGGCTCCTCTTTCGCCCCCTCCCCGTTCGCCGGCTCGCTTGCGCCACCCGACAATTTCTTCCTCGGACTCAGAGGTCCCATTTTTTCGAAAGGCACGATCTTCGTCGCCTCTTTTTCCTCGCCCATTTTCATGAAACTCTCTCTGATGTCCGTCTGTCCCTCCTGAACAGAGAATTTTCTCGTTCTTCCGACCCTCGGTCGACCGCCCGCCTTGGGCGTCATTTTCTGAGCGCCGCCCGATTTCCCAAGGTCGAACTGAATATTCCTTACGACCGACGAAATTTTCGTCTCGGACGCGTAAACGAGCTTCGGACTCGAGCTCTGCGGAGTTTCCTCGGAAACGGGCGTCAGCGGCGCAGCGTCCACTTTCGAGTTCTCCGTTTTATCGGGGTTAAACCTCGCGAGATTCTCGCCAGTGCTCTTCGACGAGTTCGCGCGTGTTTTGTTGTCGAGTACGAGGACCTTCGATTTGTTGCGAATCTCTTCGCTTGCTGCTCGCTTGCGGGAGTTGAAGAAAGCCGTTACCGACGGCTGAGACATGACGAATATTTATCTTTACTTTATTCTGTTTTTTTTTTTTATATGTATATATACGGATATATAACTAAGTCGCGCGCGGCTCGTCGTCTCCCAGCTCGGTGGCTCGTGTTGTAATCGCGTCGTTCTCCACGTCGGGGTCGCGTCGATAGTTCGACGACAATAACATTCGTGCGAGATACGTTCGAAAGGGCGATTTCACCTTTTAGATTCTCTTTTTTTTTTTTCCGGACACTTCGCGGGATTTGTGGTTCGTAGGTGTGAGATCGATAGTCGCTAACTGCCCGCCGAACCGCGAAATCCCGCCTATTTCATTGCTTTTCGGCGCGAAAAACAATGCCAACGAGATAGACACAGGCAAGCGCGGATTCTTATCGATAAACGGATTGACCGAGGCGACATGTGTGGCGTCGTGTGGCGACGCACTCCGCGTACGTTATACGAATCCGGGGTTGCGTTCGGAAAGCTTAAAGCCCCGTACGCAATTGGAGGCACGAAGCGTGACGGTAACAATTCGGCCAATGGGAGTTTGCGGAAGGGATCGGGATGCGACTTGTTGTGAAATTACCAATAACACTTTTTTTGTTTGCAATATTACCGTAACATTTTTCTTTTTTAAATACACCATGTGTTGGTGATACTTTAATAATGGTAATGTTCAAAGCGGTCATGTACCGTATTTTTTACGGTAATACGGCAAAATTACCGGTCACCTTTACCGCTCACATCACTAGTTCGGACGAATTCTTGCGGGGAAGTTTCGTGCGGCGCATCGCGTTCGGTCGTTTACTATTGGCGCTTTCCATCCAGCCGTGAAAATGATTACGTTAAAATGAAGGATTGATTTGATCCCCCTTCTGTCAGATACTAGCATCATCTGACAGAAAGGACCAATCAATACATTCCGACACTATAACGTCATAATTTCCACGGCTGAAAGAAAAGCTCCGATGTTACGGTGGAGAAGCGTTCTTCTATGTGCAGAACACTTGGGACAAATAGGAACAGATAAAATACTCCGGAGTACGAAAGTATGTTTTTGAACACAGCACTGGTATGGTTAAGGATTTACCGGTAAATTATGTTGTGTTCGTAGGGGGAGAATGAGCGTTAAGAGGGATTTGCAAAGATGGGGCACCTGTAAAAGGCTTCCTTAGTGGTGTTGCGAATTAATTATTGACGATCCAATGAATCGTTTGAGATCGTCTCAGTTGCAATTCTTCAAACGTCTATCTGAGGAAAAACCTCGGTTTCGCGGAACTTACCACCACCCTTGCAATGGCGCAGCGGTAATGGCTTGTGAAAACAATGGCATTTTTTGCGAATCTCTTACTACCGTCTCAACAAACTCGTCCAGAGGTGCTTTCGATTTGGCGTTGTTTCGTTATTACAATGTGACTGCGCATGCGCACGGTCGTTTTTTATACGAATTTGTACCAAAAAACGACCGTGCGCATGCGCACCATCATACTATCTTGAACAGTGGTCTCTGCAGACGCCGGGCGAACTACAATATACAGATCGTCGACGAGACTTCTGTTCGGCAGTATAGTTGGGTCACCTTTTGTACCTTAATCTGAAAACGACACTGATGGGGCGTTTATCACTTGTGATAAATACACAGTATTTTCAAACCGTAAGAGACGTTAGAAGAGTACATTACGATATACTAGTGCGAAAAAACTGTCTGACGAATGTTAGTTCGCAGCACGAGCCTAAGGCCAATATTGCGACCACACGAGTTAAGGAAACCTTTTTCGCACGAGTATCGTACAAAATTGTATTATCCCACCGAGTGAAATAAATAATAATAAAAAAAATTGTCTGACATTAGCTCGAATACAGCCATATAATAGTGTAGGTATCTATGTATTGTACAGTCAGTAGCCGATTCCGCGATGAACCTTCAGTCAGCTGATCGGGGCCCGCGAGAGTGCGCGCGCACGAAATCCCCGAAGATAAATGTTTTCGTCGACACGCCTAGACGCCTTTCACTGGCACGGCTTATTCGATAGATATAGATGGATACAAATGTTCAATTGACTGATAAATCGTCCGGGCTCGTTGATGCAGCGATCATGTCGGAAGTCGACGATAGAATTATCAAAGCTTGTCACGTCCTCCGCCGCGAGTCGAAAGGTTAGTGCACCTGAATCGAGGTTAACCTGATTTGGCCTATTTTACTTTTTACGTCTTTTCTTTCCAACTTATTTTGCTGTGGTATTCTTCCACGTTTCTTTTCGTGTTACTTTTCTATGTCAACTTTTACGTGTTATTTTTCCACTTTATTTTGACGTCTCGCCGTCTGATCGTCTTTCACGTGTGTTCCTAAACTTTCAAGAGCTCTACCTTTCCGACCGAGTTGCCGAGGTGGAGGAGCGCATATCGCCGCTGAAGTTTTACAGAGATCACGTGTCCAAGAACCTTCCTCTGCTGATAAAAAACGGTATACGCCACTGGAAGGCCACGGGGAAATGGGGTTTCCCGTATTTTCGCGAAACGATGCCCGACAAAGAGATTATCGTGGCTGTGACTCCGAACGGCTACGCCGACGCTATCGCGCCCGACGCGAACGGCAAGGAATACTTCGTTGAACCGGAGGAACGCACCGTCCGGGTCGCGGCGTTGATCGACGAATTTGAAAATCCCACGGATGACGAGGTTTACTACGTGCAGCGTCAGAATTCGAACTTCGAGACGGAATATTCGGAACTCTGGCGCGACGTAGACAGAGACCTGCCGTGGGCGACCGAAGCTTTCGGCAAGGATCCTGATGCCATTAATTTTTGGATGGGCGATCGGCGCGCCGTTACTTCAAGTGAGTTCTAGACAATAATAATAATAATAATAACAATAATAATAATTCTTATTATAATAAAGATCCCATGTAGCGCGAAATATTTCTGAAATATGTGACAATAATATTTTGAAAAATTCTGTAAAAATATTCCAACGAAACGTTTCTTAAATAGCTCAGAAACATAATTAATCTTTCAACACATCTGAAATATTTCTGAAACATTGTGATAAAATATTTTTAATTTCATGTTTCCAAATATTTTCCAAATGTTTTTGAAACATTTAACAAATATTTTTTTCATTATTGGTAAAATATTCTCAATATTTCAGAACATTTTTTTTTTTTTTGGAAACCTTTCAAAAATATTTCTGTGCTATGTTCGATATTACCTTTTGCAGTGCACAAAGATCCATACGAGAACATTTACTGCGTCGTCGCTGGTGAGAAAGAATTCATTCTTCATCCACCGACCGACTTGCCTTGGATTCCATATGGGAGATATCCGTCAGCTACATACAAGAGGCTCGAGAACAAGGAGTGGATCGTCGATCCCGTGAGCTCCCCGAAATCGGCTACAACTTGCGACGTTGAAGAAGGGCAGACAAACGTAATTCCATGGATCAGCGTCGATCCCCTCAGGCCCGATTACGAAAGGTATGATCTGCGTTTTTTCAACAAACGTTAACCCTTTTTTTTTGTCTCGAGGCAATAAAAATCGGTTCGTCGACCTGGGAGGAAAATAAATAAAGAATTATAATGAAATTATAATAACTTTTCTTCTACAGATATCCTCTGTACAAAAACGCCAACACAGTACGGGTCAAAGTCGAAGCCGGTGACGTACTGTACTTGCCTTCCCTCTGGTTTCACCACGTGCGACAGTCGCACGGCTGCGTAGCAATAAACTACTGGTACGACATGGAGTACGATATAAAGTACGTCTACCACACGGCCCTCCAGAGCCTCTGCGAATAGAACAATGTTCTCTTTTTCCACAAAAAAAAATTAAAATTAAAATCGCCAAAATCGTTCGTACAACTTTACTTTCCGTCCTCCTTCATTTCCACTCCGTGTCCCCGAGGACAGCGTCAATCCGGAGTAAAAAAACAGCCGACCCGTCTCAGCCCCGTGATCGTCGAACGATCGGCGGCAACTTTCCAGTCTCGCTTTTACGCTCCAGCTCTGCGCGTAACGGTGCGCATCTCAGAGCATATCTTCGTTCTTCATCAGATGCCCGAAATCCGGGTACTCCATCGGCAGATTGTTGATGGTCGCCGACGGCTGTTGATCCAACTCTCCGCCGGTAAGGAAGTGCGGCTCGACGCCGAGCTCGGCCTCGAATTTTTGGGCCGCGAAGGGATAAACGCCCGTTCTCGCGAAACCCGCCGTGACGTTCGAGGGCGTCATCGCCGCGAGCAGGGGCTCCTTGATTATAGCCGGAAGATCGTGAACGGTCATCTTCTTGCCGGGCGACCGCTTCAGCCATTCGTCCATGGAGATCCTGCAGTAGTCCGAGAACGATCTCGCGATCGGTTGGTCCAGAGGCTGAAGCTTCTGCGTGCAGTGCGGCGGCAGCGAGAGCAGGCTCACAGCCTCGCTGCCGCAGAGGTCCAGCAGCGGGACGCTCAGATGCGCCGCTCCGCCGTTGTCCATTACGAGCAGCACCGGATTCGTGTCGCTGGGCTTCGCGTGTCTCAAAAAATGCTTGACGAATCCGACGAGTGTCTCGTCGGTCATCGAACCCGTGGCGTTTCCGGTCCCGACGCAGTCGACAGGCCCGTCCTGCACGAATCGATGGTGATACTTCTTACGCGGGAATATCAACATAGGCGGTACCAACTTACCGACCGCGCTCGCCGCCACGACCAGCGTCACGGTCTCGCCGGATTTGTCAGATTTCTCCATCGTTTCGCCGCAATCGTCGCTCCGCCTGACGATCTTGCCGGGAGCTACTATCGTCGTCACGCCCGACACGCTCATGTTGTAGATGTTGCTCGGCTTGAACTCGTGACGATCGTAGAGCTCCCTCAGACGATCGTAGAATTTCTTCGCGTCCGCCTTGTTGAAGCTCGCGGCTCTCGAGCGCATCGCTTGCGAGGAAAATGGCAGGAGGCTCTCGTTGCGACGCAGAAAACTCGTCAGCCAGTCCTCGCCGGCCTTCTTGTTCTTGTCCCACGACGTCGGATGATTCAGCTCGTACTTCCTCGCGTACTGGTAGGCGAGCGAACGCGCGTGCTTCGGTCGCAGCGCGCTGTTCACACCGCCGCACAGGTTTATGTAGTCTATGAGGGCAGACTCGTGCTCGCGGTTGAACACCTGGCCCGGTATCTTCTTCCACTCCAGCGAGAGATCCTCCGCGCTGTCCGACGTCCCGTCCAACTCCTCGTCCCCGCAATCCGAAGATCTCTTGCACTTTTTTATATATCTAGACAGAGTTGCGTAATTTATTTTGTGCATCCTCGCGACGCTTCTTATCGAGAAGCCTTTCCTGTCGCGATTTTTCAGTACCAGAGAGATCGCAGCCTTCATCACCTCCTGGGACACCGATTCTCTGTTCGTTCTCTTCTTGTAGACTCGCATTTTTATGGCTTTTCTGGTATCGGAGCTGTTGAACAAATATTAAGAAAATGTTTTTTTTTTTTTTTTTTTTGCTACTTTCGATAGTTTAATACCCTGAAGATATCATGAGACAAAATTTCGTCAAGTTATAACGGCTGTATTTTGCATCGCACAAACTTTGCTCGAGGAAGTTCGCTTGGAGAATAAAATTCTATAAGTGAACAATTGTTTATTCTTCCTGAAGCCGTGCACTTGCCAAAGATGACATTTAATGTCATGCAGATATCTTCAGGGTCATGAGAGTTTACGTGACAATAAAGAAAAAATTAATAATAAACAAACGATGTCGATCAGCGAAAACATCACGATAAAATATTGCTGAATTGTTGGTATAACCTTACCGAGTTGCGCCGACATTATCGGGACTGCGGAAGGATTCATTTTACGTGATCGAATACTCACCGATGTTAAACACACTTCGCGTGCCGATGATCGTTACTATTTTTCGTTCTTAATATAAATCCTCTGGACTTCCAGCTGTCCAACTTGTTGTACCTTCCGATATTCTATTGTTGTTCTTCTTCTTCAAACAATTTGGTTGGACTCCTATTCTGTTGTGATTCCGTATCTCGTCTTCTGCGCTACAATGACTTTGTTCTCGCCGCCCTCTGCCGGCGAGAACCGTCGACGGATTGGCACTGCACAGTTGCACCGTATTCGCCGGCTAAAAATTCTTATCCGGCCCACAGACATTATAGTTTAGCAGGCTGAAAATTAACCGCGGCTTAGCCGGCTAAATAGACATTATAGTTTGGCAGGCTGAAAATTAATCTTACTTACCGCAGCTTAGCCAGCTATTCATTTTTATTGTGAATTAAAAGAAATAAAATCAATGAGACATTTATGAGATATTTATCTTTGGCACATTACCTGTTTTGTTTACTCATTTCTAAACTATTATTTGCCAAGATTCGACTACCTTTAAGAACTTCGAAATCTTATGACCACGAACTAATTATGTCTTAATATTTCTCTATTCCGATATAATAAAGTTAGTACGTTCTCGTTTCCCGGAGATAATAGTAGTACAGAAATGAATACATAAAAACAGGTAATGTGCCATAGAAAAAAGTCTCATTAATTTAATCAGTTTCCTTGTAATTCACAATAAAAGTTGAATGGCCGGCGAAACTGCGGCTAATTTGTAGCCTGGCTAAGCATCTTAGCCGGCTGAGACGGCTTAGCCGGCCAAGCTATAATGTCCATTGGCCGGATAAGATTTTTTAGCCGGCGAAGACGGCTCAACTGTACAGCACTACGTCGGATGAAGTGGGCGGTACAGAATTATTATTATTTTTTTTCAAAATTTTTATTTCTATGTTTCCATTTATTCGCTCATGCCTCTCAGTATCTCGATAATTATCAATAATATGTATATCAGTTACATCGGCAAATAAACACACTCACACGAGGAAAAAAAAATCAATCAAATGGATCTTTGACAGTGATTCGTCACATGCGTTACAGTTGCAAATATTTAATCGAGGGGATTTTTCTTTTTCCTTTTTTTTCTTTTTTTTAGTATATTATCTTTTCTTTTTTTCTTCTTTCAAGTTAAATGCTTTCCGCGACGACGAGCCACAGTATCGTCGCGCCGGAAGCGAGGGAAGCCGCACGCATCCTCGCGTATCCTCCCAGACGGCGGAACAGTTCTTTTTTTTATTTAATTCTTTTTTTATTTATTTTTTCTTCGTTATTAAATTTTGTAAATATTTATCATTTAAAAACGCGCCATTCCATCAAGCCGTATCCTCGTCGTTGTCGTTGCTAGATCTGTAGCCACCCATCCGCTTGCCGCCGCTCCCGTAACCCGTGCCCGTGTGCTGAGTCTCGTACATCTTGCGGTTCTCGAGATAACGCCGATAATTGTTCTCTCGTTTTTTCCTCTGCTCCTCGGCCTGCTGCCGCAACTTCTCCGGGTTCATGTGTGACGTCACCATGTGGCGGGTCAGCGAGCTCATGAATTTGTACGTTATGCCGCACACGTCGCACGCCAGGATCTCCTGGTTCTGCCCTTGTTTCTGTTTTTTTAAATAAAACAAAAAAAAAAAATCGTTAGAAAAAAAAAAAATTGAAATATGTTTAACGATTTTGCACGCCGACTGGCTAATAATATCGAATATTATTGATAGCTACGTATTGAGCAAAGGACAGCCCAATTAACACTTTGAGAACGAAGCCTCTTTCCTATCGAAGAAAAAGAATCTCAAAACATGTGAAAATATTGCTTTATAAAAAAAATTGCCAAAATCGTTTTTTCAATTTTTTACCCTACAATTGAAAAAAAAAAAATAGTGATGAAATTATGTTCGGAATTTTTTTTTCTACGATACTTTTGAATTTGACGAATAATCGCGAATTTTTTTTTAGATTAAAATTGAAAAATTGAATTTTGACAAATATGGTACTTAGGGCATTAAAGGGTTAAAAGGAATCACCTCACGGAGGATATTGTCATGCAGTAAACTTCTAACTAAGCCTACAACAAATTATCAATAAACTATTTTCGTAAACTTAATTTTAACGGTTGATTGCCATGTAGTCTCAAGTACGAGCGAAATAAATTTACATTGTTGTCTGTGAACGTGCTCTGATTTTACGAGCAAGATAATTCTAATTGACTGTTTTAAAATCAAAATTCATCGTTGAATTGCGCTTCGTGGTGCCGATCGAAGCGACGAAAAAAAAAGCTATGTTAAAAAACAATTTAAAAAAATTATAGTTTTCAAAAAAATAATCAACGTCGCATGTGACGATAAATGAAAATTCTTATCTTCTTTACATGATGGATTGATCTCCAAAAGCTAACGAGGATTCTCAAAGTGAAAGTTAACGTTTATTATTAAGTATTTTTTATTACCGGAATGCAAAGTCAATTGAAAAGTGTACCCGCGTACCGAATCCTCGATCGGAACTAATGTTTTTTTTTTTTTTTTTTTTATTATTTCAATGGTATTTCTTATCGACGTACTTGCTTATGCACCATCATGTGACGCTGCAAATTGTTCAACCGATTAAATTCCCGACCACACACCTCGCAGTCGAACTTCTTGTCCGGGTCGTGGTTCTTCTTGTGGAGACTTAGATCGGCCGCCTGTAGGAACGACTTGTGGCAAATGTCGCACGTGTGGGTGCGCTGATCGCCGGCCAGATGCGATTGCTCGTGTTTCGTCAGGGCGGACTTCTCCAGGAAGCGACGCCCGCAGTAGATGCACGGCAGCGGGCGCGACTGTGGATTGTGCTGGGTCAAGTGACGGCGCAGCGCCGTCGAGGTCGGGAAGCTTTTGCCGCACTCGAGACATCCGAACGGACGGTCGCCTATGTGAGTCTTCCGATGACGGGCCAGTGTGTTCTGGTCGGAATATCTGAAATTTTTTCCCCCAATTATTATTTGTTTTTATTAATATAACATTTTCGGCATTATTATCGGGCAATATCGATGTTCTCGATATCTTCGGTGGAGCTGATTTTTTGGATGTTATTATTATCATTGTTATTATTATTATTATTATTTATGGAACCTAAGGCTCTGGGACTACGTCCTTTGAGACCCGACACCAAAATACATGAAACCACATTCGCAGCACAGAAAAACACGTGCATCTTAAATAGAGTTCTAATCGACCGAATTACAATGCTGATAAAGTAATACTAAATAATAATTACTGAGAATTAAATAAACAAAATCTTGGAGTAAAAAGAGAATTAAGATGTTCATTGAATTCTCCGACTCTCACCTCTTCGGGCACAGATCGCACGGGAAGTTTCTCGTCGTTATGTCCTCCTCTCTCGCGTGCTTGAGTCTATTGTGTCTCAGCAACTGGAATGAGGTCTTGAAGCTCTTTGCGCAGAGTTCGCACTTTAGATTGTCGCTCGTCGGTATTATGACTTGGGTCCTCTTTTGGCCGTTCTCGTCCTCGGATATGATCAGAGAGATCGTGACGGTGTTGTCCTCGTTGTCGGGATCGTTGGGATTCGAGCTCGAGGCGGCGTTCTGAAAAAAAAAAAAAAACATTAGTATATCGACTTGACTTAAATTTCCTGAAAATTATAACGCAAAATTGTAGCGTAACAAAAAAAAACGTACGTCGAGATCGGGAACGGTGAAGCCATCGTCGTCGAAGTTCTTGGCCGCTTGGATGCTTGACGAGGGGGACGCAGAGGTCTGCCGATTGTTTGTGCTCTCGTGAGCCTCCTGCTCGTCGCTGCTGTTCTCGGCTATCGCATAATTTCCGTCGGCGGTCAGGTAGACCGGTTGGAGTGTGCCGTTGTCGTCCTTGAAATACAACTGGCCATCCTCGTCCTCGTGAAGGAATATTTGGTCCTGCTGTAACAATTTTTTTTTAATAGTCAGCAAATCTCTATATCGTAGTTATTTCGATCGTTATCGAGATGAAGAGAAATCCACTTTACCTGCGGTGGTCCCTCTTCCTCCTGATTTTCGCTATTCCCCTCGTTCGTCTCTTCCCAATCTTGTTCCTCGTGTTCCTCGGGGTGTCCCTCGTACTGGTACTGCTCGTCGTCCCCTTGGTTCATCGACTCGGCCACGTAAACCGTGTCCATATTTTCGTCCTCGTAGTATATCGTTCCCTCCGCCGGTATCGTGTCGTCGTCGAGCCGCTCCATCTGCTCCAACAATCATCCGACCATACATTTCTTACTCTTAACAATCGAATGACGAATGACAAATGAAAAGTGACAACATGGTGACCGTTTTTCCCCCTGAAAAAAATTCCCTCACTTTCCACTGACCAATTAAACATTTTCCCTGACCAAACTTCTAACGACGTCTATTTTTAAAAAAATGTATGATGCAAATAAAAATGCCTAATTATTGTATAATGTTTAATACTGTTGTTTTTTTTTTTCTCTTTTTTTCCAAAATGTTCGCAATTTTTTTCAAGCTATTCTTTTATATACTTTTTATTTATTTATTGAAGATTTGGCGACAATTAACTTTTTCCATTACCAATTTTGAAATCCCCAGACTTTTCCCTGATTCCCTGACCAACTTTTGTTTCCCTGACTTTTCCCGGTTTTCCCGGTCTTCCCTGACCACGGCCACCATGGACAAATGAAAGGTGCCAAACGGCAAGTGACAAATAAATGCCTACTTTCATATAACGAGCGGATTCCTGATTCTGACTCGCGTCCTTCTTCGACCTCGGCTGGTTCGTCTGGTTCGACTTCTTCGAGCCGAGTACAGTGTAGACTAAATTATTTTCCGCGCTCTTGACGATCTCGTGCTGGTTATCGTCGTCCTCGTCCTCGTCCTCCTCGTCCTCCTCGCCCTCGATCTCGTTGATTTCCGTCGATTCGTTCGGGCGTCTCGACGCGTAGTCCCCGGAGGGTCGGTTTTTCGCGGCCTTGTAGACCGGCTCGGCGTTCGACCGGCCGGCCGACGACGAGTACTCGTCGCCGCCCCTCGAGCCCGCTGGTCTCTTGCCGTTCAGCGAGAGATTGTTCTTCACCGGCGGCGCCTCGACGGGATTGTTTCTCGCCAGCCGCTTCGCCCTCAACGCGGCGATCTGCTGTTGCTCACCGTCCTCCTCCTCCCAATCCTCATCCGCATCGTACGCGACGACTTTTTTCTTTCTCTCGTAGCTCCGCCGGTGCGCGCTCTTAGGATGGCGACTCGCCGATTTGAACCTCGGCGGCGGATCTTCGTCGCCCGCCGACTCGCCGTGACTCTCCTCGTCAACCTCGCGGGCCTCGACCCGCTCGACCGCCCGCCTCCCCGTCGGCGCTCTCTCCTCAACGACCTCCTCCTCCTCCTCCTCCTCCTCCTCGACGATCTCCTCGATCTCCTCGATCTCCTCGATTATCTCGACTATCTCCTCCACCTCCTCGACCTCCTCCTCCAGGACCTCGGTCGAGTATATTATTTCCTCCTTAATCGATATACCCTTCTTCGATGCTGGGCCGCTACCCGCGGCGTGCTCCCCCGCCGACGGGGCCTCGGCGATCTCCGACGATTTGTTCATCCCCTCGAGTCACGATCTGTATGGATAGTGAAAATTTTGCAATTAGTTTATTTTTATTTTTTTCCTGTATAATTCTATAAGGGCGGGTGTGCTGCAGTTCGCAGGATTATATTTAGTACAGTAAATTAATACATTGTAATGAAATAACGAATTTAATTAATTCCGTGTTGTTTTCTTTTCTTTTGTATCGCTTTAGTTGCCAGATGGGCATGTTATGCATTAAATGCGTACGCTTGGATGTAATAATTCATGTTTGAAGGGAAAGGCCCATATATAAATAAATGAATGACCTAGTCAATGCATTTCTTTAAATCAATTAAACAACAAACTGTTCTTGTCAACAATGGTCCCTTTTTTCTTCATATCATATTAACAGTACAATAGTTACATTTTTTAATAAACTATATTTACCTACAAAAAGATTGCAAAATCAACAAGAAAAAAGATTGTCGAAGTTTAGTTGGACACGAAATTATCGTCAAGCCCCCAAACACTTTTTACTATGCGTACTATGTGTCTCTGGCTTAGAAATTAAGTACTTAATTGTGCTATAACTATAATACATAAATTATGAAAATCCACTGTGCTCCATCATACTTTGAAAAATGTATTTATTTTCTGCGCAGACCGTGGCAGGTTTTTCATAGCTTGGCTCCTTCGGACATCAAAGCAGTCGCCTCGCTACATAACTTTTGCATGCCTCAAGGATTTATCTGTTCTACAGAACTCTGCGATCTAACCAATTGCTCACTTGAGTCGCCCTTGAGGCAATTATTATATTTTTCTTTTTCCTCTACAAATACATATCCATATACGAATACATAAATACATTTCCTCTACAAGTACAAGTACATCGGTCTCGAAAGTTGATTTTCGCCGACAATTATCTCGTTTGCTCCGAGAACGCGCAATTTTGCTTCCGCACGAGAGGTAAATTTTTCGAGTAAATACGAGCCGGAAACATCGAAACTGAGACGCGTCGAAACAATCGACGAACTAAAAAATGTTTAAAAAATCGTAAATACTATGTTCGAAAGAGAAGCATGCGATCCGTGGGAAAAGGTTAAAAGTGGGCTTGCCGAGTAACACGCTCGTTTAATAATTAATGGCCGATTTGGAGCTCCGACGCGTGCCGAGTACAACAATTGTCGGAGCAGGCAATTTTTTTTTTTCTTCACCGAAAACGGAAAAACGTCAACAAAGCCGCTTCTCGCTGTCGTGTAAATAAAAGAAGAAAAATAAAGGAAGAACGAGCATCTTTTCATCGACAGTCGAATTAGCGTGACGAATATTATTGAAAATTCGTTCTCGAACGCGGTCGAGTTGCCAGTCGGTACGGGAATGCCTTGCATTTATCAACGGACAGCAAAATGGCTACGGCGAAATTGGGCGCGATATCGTGGGCCGAAATGTACGTTTTTTTTAACCCTCGATCACCGCTCGCTCGCGATGAGCGTTGTTTAGCCCGCGAAATAATAACGAAACGCCGGAGCTCACTCACCTGTTCGAGACTTATTTTATCCGGTTCGACGATAAAACAACGACGCGCGAACGATCGTAAACGATAGAATATACGTTTTTTACTCGGTCGATACGCGAAGACCCAGCGTACATTCCCCACTCGGTTGCGGTCAAGTGACGCCACCTTAAACGCTCGATGACCGCGTTTTTGTGCGCCATCCCAAATCGGCTGCGACGAATCCGACGCTCCGGATTTTTCTGCCAATCGGCGATGGTCTAGGGGACAGCGTCCCGAGCTCGAGCGTCGACCAATCACGCGCCGAGCTCCGACGGAAACATCCAATCGAATCGTTCCGTTGGACTTCGATAAAGCCGGGTTTCCTCGTCGAACTTTTCACGCATCTCCACTTCTTTTTTTTTCCGCTTCTGTTGTTCGTACATCGAACGCGGAATTACTTATCTAAGATTAACGGAAAAATTCTAGTAATAATGATAATAAATACTTTTTCGTACTTTTTTTCATCATTGATTTTCATGACTTTGCTGGATAGTGAATCTTTGCCAATTAGCTTTCTTTTATACAGATCAATTACGCGAAATACGCTGAATATAATTCCCAATCCAATTCAATTTCGAGAGAATAATAAGCAGCCCTATGCTCAAAACACATCATTATTGTAATCAAATGTAAAAAAACAGATTAACGTTGAAAATAAGAACATGCTTTCGACGTGCATAAAATTGGACGGTGAAAAGTATGATATACTTCTTTTTAATACTTTGTCCACCAAAATTCCAATATTATTTGCTTTCTTTTTCATTAAAATGAAGCTTCTCGTACCAGTTCAACCAGTTCGTCCAGCCAACTTCACGTGATTGCTTGTGTAAACATATATATATATATATATATATATGTGTGTAGGGGTGTCGGAATCGCCGCGACGACCTAACCTACGAACAGTGGTCTTCAACTGTCAAATCAAATTTGTCCAATAAAAAGAAAAAGAAGCGCTCAACAGCGTTTTTCTCACATCGCCAAAGATGTACTGGTTCTTCGCGATATTCGTTCTGTCGACGTTTCACCGAGCCTCTGCGTCGCACGGTTTCGATTTCGGCGACACGATGGCACTCATCATCGGGCTTATACTCGGTATCGTCGGTTTCTTCGCCTGCATGGGAGCCTACGCCAGACGAAGAGCCCGATTCGATTCGATTTAATCGTTAATTTTCTCGAAGCTTCCTTCGCCGTTCATTCTATCCTAGACGACCTTGGGCCTCGAGTGACCTTGGGGTGAGCTCGATCTTCTTCGCCCCCTTAAGATGCCGCGATTTCGGCGCGTTCAATATTGCGACGCTATTTTTCATTCCCCCTTTTGTCATGTGTTTGTTCTACACTTGTCACCGAATAAATGAAAGTCTTTGACTGAAAATTTTTTTTTTAAATGAAACATTGTTTCTCCAGGTCGTTAAAAATGAACGTATCTTCAAACTGAACTTTGCGTTTCAGGCTGGAGGCTCTTATATCGGGACTCTACAACAATCGGCCTGCTGGTTCCAGCTTGGGGATAATTTTTTTGTTAAATGCAACAGCCGGACGACCCGGAGTCGTCGATCGCTTCGCATCCAAATATTTCGATAACTTTAAGGAACGTAATAATATATTTTTGTATAACGATGTAAGCGGCGCTTCGACGATGTCGCGCGGGCGTCTCGGGGGCTTCGACTCTTCTATTGTAAACGCTTAATACACACAACTTATCGGAATCAGAAAGATCGTTATATATATATATATTCTTTTTTTTAAGTTTTCTCAGAATCTCGTTTATTATATTACATTTTCACGCTGATGTTTATACAGCGTCGAATAATCGCAGCGTCGAGGTTTCGACGCCATTCGTCGAAGTGTATTTTTTTCGAATTTTTTAGGGCCGGCGAATTGCGATTGAAAAAAATGTGAAACGATAGATCGGATGATGCACTCTCGATCCGCGCTAGTTTATGTCGCAGCGGAAAGCCAAATAATTCCGCATCAATGCAATTCGACGAACGAAATCGAAATCGCGAGCGATTTCCGCAACCAACGACGATCAGCGCCCTCCCACGCGTGAATGTGCAACGACACGCATCGATCGGTGAAGTCCGGAACGGGAGAACGAATTTAAAAAAAAGGAAAAGAATACGAAACAAGGACGCTTGACAAATACTTGATGAAGAAAAAATATATATATGTATACTAAAATGCCTTCCGTATTATTTTTTACTGTTCTCTGTTCTCTTTGTTTTCTTCTTCTTTTTAACATCTCTTATTCCCTTTCCTACTCTTCCTCGCTCCCGACCGGGTAACATACAGGTGCCCAGATGCACACGATGTTCTCTGTAACATCTGACAAAAAACGAAATGTAATACGGACAATAGGTTAAAAAATTATCCGATTTAATAGGCGAAACGATTCAATACAATTTGCATTCCCATCGTAAAATATCGGAAACAACATTGATTCAACAGTAACAACACGGAAATAATAATCTTTTTTTTCCTTTAATGATCTTTTCTATGCTGATTCGCCGATTACCTATTACTTTGTACACTGATTTTAGAACATTGACAACCGCAGATGTTAATGTTCGAGCAAAGAATTATTTTCCTTAAACCTGATTTTGTACTTTTCTGTCTACGACGCCACGCGTAAATTAACCAACGAATGAGCGATCGCGTTTTGAAAATGACAAGTCCTCATTGGTTAAGAAATTTCGCTCGAAATATTAACACGCGCGTTTGTTAATGTTCTAAAATCAGTGTAACAAGTAATCGATAATCGGCAAATCAACATAGTCAAAATACTGAAAGGAAAAAAATCATTTTCGCAAAAAAGTCTTATTATTTTTCGTGTTGTTTGTGCTGAATCAATGTTGTTACCGATCTTTTACGGCGGGAATGCGAATTGTATTGTATCGTTCCGCCTATTGAGTCGTATCATGTTTTTACCTATTGTCCGCCTTACATTCCGTTTTTAGTCAGATAATACTGAAAACATCTCGTGCATTCGGGCACCTGCATGTTACCCTCCCGACCCCTTCTCAATCGATCGTTCGTACATCAACGCATCACTGACGGTGTTTGTTTGTATTTTTTTTTTCTTTAATTGAAGTAGTTAAAATTGCTAGAAATACATTAAAGCATAACAGTGACTATTTATATTAAATCGCTCTCGCGCACTCATTCTCAATTTTTTTTAATTCTTTTTTTTTTTTCTTTAATATTTCATTTTCATCTTACTCATTCCTCTTTTTCGCTTTCTCATTCTCGGTAATACCATGCGTTCGATATATCTTCTCATTCACTCGCGTGTTTCATCGTCTCGATTAATCTAAGGTTGTTTTTTCTTCTTTTTTCTTCCTGTTCTGCTGTTTTTCGTAATCACAATCATACGGGGGGAATATCCATTAACAGTTACACATTACAATAATGTCGAGCAGAATGGCCACGTTGCCATTTCGATCGTAAAGACTAGCTGAGGCCTGCACATAAATCCGGACCGTGCCCTTCGACGTGTTTCTTTTTAATTCATTTTTTTTTCTTTCGTTTTTTTAATTTTATCTTTTTTATAACAATATACTATAATATACTATATATATTTTCGCATATATATATAGTATATTTGGAGCAGCGTTCGTCATACACGCTCACAAAGCGTTTTCTTTTTATCTAGCGTGGAAAGCCTTTTTTTCATTTTTCTTTTTTTTTTTAACTTCCATCTATCCGTCTTTATCATTTCCGTTAATTTCACCCGGCTATCCGGCTTCCTCGCTTTCTTCCTAAAAAACAATTCTTTTTCCGATATATATATATATTTTTTTAAATCTTTTCCCTATCCAATTTTTGTAACCATTAACTCAAATCGTTCAAAAATATTCCATTCCGTTTCGAATCTCTCGCAAAGCCAATTCTCGTGTCCCCGTTGTCACTAGACAGATTACTATATAGTTTTTTTTTGTGGCATGTTTATCGCGAATGGAGATTTTCGTTAATTTTTATTTTTTGTTATCGCGACGTTTCAAAGCGGGTAGACATTGTCTCGAATTTTCATAGTTGACCGGGGTGGAGGCTCGAGGGATGGTACATATATATTTTTTTTATTGGATCTTTAAAATTCATAGATAAAATACGCCGACGGTGAGAGATTGCAAATTTTATCGCCCTGTTATTTAATTATTTATCGAACGTCGTACGGATTCCGATGTTTTTTTTTTAATGATGATATTTATCGATATTTACGACTATCAGACACGAAGCTTTTTTTTTCATTATCGAATAAATTGTTATTTACGAAGAACGATCGACGAGCCGTTCGGGCGGGCGATTTTTCAGACGAGGTTCTGTGGGTCTTTCCGTCGTTCTCGGATAGCCGAGGACTCGGTGAACTTTTCTGTTTTTCTTTTTTTTTTTTTCAGACGTTCACCGCAAACACAGCCTTTTTTAGAGCTCGATATCCGATTGGTCTGTTCATCTCACACAAACGGAAAAATCGGCAACGTTACACGAACGTTTGCTTGTCGGAAATTAATATTTTATTTCCGATCCCGGACGCTACATTCCCCCTCCCCTCGGGGGATCCACAGCGCCTGCGCACTCACGAAGCATAAGCACGAACAACGAATCTCCCGCCACGCCGGTAACGCTGCATCCCTCGTTTTAAAATTGAGTCGGAATAACCTCGATTGACTAATTCCGCGGTTTTCGCCAATCTCCGATTCCCGAAAGGAGTTTCGCAATTTCCGGCGAATCAGGGCTCGGAAAAGATCGAAACAAATTTTTTTTTGCAAGGAATGTCCGTCCCGCGTCGCTTCGAACGAAGTGCGGGAGAGCGACGAGGAAGCCACCTCCCGAAGCACTCCCCGGTGATTCTCACCCCGGAACTCTCGTCCCGAGATTACATTTTTTGAAAAAAAAAAATTACAAAAAATGTAAAAAAAAAATACATAAAAAAAAATGTATTTTCCACGAGACCGAATTATTCCGTCTGGGAGCAGCCGGTGGTATTCTCGGCGCACTGTTGAGGCTCGCCGGGCGGAGTTCCGTCGTGGGAGTTACCGAGGTGAGGGGTGGCCGGCGTGGCGGGCTGGGACTGCGGCGTCCCGGTCGGTGCGTAGACGAGCCGGTAGCCGGTCGGCAGAAAGAATCCGGGATGGGGGGAGTAGCTGAAGGCCTGAAAATTCCCCATGCCCGGTGGAGCTTCGTGGTAGTGAAGATAAGGGCCGGCGGCGTTGCCGGTGGAGATCGGGGTCGGAGCGACGAGACCGGTGCCCTGCGCCGTCGGGGCTCCGAGGCTCGTTCCCGGACCGCCGGAGACGTCGGGGAGTATCGGCGCGAACTGATAGTGCGGCTGGGCCGTCGGGGGGTTCGCGGCGTCGGGAATAATAGGCGCGAACTGGTAGTGCGCCTGGGCGGTCGTCGGGTTCGAGGGGTCGGAATGAATTGGCGCGTACTGGTAGTACGACTGTGTGTTCAGGGCGTCCTGGACGACGGCGGTCGACGCGGAGGACGAGGTCGTCGTGCTGGTAGTCGTCGGGCCGTTCGTCGAGCCGACGATGTCCGGGAGTTCCGAGGAGCAGCCCACGTAGTTTTGCTGGAGGGTCAGCTGTTGCTGAGGCTGCTGCTGAATGTTCTCCGAAGGCATTACCGGTATGGGTATGACGTAGGCGTGCGGAATTCCCGGTGGTTGTTGCTGCTGCTGTTGAGGATAAGTCTGCAGGGTCTGAGGCTGCTGGGGCGACTGGTTCAGCTTCTGCGTCGCGAGACGAAGGGTCTCGTCCGTGTCAGGCGAGTAGGAGGGCATACGGTGGAAGGAAGTCGTCTGGGAGGCCGTGCTGAACATGAGGTAATCCTCGACGGCCATCGGACGAGTTTGACCTGTTTCAATTCGGGCGCGACATTGAATCATCAAAAAAATTCATAAAAAAACAAAATTTAATCTCATTTTCCAAAGTGGTGTACAGTAGAACCTCGATTACCTGAAGGACTTAGGATCGGATTAACGAAAATTCGGATAACAGAACAGTGAGGCTGTGTTAAGCGGTATAGCTCGATACATACCGAAAAAATCCGAACCAGGGGTGGTTCGGATAACAGAAGGTTCGGATAATAGGTGTTCGGATAATCGAGGTTCTCCTGTACTTTGAAAATGAAACTAAATTTTTTTGTTCCATTCCTTTGATATTTACCGGTCACGGTCGTCGCGACAGTGTGGTAGAGCAACGGGTGGTGCTGGTGCTGATGCAGGGCGCTCGCCTGCTGTTGCTGCTGGATGAGCAGCTGCAACTGATGCTGCTGAAACCTCTCGAGCTCGTCCCTGTGTCTACGCTGCAAACACTCCAGCTCCGTTGTTTGTCTGTCGAAATTTTTAATAGTTTTATAATAATAATATAATAATAATAATAATAAGAAAAAAAAATGGATAAATCTCGATGTCGAGTCAAAGTTTGCTGATAATGTTGGAACCTTTTTATGAGCAACTGATACTCCTCGCTCGGCGTCAATGTTGTGGCGAGTCTCTCCTCCTTATCGGACTGAAAAATAAATAAAATTATTTTTCCATTACTCCGGGTATTCCCGTAGTTTCTCGGAGCGAAGAGGCGTGGAGACTTACATCACTCGGGATAGCGACGACGGACGTGGACGATTGTCCTGGCGGAACGGAACTTTCGCGACTGTGCAGAACTTGCAGGGGACCGCCTGAAATTATTTGTGAATTAATTATTAGACTCGTCCAGAGGATTATCGTGATTTTTTTCTTATCTCGATATTATGAATAAGAAAAATTTATTACCCTGAATCTCGTCGACGTAGTGACTGGACGTGGCGCTCGACCTGCCGTCCTCGTACTGGTGAAATTGTTGCTGCTGTTGCTGCTGTTGATTCTGGAGGCAAGCCTCGTCGACCGGTGGCCCGGCCACTTTTGACACCATGAATCTCGATATCTTCCGGACTGGCTGTTGACTCTGCTGAACTCGCTGGAATAAAACAAATGTAAACATTTTTAATCTATTTTTTATTATAAAATTTACACCGAATAGATTTCACGAATTTCGTTCGAACACAAATTGTATACATTATTTATTTTAAAAAAATATATAAATATCAACATCGATGAATTATTTCTTATATTTATTTTATATATTTTATATATTATTATAAGAAATAAATAAATTTTATAAAGATCGAAAAGGGGAAATTACCTCATTCGTGCCGTCCTGAAGCTCGAGATGAACGGGCGTATTGGTGCCTGAGTTGGAGCCGTAGACGTTCGGCGCTACAGTGGCAACGGGAGGAGCGGCGACCGACGCGACGCCCGGGGTTATCAACGAGCTGTGAGAGATCTGATGTGCCTGCGTTTGAATTCCATAACCCGTCGGCATCGGTGGTGTGAGCGGCTGAGGCGATGAGGTCGGATAGACCGGACCGCGGTGATGAATCTTAGCTAGTTCCTGCTCGAGCTCCTGCAATCGCGAACCCGGCCGTTGAGCTCGCTGGGACTTGACGCTCTCCTTGCTCGGGCTCATGGTGTCCGGGCCGGTCGAGCCGGCACCCGGTGTCGGACTGTCCAAGGCGCAATCCGTGCTCTATGAAAAAAGGAATTAATTTACATTAATATAATTAATAATTATTATTTTTATAATTAGATCTAATATATTTTCTTTTATCGAACTCCTTCGACATTTTTTAATATTCAGACCTGGAGTTTTTTTTTCGCGCGATCGCAACAATGTTGCAAACGATCGATCGTGGAGAATTTTCGAAACGATGTTTTATTATCCAGAAAACAATAAAATGAAACATTTTTTTGTTGCTCAGGTTTTTTCATTTTTTTAAGTACTTACGTTTTGCGATAATAGGAATTGTGACGACGACGGATCGACGACCATGCCTTCCAGAACCGTAGCCCCGCTCGGATCCATCACGGCACCCGCCAAGGGATGCTGCGCGCCGCCAGTCTGAGGAGACAGTGGGCCCTGTAAAAAAAATAAATCGTTATTATTGCATAATAATAATAACGTATAATAATAATATAAAGAATAGGGGATAGCGGGGAAAAGCGGGATATTCGATATGAATTTTTTTTTTGTACTTCGCGAAAAGGTCATAAAAATAGTCCGTCTTGCCCTGCTAGTGAAAATAAAAATCGACCGCTACAGTATCGAATGCAGCCCTTCGAGTATAACAAAACCTACCAAAGATTGCCCGGAGGAAAGTGGCATGCCGATGTTGACGAGT
This sequence comes from Exephanes ischioxanthus, assembly GCA_958510785.1. Classification (NCBI taxonomy): domain Eukaryota; kingdom Metazoa; phylum Arthropoda; class Insecta; order Hymenoptera; family Ichneumonidae; genus Exephanes; species Exephanes ischioxanthus. The sequence goes on along the minus strand of OY294020.1, from coordinate 22,485,502 downwards.
TTCTGCTGCAGGGAATGCATGTAGGTGTCGTAACCGGCCGCCCCGGTGGGATGTCCGTGCGGTGTGGCCGGGTGGCTGATCGGCGGTGTGCCGACGTTGAGCGACTCCGACGGTTGGCTCGTCAGCTGAACGAGCTTCTGTTGAAGATCCGCGATAGTCTGAGGTCCCCCGGTCGAAACGCTTCCCGGCTGAGGATCGGCATTTTTTTCCAGAGAATTTTGTTGGCTCAACTTTCGATGCTGCAGCTGTTGCTGCTGCTGCTGCTGAATCTGCTGGTGCACCTGCTGCTGAGCCATTTGATGCTGAGCGTACAGAATCGGGTCGATCGACTCGACGAGAGTGTGTTCGGGGGTGACGTCGTGGCTCGAACTCTCATTCTCCGACGACAACAACTGGCAGTCCGAACTGGTCCGTCTGTAAAAAAAGCCGATACATTAAATCCAACACTTTTACGTTCGAGAATCGAGAAAAAATTTCCATATTTCATTCGATGCGCGGTTTCCGACAACCGATGATTTATTTTTATCTCATTCGAGTGACTACGTAAGATTACGGAAGCACCGCTGTATCGACTAATCTTTTCACTGTCTACCTCGACGTGATTCCGTCCGGGGCGAAAAAAAATTGTCCTCACAATTTTTCATCATTTTTCCTAATATTTTTTGTCCCTTCACATTTAAGGCAAAGTGCCGGAAATGATGGACGTATCGACTGGAAATTCAACACCAGAGCTACATCTTACACGCGACGGACCTACAGTGAATTTCGTGGCGACCGAAGTACGCTTATAATAGTTATTATGTCTTCGGACGGACGGACAGCGATGCAAAAATGCTTTTTTTTTTTAATTCCAGGTCAAACGCAAAACATATTTCCAGTCCATAATCCGATAGTATTTTTTTTTAGCATTACAACACTTTGCCCCTTGCATGCTTCGTTTGCGACGAGGAAGTAAAGAAAATGTTCACGAAAGCAAGAAAATAAATAATCAATCCCACCTGCTCACGCCGCCATCGACGTTGCATTCCGCGTAGTCGGCAACGCTCTTCGTCATGTGCTGCTCGGGCAGTCTGAGTTGCAAATTGTGTTGCTGCTCGTTACCGGAAACAGCCTCGATCTGCTCAACCGCAGTCTGTTGAATTTGTTGCATTTGTGGTTGTTGTTGTTGGGGTTGTTGCATTTGGCCTAGATGCTGCAAAATCTGTGCGTTCTGCAGGGGCGCGACGTACTGCACCGGTGTTTGTTGAACCGGTGGAATTTGTCCCAAGGCCCCAGCGCCGCCGGAAACAACGGGGGAAGCAACGGCAACGGGAATCCCACTGCCGGGCGGTGCGGCGACAGTCCCGGAATGATACTGAGGCATGACCCACTGGCCCTGACTCGTCAGGACTCCGTGTGCGTGAGCCTGCTGCAGATTCTGTCCCAGGAGCTGTTGCTGCTGAGCGATGTCCATCTGTTGCTGATGTATCGGCAGTTGTTGCTGTGGCTGCTGTTGCTGAACGAGCAGGCTCTGCTGAATCGGCTGAAGATTAAGCATCGGCTGTTGTTGATTCAAGAATTGCTGCTGGTGTTGCTGCTGCATCTGAATCTGCTGAGGCTGCACCTGAACGTGAACGACGCCGCTCTGTTGGATCTGTTGCTGGTGGTGATGAAAATTCTGGGCCTGTTGGGGCTGTTGTTGCTGATGAATGTGAGCATGGGTCTGAGAAATTTCGGGCTGGATCGGTTGGAAATACTGCTCGGAGTGAAGTGGAGCTTGAGGCAGGGTGTGCTGTTGTTGGGGTTGTTGCTGTTGCTGTGGTTGCTGCACATTATCGTGCTGCTGACCGGGTACAGTGTGGGGCGTCGAGGATTTGGTCTTAGGATTCGAGAGGATGTTGGCGAGATTTTGGGCGAGATCGGGCAGCGTCGAGGAGACCTCCTTGGTTTTGATCTTGGGCGCAGTTTCCTGCGGCTGCGGGAGCGGCTGCTGTCCGGTGCTCTGCACGAGGATCGGAGCCGTCTGGACGGGCACGACTCCGGAGGTTATCGAGCTTGCGTGATGCAGAACGCTCTGGTGCTGACTCTGGTCAACGACGTTTACCAGGAGAGCCTGGCCTGCGTTGTGAGACAGCGACTCCTGCGGCGCGTGCTGGACGCTCGTCGACGACGAGGGACCCGTCGCGCTCTCGGACATTTGCGAGTCCGACGAGACCGTCGACACCGCAGAGATGTTCGATACACGACGGTTGCGGTCGTCGGCCTGGATCTGTTGCATGGGCTGCATTTGCCCGGAGAGAATGACGTACTGCTGCTGCTGCGGAATCTGCTGCTGGACGAACTGATGAGCCTGGGGAGGCTGTTGTTGTTGTTGTTGTTGTTGCTGTTGTTGTTGTTGTTGTTGGAGGATGTTTTGCTGCATGGCCAGTTGCTGCTGGTGCTGCTGCTGGTGCATGGCCGCATGTTGCTGGAGCGACACCTGAGCCTGGTACTGAGCCTGGATTGATCAATCAATTATCAGATTTATTGCACGTTATGACACGAGCTCCTACAAGCACAGAACACAAACCCGCGGAAAAGGAAAATAATATGAATAATAAAATCGTGCATAAAATCGAGCCCCTTAATGTCGCATTGTACTTTAGTCCAAAAAGGCCAACGGATTCGTGTTCAGCGCGCAAAAATACGTCGGAATACGCGGCAGTTAATTAAAAATAAAGAACAACAAAATTCCCCTTCGAGTCCATTTTTTGCGTTTTTCAACGGCCTCAAACGGCATGAAAAAACGATTCGAAAACTTCGGGCAGCACCCAATCTTGTGTTTTTTTTTTTTTTCGTAAAACACGATGAGCTCCTCGGAATTTCGCTAGCTCCACTGGGAGCCGAGATATCGACCTTTAAAAATCAAGAAATTTGACGTCTTTTCAAAAATGGATAAAAAATTTAAAAAATTGTTGTTCAATCGATTTTTTTTTTGTTTCTAGGCTATATTCCACGTATTCTTTCCCGCTGATCACGAATGTACCAATTATTTCACTGACAACCCAGTATTTTCCATTCAAATCCCAAAAATACGATTTTTCGTTCATAAAATCGAGCCCCTTAATGTAGCACTGTACTTTAGGGCGAAAAAGCTAGCAGATTCATGTTCGACGGGTGAAAATACTTCGGAATACGTTGCAGGTAACATTAAAAAAAATAAAATAAAAATTCGTAAAAAAATTCCAAGACTGTACTCAGCCGGCTAAAACGGATTAGCCGGCTAAAATAGTTCAGCCAGTTAAGACGGCTCAGCCGGCCGAACTATAAAATTCATTAGCCGGATAAAATATTTTAGCCGGCTGGGCCGGCCTATCTGTAGACCCCTAATTTCAAATACACTATACTAAACGAAATAAAAAAAAAACATAAGAGAAGATAGTGTAATGCGACAGGAGATTCCACAGCTCTGCTCCGAATGTCCCAAGAATTATACCTGAGCCACGCTCTGCTGCATATTCTGGATGACCTGCGGCTGTGGCATGGCGACGGTCTCCTTGGTCTGGGGAGCTGCGCTCTTAGGTTGTATCTGTCCCAGCAGCTGCTGGAGATGTGCGACGCCCATCTGCACCTGCGTCACGTTCTGCAGCCCCTGGGAGGCCTGAGGCTGTTGTACGCCTTCGGATTGGCTCGAGGTTTCTCGGTGCTGTTGGAAGTCCGCGTTCGTGTCCCCTTCCTGACGAGCCGAGGGAGATTCCGTGCTGTCCGGTGGCGCGTGGCACTCCGACTCGCCTGACACGAGCTTCTTCTCGACGACCGGACTCACGAGGAATCGCGAGATTTTTCTTACGGGCGGTGCCGCAGGTGGCTTCGCGGATTCGGTCGGGCCCGAGGACTCCACGGACTCGCGACTCGTGTCCTGGGACTCCGTCTCCTGAGAGACGTTCGCCGAAGTTTCCGGAGTGTCGGCGTCCTCCTTCTTCGTGCCATCCTGATGAAGAAGCTCGCCCTGCGAACTCTGCGAAGCGGCCGCGATCTGCGGAGCTTCCTGATTGTCAGGTGGGAATTCCTCGCAGGGGCTGCCTACGGCGTTCCCTCCGTCGTGCAGCAGGAGGGTGCTGTCGCTGCTCGACATCAGAGACTGCACCACGTCGGGATTCTCCAAGTTGTCGCATGGCAGATTTACCGGAGTCAGCGTGTCTGTGTTCTGCGTCGAGGTCGACGACCTACGGGACACCTCGGCGGAGGCGCCGCTGTCTCCCGTCGGAGGTCCCGATTGGCCGTCGGGCGTCTGGACGGACTGCTGACGGGAATCGAGCGGCACCGAGGCGATGTGCGATATTATCTGGTCGATCGGCAGCAGCTTCGTCGGCGTCGATGTGTTCGACGTTTCGTCTCGCTGCAAATTATAATTTATCTATTAACTATATTTTTCTCAACATCTTCTGGAAAATTTTCTCAACATTTTTCGGAAGAGAGGGGAAAGGGGGAGGATATTTTTTTGCGACGAAAATATTAATTTTTTTTTGTGATGGAAGTAACGGAAGACGATTCGGGGAATTCAAGACTCGCAATCGCGAGGGTTGAACTTGGAGAAAAAATATCCGGGAAAATCGCGTAAGAAAGCATATTCAGGACCGTCTGCGACTGCGCAGGAAGAGAGTGGGTGAAACGGAACACCAGACCGAAATGGTAAATTTTTTTTTTTTTCGCGAAATATACAGCTGAAAAGTCTTGTGTCAGACGAAGGTGTCCATTTTGCCCCGTTCTCCCCCAGGATTCTTGTTCTGCTGTTAGTCCATCGTCTTAATAATAATAGTACCTGACTCAAGCGGGACGGTATCTGTTCTCGTTATTAGAATTCGCGTTTGTGTCAACTCTCGTCATCAGCTCTGCTCAGGCACAATTCACGCTATGTTCAACTCTCGTCGATCTCATCTCACTACGACGAGAAACGAGACCGATTTTTGTATCTGTTCTCGCCATGTAAAACTCTCGTCGATGTTAATCCTACCGGCCCTTGCGCCGATGGTTAAGCCGGGTCGCGGTAGGCTGCCTTTTAGTCAATAACGCAAGGGCCGGTAGGATGAAAATCGACGAGAGTTTTACATGGCGAGAAGAGATTCGCACTCAGTCCAACCGGCCGGCTGCCCAAAAATCGGTCTCGATCTCGCCGTCGTGAGATGAGATCGACGAGAGTTGAACATAGCGTGAATTGTGCGTGCGTAGAGCTGACGTGAGTTGATACAAACGCAAATTCTAATAACGAGAACAGATACAGTACTGAGTCAAGCTCAGAGAAAAATATATCCAGTAGAACGCACAGCAATAAAAAAAAGAAAATCACACACGGGATCTAAAATCGTGTTACTTAAGGGGATGTGACGCCTCCTTCTCGTCGCCCAACCCAGACAGGGTCGGTAATAGAAACTGTAATTAAACGTTTTTTTCTCGGGTACTGCCCATTTCCGGTTAAACGAAAATTCTTATAAGAAGCTGATGTCGACGAATGTTCTTGTGAGAGTTTTTTTTTTAACGTAAACGGTCTGCTGTGAAAAAAATAAAATAAAAATTACAGTTTTTATTACCGACCGTGGTATTTCACACCGCCTTAATCCGGAAGGAAGTCAGCGGGAATTGTCGGACGGAGGAAATTTTTTTCACAGGAATTAATAATTTTCGTGGTGCATCACGGGTGACACACTCGTGATCTGCGAAGTTGCGTAGGAAAAAATTAAAAAGATCAAATTTCGAAAACGTCGATGGGAGGCGGGTCGATTTTTTAGGAAGGCGAGACTCACCGAGCGGTGCCTACGATGAGCTTTGTACGAAGATCGGTGGCTGCTCTGACGAGTCAGCGAGCCGTGTCTCACCTGCTGCGTCCAAAATCACAGACACACACACAGACATAGTATACCATGATCAGGACGTTATTCTATAGATATCGATCGTCGGGCATTGTTTATTTTTCATTTTTCTTTTTTTCGCAAAACATAACATTTACGTCGACGTAAATTTTTCGTAAATAATTGTTTTTTTTTTTTTTTTTTCGTTACGATCGAACGTGGAAAAATAGATCGTGAACCATAACGTATTGTCAGCGAGCCTCGCAGCTCGGATGTAGAAAAGAAAGAAAAAAAAAAAAAATCTCGAATCTCAAGAAAAACGTACCTTCGATGCATCGAGACTGTGGTCACGATCTCTGGGTCGTCGACTGGTGACCGGACTTCCGCCGGCCGACTGGTCGGGAGGACCGTGAGCGACGAGCGGGAGGCTCCTGTTCGGATCCAGTCGCAGCTGCTTGACGATATCCTCGATGAGTTCCACGAAGGTTTCGCACTGGGACTGGGGCAGCAAATTTTCCGCCACCTGAAGCAAAATATTTACAATAAGTAATTCACATAAAAATGCGCGATTTTATTTTATTTTTCGCGAAATCATGAAATTTCGTACGAACCAGATTATTGGCAATATCCGTGGGCACCATGTCGTCCCTGTCGAACTTGAAAGTCACGGTCTTCTGTTTGCTCGTGTCGAGCTGACACTCGACGGTCATCGACGGACCCTCGTTGTTGCTCACCGACAGCACCGTCAATTTTATACCGGGCTTTCGGCGCTTCGTGCCCGATCTCTTCACCCGACTTCTCTCCGGCACCGAGACGCTCTCCGAATTTTCCGAAGTCATCCTGAAATAACAATTACGAACTTATTTTTTTTCAACCACTATTAAATAAATAATAGTAACAAATGGACAATATTATTCGTAGTCACTCGAAAGTCATTCACTATAAAAAATGTATTATTAATACTACTATCGATAATATTAATATTATCAATTTTTATATTTTTAATTTTACAACTAATAATTTCCTATTGATATTCAACCTACAAAAAAAAATTGAATCGTCAACAACGACGCTAAGCTCACCCGTCATTGGAGGTGGGAGGGACATTCGATCCGCTCGCATTGCTTGAGTCCAGAGCGTTGATAGATTCGTTTGCGACCGACTGAATTGAATCCATCGTGTCCTGTTTGATGAGAGCGCTGCGCTCGACGATGCTGAACACCTCGTTGTTCCCGATGAACTGTTGCTGGCCCTGTTGCTGAATAACGGGCTGCTGGGGCTGCTGGATGCTGGCGGTCTGCAGGCTCTGCTGTTGGATGTTGACCTGCTGTGCCTGCACAGCAGCGGTTCCGGGAGCTATGGGTACGTTGACATTAGCGGTGTACTGCATCTGAACAAGGACGCTCTGCTGCTGGGTCTGTTGGTGCTGCTGTTGCTGCACCGCACCGCCGATTATCGCCGGTGCGCTCTGAATATTGGTCACCGCGCTGGTCTGAACATTCTGAACGGTCTGAACATTCTGAACGGTCTGAACGCTCCCGGAGCTCTGGACGCCCTGAACGTTCACGGCCGCACCGGTCTGCATCTGTACCTGTTGCTGCTGCTGAACGAACGTCTGCGAAGTGTTCGTCGTCGAGTAGATCTGCTGATTGCCGGCCGGTTGTCCACCTGGCATGATCTCAACGTGCCCACCCGTGGCCGGATTTGCCGAGCTCGCGGCGGCGTACTGGTGGTAGATCTGCTGCTGGATGTTGGCCTGCTGTATATTCGCTTGGATGTTGCTCTGTTGAATATTCGTCTGTTGATAGATCGTGGCGCTGGCTGTGTAAGAGCCGGCCTGAGTCTGGCCGGGCTGCTGATAATACTGTTGTTGACCGGCTATGGGAGGCGAGCAACTTATCGGTGTCTGGTGCAACTGCTGTATGTGTTGCATCTGTTGATTCGACGGATAGGCCATGTGCGCCTGTCCCTGGGTCGCGAGGATGTGCTGTTGTTGCTGTTGCTGCGGTTGTTGAGACTGCTGAGGCTGAGGTTGAGGAATCTGCAGCTGCGGTTGCAGCTGACCGGCCGGCTGACCGCCCATCGGTATCTGCTGCGGCACTCCCATCTGGTTCAGCTGGATGTATTGTTGCTGGGTCTGTGGCTGTTGTTGCTGTTGTTGCAACTGGGGCTGCTGTTGTTGCAACTGGGGCTGCTGTTGTTGCAACTGAGGCTGCTGTTGTTGCATCTGAGGTTGTTGCTGTTGCATCTGGGGCTGTTGTTGCTGTTGCATCTGAGGTTGTTGCTGTTGCATCTGAGGTTGTTGCTGTTGCATCTGGGGCTGTTGCTGCTGCATCTGGGGCTGTTGCTGCTGCATCTGGGGTTGTTGCTGCTGCATCTGCGGCTGTTGCTGCTGCATCTGAGGTTGCTGCTGTTGTATCTGTGGCTGCTGCTGCTGCATCTGCGGTTGTTGCTGCTGCTGCTGTATCTGGGGCTGTTGCTGCATCTGAGGCTGCTGCTGAATCTGAGCCTGTTGCTGCATCTGAGGCTGCTGCTGAATCTGAGCCTGTTGCTGCATCTGAGGCTGCTGCTGCTGCTAGGGACGCGAAAATCATCGGTATGAATTTCGGGAAAATTGTCGCAAAGGTACCGTAATTTTTACCGTAATTTTTACCGTATTTTTATCATAATTGTATCGTAGGGTTGTCCTTAAATTGACCATTTTTGAATTTTCTGGGGACCACCCAGACATTTTTTTTTTTTTTACAGGAATTTGTCGACTTCCTTTACCAGAAACGACAAATCTTCGGTTCTGTAAAAAATGTATTAATTTCGGGAACTCCTAGCACATCGCATTTTCATTTTATACCTCACGATAATCCGTGGTGGGCCCCAGAAAATTCAAAAATGTTCAATTTAAGGACGACCCTATTACATCGTTAAAAATACGATATTTGGAAAGTGCGATTTTGTTAACTCTGATAATTTTCGTAGCTCTCGCCAGACCATTGTTTTTTTTTTAAATACGGTAAAATTTATCGGTCACACGTGCGATTACTACCTGCGGGAACTGCGGCGGGCCCTGAATCGTTTGGGGAGTCGAGCACTGCGACGAATTTTGTTGCTGCAGCTGTTGTTGCTGATACTGCTGCTGTTGCTGACCAGTCTGTTGTTGCTGGTACTGCTGCTGCTGCTGCAACTGTTGCTGATACTGCTGCTGCTGTTGGTACTGCGCGCTCGCAGCGGCTTGCTGCTGAGTTTGCTGAGGCTGCACGAGCTGGACCGGTTGCTGCTGAATGTTCTGAGCGGGCTGCTGTTGATTTTGCTGCAGACTCTGAGGCTGCTGCATCTGCATCTGCATGGGTTGCTGCTGCTGCTGCTGCATCGGCTGGCCCATTTGTCCTTGCATCTGCATCGTCATGCCCGAGGCGATCTGTTGTTGCTGAAGCTGCACCTGTTGCAGCAACATCTGTTGCTGTTGCTGCTGCTGCTGTTGCTGGAGCAGATTGTCCGCCGCCGTGTTCTGTTGAGTCTCGACCGCCTCGCGATCCAGACGCTCCTTCTCCTCGCGCACCTTGCGCTCCTCTCGCTCTCTCAGCAAACCGGCTATCTGCATCTTCAGCATTTTCGCCACGGCCTTTGCGTCCTCCTCGAGTATGAGGCTCGACTTTGCCATCTCTGAGGCGACCTCCTCGGCGTTGTCGCCGCGTATGTCGAAGTCGAACTGTATCGCCTCGTTCTCCTTGTGCTTGTTCGTACGCTTCTTCGGATCGAGCACCCGCAAACGAAACTCCACCCGCGAGAGATCCGCGTCGGCTACCGCCGTGTCACGCGACACCATCTCGAGCTTCAGGCCAATGTCGTCGGCGAAAAATTCGTGGTTCAGGAGATCCTTCACCAACGGACGCTCGTCCTTGCGCAGGCGTATGCACATCTCTATTATGTCACGGACCTCCGGATTTTCGACCTTGTCGTAACTCTGCGGCTTTACACCCTGCAAATTTTTTAAAAGACGAAAGTTATATCCTGTATCATGGGTATTGTTTTTTTTTCTTTCTGATGGCCGTTTTTCCCCCGGAAAAAAATTCCCTGACTTTTCACTGAAAAATGACAAATTTTCTCTGACCCAACTTCTAAGGACTTCTATTAAAAAAATTGATGGTGTAAATGAAAATTCCTGCCTGTTTAATTCTGTTTTTGTTTCTTTTTTTTTCAGAATGTTCCCATTTTTTTTTAAGGCCTTTTACGTACTTCTTATTTATTTATAGAAGGTTCGACGACAATTTACTTTTTCCCTGACCAATTTTGAAATTCCCTGACTTTTCCCTCATTCCCTGACCAAGATTTTTTACCCGGAACTGTCCCAGTTTTCCCGGTTTTCCCCGACCGCGGCCACCATGTTCTTTTTTTTTTTTTAACTGTTCGGCACGATTTCTTACCGACACAACGCGTTTGTATATTTGGGCGGGGCCGGTGCACTCCGAGTAGGGATACTCGCTGGTGGCCATTTCCAGCATGCACATACCGAACGCGTACACGTCGACAGACTCGTCGTAGTGTTCCTCGTACATTTCCGGCGCCATGAACTCCGGCGTGCCGATCACGCTCTTCGCGAAGCTGCGATTCTTGAGGGTCGCTAGACCGAGGTCGCCGATCTTAACGCTACCCGTCGTGCCGGTTATGAATATGTTGTCGCACTTCAGATCCCGATGAATTATAGGCGGCGAGCGCGAGTGAAGGAACGACAGCCCCTTCAGAATTTGGCGACACCATGACTTCACCACTTTCGGATTTATCTTCTTAAATCGTCTTAGATACCTATTTTTTGTTGTAAAAAAAAATATATATATATTGTTAAATTTGGTTTTTTAAACAAAATCATTTCATTTATCATAAAATCATAAAAATCATGTTATGATTTTTACGATTAAATTTTATGATTCCAAATCATTTTAAAAATAAAATCATAACATTATTTTTAAGTATAAGCTGAGCTCTCACGTTTTCAGAGTGCCGGACGTCATAAGTTCGGTCACGAGAACGATGTATTTTCTTCGCGTGAGCGTAACTTCCCAGTAGTCGTAGAATCTCACGATGTTGGGATGTTGAAGACCCTTGAGCATTTCGGCCTCCTCCCGAAACCTCAGCCTCTCGGTTTTGTTCAATTTTTTTTCCTGATCGACGTAAGACGAAGCATTAGTCACATCGAGTTGCCGAACGGTGTTCGCATTGTAATTGTGAATTAATGATCGTCGGCGTTTTTAAGGAAATCCGTTACGTGACGGAATTTGCCAATTCGGCTCTCCAGCCTAATATCAACAAGTGGAACTTTGTTACCACGGCGTGCTTGGTATTATAAATTTATTTCTCGGTGGCCCGTACGCCTTTCGAATAACATTTACGAATCCAAAGACCCGTTATCGTCCATCGCAGTGATCATCGGTATTTGAGTATTTGAGTTATCGAGTATTTGGGTATCTGAATATTTGACAATTCGGCTGTTTGACTGAGTGACCACTTGAGCATTTGACAATGCGTCTATTTGATTATTGAATTATTGAATATTTGTTTATTGGATATTTCATTATTGGATATTTGACTATTTCATTATTGGATATTTGACTATTAAATTATTGGCTGTTTGATTAATTGATAGATTATTTGATTATTTGACAATTGGACTGTTCAACTATTTGGCTATTTGATTGCATAGAGGTGAAGCTTTCCTTTACATATTTATCAATAGTTTGGCATCTCACCTGTAATTCGCACCAGGCAACGGCGACACCGGTCTGCGTGTCAAGCCCCCGATAAACTGTCTTGAAACTTCCCCGACCAATTTCCTCCTCAAACTTGAGAAACCTTCCGTCCGGCGATATGCCGATCGCCTTTTCCTCATCGTCGTCGTCCTCCACGGCCTGAACTTTGACCTTCATCAGCAAAGTTCTGACGTCCTCCATCGCCATCGTCTTCTGCGCCAGTTTCTCATCGGCCTTGAAATTTTCGTCGAGTAACGGACCAATGAATCCCTCTACGGTCTCCTCCTGTATGGCAGCCTCAGTCGTGACGACGACCCCGGTCACGTCTTTCGAGCCCTCCTCTTCCTCACGTTCAGTCGCCGCAGCTTTCACCCGACTCTCGTCCTGCGCTTTCGTTTCGGCCTCGCCGACGCTCTCGCCGGCCTTGGCCATTTTGCTCAGCGACTCCTGGAGCGCCTGAGCGGCGACTATGTCGCTTATGCTCGTTCCGTTGTCGTCCTCGTCGTAAATCGTTACCCTGTCGTCGCCCCCGTCAATTCCTTTGGCCTCCTCGACGACTTCCTGACTCGCGTCCTTGCTCGACGTCTCGCCGGTCTCCTCGGAAACCTTCGACGTAACGAAACGCGAATTTTTCGTTCTACCCTCGACCATCGACGATTTTCTCGCTTCGATCGACGAATCGTCCGCGAACTCTCTGGAGCTCGTCTCGCCGACGGTCTCGTTCGATACTCGCCGCTTCGGTATCTGCGAGGCCGACGCGACTCGTTCGCCGGACGCTTTGCGCGCCTCGCGAGACTCCGACGAGTCCTTGGACGACTTGCGGCAACGATCGTCGTTCCGGCACGACGGCGAGTGCTCGTGACGCTGCCTCTCCGCGCTGTCCATCGAACGCGAGTGACCCGCAGATCTGCGCTTCACCTGCGACGAACTCTCGCCGTCCACGTTCCTCAGCGATATCTTTCGTATCGGCGTTCCCGTCGTCGTTCCCGCCGACTCCGTCCCTGTAGAGAAACTCTTCTCCGGGATAGAGGACGACGACATAGTTCCCGTGTTGGTACTGCCGGTTGTCGAACCCCTGTCCTCGTCCATCTCGGGAGATATCTTCCGAGATTTATTTTTACGATCGTCGCCGCGCCTGACCGACGACGGGTCGACGTCGGTGCAGGCCGAGCCACGATCTACAGTCTTTTCCTCATTGCTTATTTTCCTAGGTTTCGCTTTGCCGGTTGGCGTGGAAGGTGTCGAACTTATACCTGTAACCAGATCGATGTTTTGTTTCGTTAGTTTCTTTCTTTTTTTAATTCAATGTTTTTTTTACATAAAAACGTATCGAGGCGCTTGTGTTTTACTTATTTGAAAAAATTGTATTAATAATTCCATGGGTTTGTGCGCTCGAGAAGGTATTCTGATCGTGTAAGAAAATCCTCAGGTCCAGTAATAAAAAACTGTAGGAGTAATTTTTTTTACGTTAACCTTTTCAATGCTTTCTATTTTTAAATGATTGAACTTCTCGTACAATTTTATATTCTCGGACCTGGGGATTTTTGTACGCGGTCACGAGACCGCTACAAGTGACCAATCGCGTGGAATTTTTCGTACAATTTTTTGTATCGATGAAAATAAATAAATCGCGTTATAATTTTTTTTTTATCCCAGGGTAGTTCGATATATCGACTTATCGTTTTATCGTTTTACCTGGTATCCTAGACATTGTTTCGACAACAGCGATCGCTTCCTCGGCATCGCTGCAGGTGGGGTCGCTGCTCGAGCCCTGATCGAGGCACGAGGATAACAGCTGGAGACTCGAGCCCGTCGACGAGCCGTCTGTGAGACCGGAAGAGTGCCTCTTCCTTGGGGACGGCGAGCCCGCCGTCACGCCATTGCTCGTTACCGACGCTGGATCGACGCCGTGATCGAGCGCGGCACTCGGACCGCGTGACTGTTGTTGCTGCTTCTTGGTGAGGGCAGCGGAGGAACGATTGGCGCCGGACGGTATCTGTTGAAAATAAACACGTCGTTATTTTATTTTGCAAATAACGCACTAATAAGCGCCATCGATTTCATACAACAAACTTTTTTTTAAATTAATTTTGTCTCGTGTATAAAAAAAAAAAATTGAGTCAAGAATCGTCCACAATCGATCGTTCCGATCGCCCGGAAAAAGTCCCGAGAAGAGACTATAAAAAGATCATGATTCAAAGACTGCTTGCCAAATTTTGTCAAGCGATTTTTTGTCGATTCGGAGAACACCGCACTCGAAGAAACCACGCACGGTCACGTGATCACCGTGAAACGCATAACTCTCGTCTTTTTGCCCTAGCGGGCAGTTGGGAGTTAAAAATTGTCAAGAATTCAATTTTTTTATATACATTTTTTTTTTATAAAAAAAAAAAAAACAATATTGAAAAATTGAAGCTTTCCTACAGTCTTCCATATTCGGACCCGGAGATTTTTTTACGCGATTGGGAACACCCTTGGGAACGATCGATCCCGGGGTTTTTCAACAAATAAATAAATGTTACCGAGAAAAAAATTGAAGACGAGCCCTCAAGGGTGTGATTATAAAAAAAAAAATTATAATAATCCATTGAACCTTTCGATCGGCAGGCCCGTGAGCACCGGATGCTGGCTGGGTTATGATAGAGAGCTTCCGCTGACGTCGATGACCGTGGGTGTTATTGTTGTGCTGGCTCCTCTGCGCTGCCGTCGTTGTAGTGACGAGGCCAGCGCAGGGTCCTCCGGATTCCTGGGAGGCTAAGTGGCCCACTCCCAGGCCGATACCACCACCCTGGCTACCACCGCTGCCTCCACCGGCCACCAGCTTAGGACAAAGGCCGGACAGGCCAACACCACCGGTCCCGCCCGACCCACGTTGCCTGCTTGTCTCATACCTGTAATTAAAACGAAAAACAAAATTAAAAAAAAATCATTCCCTCAAAATATTTTATAATTATGCGAAAAAAAAAAAAATTCCGCCGAATATTACGAATTACGTTTCCGAAGAGGATTGCAACGCTACGTCGACGAAAGACAAAAAAAAAAAAAAAATGATGAAAAATTAATTGAGTGGCAAAAAGTTGCCGAGAAACTATCGAGAAACGTCGAGGGTTCTTCTCAGCATCGATTCGATAATTCAACTGTTTGCTCGTCTGTCTGCATGGGCGTCTTTTTTTAAAATCAAACACGACCGTTATCGCGAGGATTAGCGAAACGCCGACTGAATATTAGCGACTCTAATATTTAACACGCGACGGGTAGAGCGAACTCGATAAAAGTGGAGATCGATTTTTGTGTTTAATTTTATACATATATTTTTTTGATAACAGAGTAAAGTTATCTTCGACGAATTGTGATCGTTACGAGTAATTAGTTATTTTTATCATATTTTTGTTTCGGGTCGGCGACGGACAAGCAAACGGGAGAAACGACGCGATGCAGAGACACAAAAAAAACTTCGCAGCTGTGTGTACATATATCGAGACTGTGTGTGTATAAGAGGCGACGATTACGTACGCTCAAAGATCGCGCAAAGGCGGCGCTCAGTGTAAACGGGACAGACAGAACGGGAGAAAAAGAAAAAGATATCTAATATATATAAATTTTTTTTTTTTCACGATGAAAAAAAAATGATTATTTTTTAATGGGATTTTTTTTTCGTTTTTCGTTTTTTCACAAATTTTACGAAAGTGGAGAAGCTGACTACGGTTACGACTAGCTAGTCTGCTTACTGAAAAAAAGGGGGAAAAAAAATTATCGTGACTGGTAGAGAGACTAGTTAACTAACAATAGCGATGCAGTGTCGGTGTGTATGTGAAACGAATGGGGGGGGGGGGGGGGAGGGGTGGAAAAAATGTAAGAAGCATGATTTTCTCTGATACAGACATCATTATACCTGTCCTGTCTGCTGTGGCCAGATTGGAAGAGCCCGCGCACTGCGTTGCCTATAGCTGCTCTCTTTTTCGCCTCCTTTTCTCGTCCTCTGTGCCCGCCGCTTGTGCTCACCTGGTGCTCCTGCCTTATGCCCTTATCTGTCTAGAAAAACAAAAATATTTTACATTAAAAAATGTATCTATCTCTCAATCGCCGAACGATCAAGCTCCACGTCATACCCCAATTACGCAGAATCGTAGATAATGGGGGTAAAAACAAGTTCTTCATTAATCATAAAAATAATAACCTGCAAGCGTTATCATTATCATTATTATTATTGCCACTATCATTATTACTGTAAAATCATTTTTTTTTTTTTTTGCTACCTCATACAGAAAGCTATTTTCGTAAATTTTTTTTTTTTTTTCGAAATTCTCTGTGGTACCTCTAACTCGCGTAAATTTTGAGCTTTCCTCCTAAAACTGCACACAAATATAGTATTTTGATCGAAGACCTTTGCTATTGAATTTAGTCAAAATTTATCGAAGTGGTCGGATTTTATGGGATTTTGAGTGTTTTGATTTTTTTTTTTTAATGACGAAAAACGATCTGATTCGAGTAAACATGGAAGTATCGAGCTGAAATTTTACACGCGAATGGACTAACACTGTACAATGTTTCGTACTAAATTTGGCGAAAAATGGATCGAACCGTCGGACGGAAAATAAACATTTTTCGGAAAATGTTTATTTTACGCCCGACGAGAGTTAAAATTAGTTTCGGATTCGAGATCAGCGGGGAAAAATTAATTTAATGTCTGATTTACTTTTTGAATAAATGTCTTACTGTTGATTCGCGAGAGAAAAAAAAAATATATTGCTCCGCCGAACGAATCCGTGCCGAGTCGCGTCGCCTTGATCGAGTTTGCGTACGGCAAAGAAAACGTTGGTCTCACCTTCAGGCCGAGTAACTTGATGCTCAGACCGCTGTTCTGGCTGGTCGGCACGGGACTGAGGTCGCAGCGCAGCCTTCTGTGCGATTTCTCGACCACGGTATCGCGACTCTGCAGCTGATTAATTTGATGATGATGGTGATGATTGTGTCGCTGATGATTATCGTCCTCGAAATCGTTGTGATTACCGGCGATCGTCGATGAACGATTTCCCGGGCTCAGAGTAATTATGTCCTCGGGATCGCCGTTTTGCTGCCTCCTCGTAACACCGCTCACCGGACTCACTGCTTTGTTATTATCATTGCAGCATCTAGGCATTTCACACGCGTCCACGACTTTCGACACGAGACGGCACCTCCCTTTTTTTCAATTATTCTTTTTTTTTTCCTTTTTTTTTTTACTATTCTCTTTCCTCGACGCGAGCCCGCGAGCGGTTAGAGGGTGTTCGAATTTTTGTGATTTTCTTTTCTTTCACGATCGAAACTTTGGTCAATTTTGCTCGACAAAATTGATAAAGCTTTGCGCGCCTTGGGGCGGGTATTTTCTTTTATTTATTATTATTTTTTATTACTTTAAATTAGCGCGATTCGAGCCAGGAACTTTGAGTGATAAATTAATAAAACGATTTGGTCGCGAGACTCGCGATCGAATGATTCAGGTAAACGAACGCCCTCGTTTGCGGTGGGCGAGCGAGCTTGCTTCTGCCGCGGTACGGGCCTGCCGAGGTGCTCGATTTTCTGTAGCCAAAATCCATGAGAAACGGACGCACGACATTCGATCGCTCGCAAAAATTCTCGATTGCGTTTTTCGTCAGAATTGTGGATTTTTTTTTTTTTTTTTTTATGACGAGCTTATCTTCCTCGTTGTTCTCGGATCTTTATGCTCGCCTGGTCCAATTATTTCGGCCTCGCCTCTCCCTCCCTCGGTCCTGTCGGGATTCTTTACGGTCTCTGGACTAGCCCGTCAACGGTCAATCGCGGATCTGCAATTAAAAAATATATTTAAAAAAAATATCAATCAATTTGAAAATAAAAATAAAATGATTGAATAATTTAGAAAATAATTAACTATCTTTCGATCTCCTGCCGTTCGTGACTCCACTCATCGAAATTGCCCGAAGCGAGTGAATCATCGACCGGAGATAAATAAATTTAAAAAATACTCGTAGAATCGACTCGAGCCTTATCGCTTCGAGAAACCGATTGATTAAGATTTTGCCGCCTCTTTCTTACCTTCCCTTGTCCCTTTTGTCATTCGAGTTTCCGGCTTCCTGCTCTTTTTTCTTCTTCTTTCTTTCTACTTGGACGTGGAATTTCTTTTTTACTCCCTCGCGAAGCAAAGCTGTTTTGGTCACTGGGGGGGCCGGAGTGTACCAGTTAAAAAATGGACGGAGCGCCCAGGCTTCGGCACTCCTCCTCTCGCGATTTATATTGGATCTCGCTGGCGTCGGTCATCGTCGCGCGACCCCTTCACGAACGATCTGTTGACATAAAAAACGGAAAAATTAAAAAAATAACTAAAAAATAATTATAGTTAATAAAAAAAAAAAAATCAATTAATCAAGAATAAAGGAAGATTTTTGCCTCATTCATTGATTATTTAATTAAGGCGGATAAAAAGAAAAATACTGTAAAGTCGCAACAGTCGTACTGTTGCAATTATACATATAATATAATTATAGTCATTATAATATAATTATACAATTGCAACAGTCGTACCGTTGCAATTATATACTATTGTTCTTTTTTTTCATGTCAAACATAAAAGGATTAAAAAGATATTTTTAATTCTATCTATCGTTACAATGTATAAACGTTAAAATATTTTTTATTAATCACCCCGACCGTCAAAACTGCGTTTCGTACCTCGCGAAAAACCGAATGATCGACGGTCGGTAAAGCAGTGACTGGCAACAAAAAAAATATCTCGACCCGAAATAGTCGTCGATCCGGCAAATTCCGTGCAGCCTGGAACGGTGCTTCGAGCTCGACGTGAAGAGATCGAATGTTCGAGTTTAACCCCCTGCTACATAACGTACGCGCGTGGAGGGGAACAGAAAAAAAAAAAAAATTAAAAACTAATTCCTGTCCTCCAAAAAATTTAATCGGCGTCTAAACGGCTCGTTGTCGACTTAATACGATCGGGGCACCGAAAACACGCGTGCTCCGAGGCACGTAGGCATGAAATTTTCGCGGTCCCGTCCGCAACTCAGCGGAGACGCGCACTGACGCGCCGCGCGGGCAGAACCCGGAATGAAAATCCGCCCGTAGGAAGGCAGAGGACCGATCATCCCCTTCCGTGTCGAGCACCGAGAACGACAGGTGTTAGGCTTCTTTCGCCGCTGTTCGGTAAGGTCAAGTCATCGTCGATACATTTCGAGGGAATTATTTCGTCGTCTTTCTCAGACGCTTTCTCGGGCTCCCAAGCTCTCTCTCGCTCTCGCCGCTCACTCGCTCGAGGGTTGCCGATCTCGACCTGGGTGCAAAAACTTTATGGCGCAGCGAGGACCGCCGCACGCCGCAGCGGCAGCAGCGGTAAGTGTCCGTGAAATACCCGGAAGCGGGGCGCGCTACGAGAAAGAGGAAAATAAAAGCCGGGCCCCCGTCGACCTTTATTGAACCACGGTCACATGGCCGCAGTCAAACTTTCGTAGGATCGAATTTCCCGATGACAATTTATTTTATTTTATTTTAACAATTATTATTGTTATTGTTATTAAATAAGATAAAATAATTTTTCATCAGGAAATTCAATCCTACGAGTGTTACTTATTATATTTATCATTATTATTGATATTATTATAATACGATGATCTGGGGATTTTTTAATGTTGTAGAAAAGTTACAGAAGTTATAGAATGTTTCGAGTTATGTAGGTCCAAGGCCAAGCGCAATAGCCAAAAAAGAATGTATTTCAACCATGGAATTTTACGATGCGAAATTATTTTATTTTATTTTATTTTATAATAATAAGAATTATTATTATTAAGCAAAATATTTTTTCGTCAGGAAAATCGAACCTACGAAAATATTACTTATTAATATTATTAGACGATTATGTGGATATTTTTCAAAGTTATAGACGTCATAGAATTTTCCAAGTTACCGAGGTCTGGCGATCAAGCGGGACAGTCGTAAAAAAAAAAATCACCCATGGTAATCATCCAATTTTTTGAGAAAAAAAAATATAAAGTTTCAAGAAAATATATTGACATAATTTTTTCCATGCATATTCTCTCACTGTGATTAACCCCCAATTAGCGGCGAATGTTACAATCTATCCGGAGAAAGTCAAGAGCCGTCGGTAAAGCTTCGGGCAAAGAGAACAACGTGACTTAACCTCTTCGATCGCGATCGGGTGGATGAGTAATCGCGTAGGTGCGACCGGTACTAAAAAAAAACCACAACAAAAGTACAAAGAAAAATCGCCATTACAAAGAGAAGGAGGAGTTTCGAGACAAGAGTTTTATCGTTTGGCCAGACAGTTATGTTGGGTTAGGCTCGGACAAAGATACAGTGCAATATACCCCCTGCCTACAACGAGTGTACGGTAGGACGGGCGGACACACGAGTGCGCAGCAGCGAGCGTGGCGAGACGGGAGACGCGACACACTCACCTCCGTCGCGACACTGCGCACACGTGCACGTGTGCGCCAATGGAGATGGAGCTACGGAGAGGGAAGTCTGATAGTCTCGATTAACACGGTAACGTCGGCAACGATCCAGACCCCTATAATACACCTCGAAAAAAAAAAAAAAGAAAAAGTTACGAACTACTTACATTTTCTCAACGGATCTATCGATTATGCGCATTTATATCACGTTTGAATTTAAATTGTAACTTCACCTAACGGTGCTGCGAGAGCGGCGAGAACATTTTTCATGCTAAATATTAACATGAAAAAATTATCTCGTAAAACAAGTACTGATTGCATTATAAAGTAAACGATTTTTTTTCTTTTTTTTTTTTTGCAACTTTTCTTGCACGTAAAGTTTTTGTTGAGGTGAAGCGTAACCGCTATGAGTGCGAGAGAGATAGCCGAAAATGAGCAATCCAAAAATGTCCCAAGTCGTTTGATTCTTGGGAAAATAGTGAGAATAGTGAACTGCAGAATTACCGCGCATAGTTTACCGTTCTCGTATTTTTCCCTAACAATTAACCGTCTTGGAGAATGTTGGATTGCAGTTTTTGTTACCGACCGAGGAGTCGCACTTCACCTTAATTGTACGGTAATTTTTTTTCGAGTTTTTCACGCCTCAGTCGGTTACTAAAACTTTAATCGATTCTTTTTCAAGGGTTCTGAGGAAAATGAATCTCAGAAGGTGATCATTTAAAGAACCATGAAAGAATTGTTTTTTTTTTTTATTCATTGCAGTCTTTGTCACCGACCGAGTCTGTTTTCGCCTACGCGCTGACAATTTATCCCAAAGATAACAAACCAATCGGGGCATTTAAAGAGTGTAAATTGGTAGAATTATAATTAGTTTAAAAAAAAATTGAGGACGGAGAATTGAGACGTAGACGCGTCCAGTGGGCGTACGAAAAACACCGACGTTCTTGCAAAATACGACACCGACGCTCCGAGTATCTCTCGTTGAATGTTAATTGAGTAATTCGTGTAGTAAGCCAGGAAGCGCGTCTTTACCGCCTATTGCGTATCGGAAAGACGATATGTTGACATGTTCCGGGTTTACCAAGCATGGAAATTCCATTCATAAGGCCATCGCGAAAAGATCATTGGAATATTTATAACCATCAATTTTTTTTTAGAGTGGGAGTCGCCGACTATAGAATTCCGAGGATAAATACAAAATAAAAATAAAAATGGAAAAGGCGATGTGTCACCAGCCGTCGGACGACGCAGCACGTGTCTGCGCTTCGATATGAATATCGAAAGAAAACATAAAAAAAAAAAACAGTGAGGTTAACGAGATTATAAATTAAAGTCCTTGAACGGCGTTGCGCAATTTTATCGAGAAATCTTAATACCGGACTACCGTTTTAATCCCCCGGACTCGGTCGGTAACAAAATCTGTAAATCCGTTTTCTTTTTTTTTAATTCTAAACCTCTAAGGCAAAACAAATTATCAGCTCGACCGTTGAATGAAGAGGATAATTTACGTTCGGTCCGAAAAGTCAAAGAGCCTCGAAGAGAAAAAAAGGTTGGCTCACAGTTCTTTTTTACCGACCGAGTACGTACCAATTTGCCGAGTCTCTTAAATTAAATACTTTCCGAAGAGGGCGCCGGCAAGTTTATTTATTTCGTCCTGTTCCGTTGACCGGCGTTACGATTCTCGCTGTTAATACGTACGGTCTTCACCGTCCACAAAAAAACATTCCGACCGATGCTTCCTAGTTCAAGATTTTTTTTAAATCCGTTAGAAAGTCCAACTTTTCGATCTAAAAGCACCGACAAGCCTCGTCCTGTCGGAGAGTCCGCCGCGCCGACAGAAGGGCCGAAGTTGCGGTGCAAAAAAAAAGAAAAAAAAATAGTTTCGAGTAGAGACACTGTATTACAGGGGCGTCGTGCGTGAACTCTCCGGTCGAGTCCAGTCGCAACTCGTCTCGGCGGTTCTCGTTCTCCGGCGACCCTCGCGCGCACGTCGACGATCTCCTTCAGACACACACACACACACACACACTTACACTTGCACAGGCCGAATACACGAAACGCGCGTGAGACACGAAGGCGGCGACGTCAAGTACGACTGCGAGATTGTCTCAGGTACAGTTTTTCATTGGCCCCGGGAGAGGAAAAAAAAAAAGAATAACGTCGCTTAATTAAGGCGCTCTCACGTACGAGCATCCAGCGCTCGGGCCCGAGTTCCACGCAGAGCGAAAGCATCGACTCGTCGGTCTAAGTAATCGACGATTTTTATAATTTCCTTCCGGCAACGAAAACTCGATTCGCGACGATGTTTTTTTTTCATCGAGATTCGTTCAACACGAAACTACGATACACGACCTTAGGTTTCACCTTGCGAGATCGCTCTCGAGACTTTCAGCTTTTCTTCTGTGATGCTGTTTTTTTTTCATCATTATTATTATCAATTTTGTGTTATTATGCTCGCCTCTTGTTATTAATAAATAGGCACACGTCTATGGACTCAAAATTGTTTGCTATATTAATAAATCAATAAAAGTTTACATTCAATTTTCTACGAAATGTCGAGGTGGAATTAATTGATCGATCAGTCAAATCACGTCCGAAATGCCCGACTTTAATATACCGAGCATCAATTACGAACAGACTCTCGTGCACATCAAATTTGATCTATCGGTTCGTGCATAAAAAATATTCGAATACTAATTTTTCATGACAGAATCGTTTTATTTTATTTTTTTATCTATTTATCTATCCGTTTGTCCATGAATCCAACACAATAGTTGGGCGAAGTTGAAATTCTCCTTTCGTTAAATTGAAATTCGCTTCGTGAATGGAAAGTTTTTTTTTATTCGAACGCACGATGACTCCGAATATCCTTGTTTGAAACTACCGATAGTTACCTACGAGCCGGTTTCTTTTTTCCGGAGGAGCGAATTACACAACCTCCAAATAACATTTACCGACGTCTCAAACGGTTCATGTGTGAAGAAAAAATTAATAATAATATCACAATCCCGACGATTATCGTACGAGAAATAAACGATAATATAAAAAATATTTTGATTTTTTTGTTGAAGGAAATTACGAAAAAGATTTGCGAAAGTACACCGTCGCTACAGTATCGGCCGGCGGACTCTAAGTGTGCGCAATCGCGCGCATCCACAGTGAGAGAGAGAGAGAGAGAGTATAGACGAAGAGTCTATATAACGCGAATTACAGTCGCTACGCTTGGAGAGCGCCACGATAATGTGACATCTGTCCCGAAAATATCGCTTCGCCCGAGATATCGTCTAATTGACGACCGAGGCCGATTAAACGGCCAGATAGAGATTTTCTCCCGAAATAAATCGGAAATACCCAAACCTCCCTATAAACATCAAATTACGCCGAATCCCGACCTAAAAATGTCCGACCTAAGATGACCAAAAAAAAAGTACACTTACGAAAAAAAAACCGACCAAAAAATAATTGTTCGCATGTCAAAAGTAAAAAGAAAGATTCGGAAAGGTCGCGGGATCGCGTTTCCGTCAATCTGCAATCCGAACTCGAAAGATAGCACACAGAACAACACTCCGTGGGCAATCTGGAGCTTGTGTGCGTATGTAAAATAATGATCGAAGCGTGTCCTTATGTATTATATATACATATATATATATAATTTTTTATGTACGTGGTAGTCGAAGTCGCCAGTGTAAATATCGTAAGTATATACTTGTCATGCGGTCTCAACGTCGACAGCGATATGCGTGGACACACGACACGACACGAGACACTCACACGGTGGCGACAATCGACGACTGCGACGAGGAGGTCCCCCCCCTCCCCGCCGGTCGTGAGGGGTGTCAAGAGGGAGGCGAACGACGAAACTAGAGACTCGAATTATCTTCGCAATATATATTTTTTTTATCCGTTCCATCCAGCCTCGTCTCCGATATTTATATTTGTCTTAACGATTTTTGTTATCCATCGTACGTTCGCCGAACCCCCCCTCCCCCCCCCCCCCCCCCTCCTCTCACGAGCAGACTCCGAGCACATCTTCGATGCAGGCTAGGTAACAGGATGTTTCGGTCAGATTAAAAAAAGAAAGATGTTTAATGTCACCAAGACGATACGAACCGAGTGCGAGGCGTGATAAAAAAAATCCAATTCGCCGAGATCGAAGCTCGTCCTTCGTCCGGTTCTCTTTTCTCGAAGTGTGTTACGATAATTGGGTAAAAATAAGGATGGTAAAAAAAAAAACAAAACAAAAAGATCTTGGTGAATCGTCGAACACCGGGGGGGTGCCTGGGTAATTACATTGTTGCCAACACGGGGCTCTCGGCTAGTGGCGATGAATTTCGCGTGTATATAAATAATACATTTGTTGTAAAAGAATATCGGGCGATGAGCGGAGAAGACCCGCGAGTGTGTGCGTTGGTGAGTTCGCTCTCTCGGCGGACCGTTATCGGGACGACAGACGAATAAATAAATGGCAATGAAATTTATTTAAAAAAATTGACGAACGCAAGGCTCGAAGAAAAACAAAAAGTTCCTCGGATGTAGCCGGATGACCGAGATCGGGACACTTCGAGAGACAGAAGGGAAGGGAATTCGTCGAATAATTTCTGCGACGTCCGCGAAACACGGGGCGCGCACACAGAGAGGAGACACGCGAGTGTACGTACGCGAGAGATAGACGGCAATATGGTTGTGTCGAAGAGAGGGAGCGACGGAGGTGAGAGACGTAAGGAATCGAGTGTTTCGCGACACACACATAGAGCACGTCCCACACACTCACACACATACACACACAGCCACAAAGAGACCCGTCGAAAAATCGCGTATCCGTTTTTTTTTTCTCGTTCACAACTCTGTCGCACAATGTATATCGTCGTACTCACACTTTATTATTATTTTTACAGCGTCCCGCGATCATCAGCGACGAGCAAGCGAGCGCGACAACACCCGAATAATCACCATTTTTCTTTCTTTTTTTTTTTTTTCTTCTCTTCTTCCTCTTCGTTTTTTTCCCCCGTTTTCTTTTTCTTTTCTGTCTTCCTCCTCTCTCCCAACTAAAACTGACTGCTCTGGCCTCTGGCTGTGTGGCCTGCACCACAGGAACTGGCCGCGCTACCTCGCGGCTGCTATGCGCAACGTGGCTCCTGCTGCTGCCGCTCCGCGCACACCGCCGACGGACTCTCCGTCGCTGCTCGACTGCGCTCGGCCGGGGAATTCCCCCTCCACCCGCTCTCGGGCGCCACACGCCGGCGAATCTTCGCGAGGGAGAGGGGCGGCGATGGAGGCGCGGCTGGGGAACGGGGGCGAGAGCTCTGACTGTATCGTACTTAAGACGGCAACTGTAATAAAGCGATTCGGCGGATTGAGTCTAATCAATTGTGCGAGAACTGATAAACAAATTTACGATGCGAGATTAAAACCCCTTCCCCCCTCCGGCCCCTAAAACCTTGTTCCTAAGTCGGATGAGCTTCAGATACTCTTTTTAGGAACTTAAAAGCGTACGAAGAGACACATGACTTCAGCGAGGCTCGCGGCGAAACGAGAGAAAAACTGAAAATGTGTTTCACATTTAAGACGATCGAACTTTCTTTTTTCTTAACTTTTTTTTATAAGGCTGATCGTTCGGCAAAGTTCATGATTATTATTATTATTGCTATTATTGTTTTCGTTATTATAGTAACAATAATAAATATTATTGTATATGTATGGAATAACCGGTGTCGTTTTTTTTATATCAATTTAATTTGATGTAAACGTCCGTGGAATGAGATTTATGTAACGCTTCGAACCAATAAGCCACAAGCTTAAACCTCCCCTCTCTCCCCCCTCCCCTGATCTCTTGTTCCTAAGTCAGGTACGTTCTAGATGTATTGACTCCTCGCGAAACTTCAAACGATCGAACTTTGAAAAACAAAGCAGCTCATTCCACACAGCATTATATTTTGCAACACCTCTTGAGCCGGACTTAACTAATCAACCGACTGCTATCCTTCTCTAGATCTGAATATATATATTTTTTGTTTGTTCTTTATCTCGGCGTCCGCGAAATACAATTTAGATAACTTTTCGACCCGAGATGGGTTTGTTGCCCGATATAAGGCAGCGATTCGGTTCTACGGAGAAAAAAAAAGTTTGCGGCCGGTTACACGCGTACGTTTCGGTGTGCCGGCACCGCTTCCGGAATGTAGCTCGGTGGTCGGGAGTGAACCGCCGAAAGCTATATATTCACGCCCAACTATTTTGCGAGCGGTTTCCGATTATATTATCACCGTCCGTACGACGGGGGTTTTTTTTTTCTGCGGATGTACCGGAATTCAACATACGCGATATATCGCGGGCTTGAGAACCTCGACTTGGGAAAAATTTCATCTTTCTGCGAACGCGAAGAATAAGTTATTTTCTTTAGTAAAAAAAAATAAAAGATATATATATATATATAGACCTGCGAAGCTTTCGACGACGATGTGAAAAGAAAAATCCCTTCTCCAGATTCCTGGCCTGCCTAGCAGCCGACTGCATGGACTCGGTCATCATCACCGAAAACCCATCGTTACACGCGACGTACGTACATACGTGTGTATATAGTTCGGTTGAATCGCTTTTCGTTGACTCACGCACGCGCCTATACGAGAGGGCACATACGCCGCGTACACATCTTTGCGCCACTCTCGGCTCGGCCCGGCTCCGCCGCCGCTGCTGTGACGCGGCCGCCACGGTAGTAGGTCCTTCGCGTTAGTGGGGTATAAAAGCGTATATGGCGCCATGGCAACAAGAGGCGAGTCGAGGCTTGTGTTGCCTCGCCGCGTGCAAGGGCAAGCTCCTAAGGTGCAGACGCACGACCAAATGCCAGCATCTTTATATATATATATATATATATATATATATATATATATATATATATATATATATATATGTGTGCACACAGAGTTTGTTCTTCGCTTTGTTGTATTAAATATGACGATTTTTACCAATGTAAATAAAATGTGTGTGTCCATAATGAATTTTATCAATCGCATATCGTCCTTATATTTATTTATTTCAAACAATTGGAATAATATTGATAGGATCTATTATAAAATGATTATTAATAATGATAATTGTTATTATTATTATTATTATTATCACCACCGGGTATTACGATAGAATCGGGAGGTGCAAATGGGGGCATTAACCGTCCAGCCCTCTCGGAGTCCCGTGGACTCCCGATTGAGCACCCACAGAGTCCATCCTTGCGGCGAAGAAAATTCTGCCGAGGCGGAAGGAGCCAAGAAAATGACGTACGGTTCGCGCAGAGGGTTAGAGAGGGGAAAAAGCGAGAGAAAGAGAGACAGCGATAGATCCGAGGTCCTAACAGAGCCGAGGAAGAAACGAGGACGAAAGAGACTATCCGGAACGGTAAAGAAAGAAAGAAGAGAAAAAGAATAATTTCTATAATGGTATACTTGTAGTCTAACGCCGTTCTCGCGTTGCCGCGAGGCCGAGAAATCGAGATATCCGATTACCAACCCCCTCGATAGATCGCATTACTCATCTACGTGTGTGTGCATATATACATATCCATACACATATGCATGTGCAAATTTTTGTCACAGTTTCTTTCTCGATTTCTATTTTCTCTGTAACTCAAGCGGCGGCTCGTGGTTTGCCGTCCGGGCGATATCGTTTAATTCGCCTTATGCATTTACTTTTTTTTTGTTTTTTTCATATATTTTTCCAACGAACTTCCCCGGGCCGATTACCCGTGATGTTCGTGTATCTTAACTGCCTGCGTCGGCAGTGTGTGGGTGCGCGCACACGTACGCGCAGCGGTACCTTCGTTATCTCGTCGCGGCGTCAACGACGAGACACAAGCGCCACTGAATCACGGGACTCAAGACGCCGTTACGAAATATAAGCGGGATGATGAGGGAGGGAAGGGGGGGAGAGTTTATCCGCTTTATATTTAGAAATTGAAGATAGGGCTCTTCGATTGACCGCGAGCAGCTGATTGATTCGATTGAACTATAGCGTTGCGGTGTACACGTTATTACGTAGTAAGTTTACCCTGCCCACCGGAATTCGCCAATTGTGATAATTTGCATTCAAGCGAGGCTGAGGAGGTCACGTGACCGAGCCGCGTTGCCCGATTGGTTGAGACGGGGAGGCTGGCTGGTCACGTGACCTTGGTTTCGATCGTCAGCTCAAGTTCTTGGGTCGCTCCGGAAGTATTTTTTTTTAATTTTCTTAACACTCTGGTATAAAAATGTAGGGGAAAATATTTGTAGATTAAAAAATACGGCACACTCTCAGAATTCGATACTCAGTTGAATTTGGGCAACACCTGCCGCCGAGCGTATTCACGAATCGCAACATTGTGTTTGTTCTCGTGAGCTCGCGTTTGAGACTTTCTATTGGACGACATCGTCCAATGGGCTTTTATGATATTCCAAATATTCCGGAATGGAGGTTATGGTACGCGTGCATGCGCGCAGCGAAACCCTGGGAAACGTAACCTCGAATAAGCCAGTTCGCCAACAACAAACTGTAGCTGACCCAGTAAACACAGACCAGGATCTTCAGTTGCAAAAATGGTAAGAAAATTGAAGCATCACGAGCAAAAGTTGCTGAAGAAGGTCGACTTTATATCATGGGAGGCTGACAACAATCTGCATGAGGTCAAGGTCATGAAACGCTATCGAATACGCAAACGAGAGGATTATACAAAGTAAGTTTGTCACCAGCAACGATGACGATTTTTTCGATACTTAATTCGTTCAGTGTCGTTTTACCCGCGAAGTCGTATCGTTAAACTACTGAGAAATCTATCGGAGCACGAAGCGATCGACCCGCATATTTTTTGTCGAGGTCACTCGAATGGTAATTAACGACCCAGGATCGTTAATTTGTCCGGTACCGCTTTCGGCAATTTTGGGACATTTTTTTCCCACCGCTATCGAACAAACGAAACTAAATACGATCAAATAAAAAATCGAATGTATATAGCTATGTTTATATATATCTAAATCATCGCTAAATTTATATATATGTATAAATTGATGCGAATAATGTCGATAATGTCCATGTGGGTAAATACGGAAAGATAAGATTTTGAAATAAATAAAGAACTGGCCAAATTTGTAACAGTCCCGAAAATTGCTCGATAAGCTATGAGGAATACGATTTTTACAGATACAACAAACTGTCCCGTGAGATTCGGGAGGTCGGTCAAAAAATAAAGGCGTTAGATCCAGAGCATCCGTTCAGAATAGAACAGAGCGCTATGCTGTTGGAAAAATTGTACATGATGGGTCTTATAGCGACAAAGTGGGACTTGTCCCTATGCCAAAACGTCACCGCGAGTTCTTTCTGCAGACGAAGATTGCCGGTCGTGATGGTGCGGAACAAGATGAGTCAGGGTATCAAAATGGCCACTCAGCTTATAGAACAGGGACACGTTCGAGTTGGCACGGAAGTCGTCAAAGATCCGGCTTTTCTTGTCACCAGGTGAAATGTCATTCAATCAATAAATTGATTAATAAGTTAATCGATTGATTAATCATTAAAAATCGATTAATGAATAATCTATTGATTAATCATTGAAAATCTATTAATGAATAATCTATTGATTAATCAATAAAAATCGATTAATAAATGAATCGATTGATTAAACAATAAGGATCGATTAATAAATTAATCGACAAGATTGTCGACTCGAAAATTTCGTGAAAACAATCAATTTTTTTTTGTTATATCTTCGTCCACAGAAATTTGGAAGATTTCGTCACGTGGACGGACACATCGGCGATCAAGAAGCACGTTTTAGAGTACAACGACACGGTGAGAACGCGAAATTTTTGTCGAAGCTGCAAACTCAATTTCGCTAGTTCAATTTTTTATCGAGCTCTTAATATTCGTTGTTTTCTTTTCAGAGAGACGACTTCGATATGCTCTGATAGCAGGGCACGCATGACGAGAGATTCACGAATTACGATATCACCGATAAACGAAGAGAGCGACTATAAATATACGACGAAATATCAAAGACGAGAATAAAAAAAATATTAAAAATATTTTACTCTCCTACGAACTATAATTATCGTAGAACCAGACGATAATTATCGGCGATTGGTAGCAGTGCAATGGTCCTTTGCAAATTGGTTTATTACAAAGAATTTACAATTTTTTTCTTTTTTTTGTACCCATCGAGGTACAAACGGAATCCCGGGGCAAAAAGGCCCAGCTTCGTGAATTTTTCGCCGGACATTGAGGAAAAAAAGTATCCGGTCCATTTTGCCCCGGGGTGCCGTTCTGCCCCGCTCGCCCCTGCATTCGACATCGTGCTTATTGCGAATCCAACGAGCAAAAAAATGTCGCTTGGACCGGACGATGCACGAACAGGGTCAGCGAAGCAGACGCGAGCGCGCAGCTCCCGTTGACCAGAAAAGTCTTTGCGCAGCGAACGAGCCGACTACTTTTTCGCGAAAGATATTTTCATTGCGTGCGAGGGTGTGATCTTGAAGCCCTGGAGGGCGTCCTTCGCAGCGCCGGACTGCACTTCGTTCTCGAACTCGACGAACGCGATGTCGTGACGATTCGGCACGAGACGAACCTCCTTGAAACCTGGAAACTGGTTGAACAACATGGAGAGCATCATCTCGCTGGTCTCGTCCGGCAGGTTGGTCAGGAACAGAATTTGATTTGGCGGCTGCTCCGGCACGGCTGTGCTTATCACTCCGGGATGAGGCGCAACGCCACCCGGATGATAACCCGGTGCCTGTGAGTGCTTGGCCTGCTCCTTGGCCCGTTTCTTCGCCCGCTTCGCCTCTTCCTCCTGCGGCGCCGGCACGCGCTTAGGCTTCTTCGGACGCTCGGCGAACGTTCCCTTCATCTTCGCTATCACGTCGCTGTCCGATTTCGAGTACTGTATTCTCTGCGAATTTGACAAAAGAATCTCTTTTCAATATCTTTCGTACAATGATTCTCATTTTTTTTTTACCCCATCGATCAGCACATTTTATCTCACTGAGAATCCCTCGTAGGATAAGACGGTGTAGTGAGCGAACACTGCGCCCAAAAACACGACTTGGTCTTCACGAAATTACATTAAAGTAGTTGCGGAGGTCAAACTGTCCGCTAGTACTACGTTAATTCGATGTTTTCGAATTTTCAACATTTTTGGTAGGATATATTTTAATAACTAACTTTTTTTTTTACATTTTCAGGTTTACCTTTTTTTTGTATAATTTCAACATATAACTTTTTTGTTAACAATTTCAAAATTTCACATTTTTCAATATCCAACATTTTTAACTCATTTTAACTCATTTAGTTCATCGGCGGGCATTTACTAATTGGAATGACCCTGACGAGTTTGTTAGTCAAAATCTAACGCGTACAAAATAATGTAGAGTTACGAACGATCAGGCGTTAAAACGAAACAGCAACTCACCATGGGCTTGTCGTAGAACGGAAAGCCCTGCATGGATCTCAGAGCGTTAGTGCCGCTGGCGATTTCTTTGAATATCACAAAAGCCTGACCTCTCATTTTCAAGGTCTTCAGAGCCACAATGTCGAGTATCTGTCCGAACTGCGAGAAGATTGCGTACAGCGATTTCTTGAGTTCCTCCTTTTTTATCTTCTCATTGAGATTGTTTATGTATATCGTGTTGTTCGGACGTATATCCATTGTATCTGAAAGGATTATTATTATCATTACTATCAATTTTTTAAGGAGAGGTTCGAATACGATTTCATTTAACCGCAAGATTTCGAACAGTTCTATAGCATCCGCATTGGTGAGACAATTTTGTTACTGGCGAATATACAAAATTATATTTGATATATCGAATTTCCTCGAAATTTATTAATGCGGAATAAAAAAAAAAAAAATGGAAAACGGAGCGCCAACGTTGCGTGCGCGGAACGTTTTTTGCTTAATTTTCTAACTGGGCGACGATGATTAGACAGCAAAAATGACATTCGTGAGACAAATAAATTACCTTGCTAGTATGATTCGCCGACAAGATTCGTTATTATTTACACCGGGGCGTGAATTGTTCGACTCTCGAGACCGGGATAGCGTCAATTTCTTTGAGGTTATGTGTCGTAATGGCGTGTATTCGCGATTGCTTGTAAATGGTTCAGGCGCATGCGCAATCGTCGACGATGCGAGCGGTAAAACTGACCGGTAATTTTCACCGGAATTTACCACTAAAAAAACTCTTACGCTATGAAGAATGTACTGTACGATCGTGAGCTTGTGAGCTTCATCAACAGTCTATTGAATTTACGAATAATCCAACATCTACCAGAAAAGCAATATCGGTAATTAAATTACCTATGAACTTATTGAAATTTCAACAATTCCGAATGCATCGATAGAAAATCTTACGACAGAATGAAATCGTACGCTTGCTCGGCTTTTTCATCTATTTTTATATATATATATATATATGTTTACTCCCTCACGTAAAAACAACGAATCGATTAATCCTAGAGCCATAAAAATCTGTAAGCAATCCATCACCGTCGTTCAACAACGATTACGATGCAAATAATCATTTCTCCCAACGATGAATAAAAAAAGCTATATATTACATGTTGTCAGTAAATTCATCGATAGGTCAGCGCTAATAGGAGTTGAAGGTTGGATACGAGTGTGGCGAATAGAAAAATCGATAATAGTCCAACGGCTCGACGACGCAGCCAACCAATCACATGGCGTTGCCAGTAAAAAAAAAACAGAAATGCAGCTTTTGCTTCGACAAAATAAGCTCCCCTTCCCCCACTTAATGTTGATTGAATATCTTAAACAATACCCCTTAAAAATCCATCCTCAAAAATGCCTAAACGACTAATTAATAAAAGTGCATGTCCCAATTAAAGCAAGAAAATGTTAGCAGGCAAGCAATCTTAAAGAAGCGGGCGGGCCCACCGGGTAAATACGACAAACGTTATTTTTTTAATAAATGGTGAACGTAGCAGAGGCGGTAGCATTTTAGCCTGATAGCCCTTTTTTTGTAGGTTCGATCCCGCGAGATGGTTTTTTTTTTTTTTTTTTTTCTCGAAAGTATGTACACGTGTGACTATTGCGTACTCCGTATACTTCATTTAAAAAAATCTCGATCAAAACGGCATGCAGTGCAGTCTTTGTTACCAACTGGGCGCGTGGTAGGTCGGCGGGAGGGTGTTGCACATCACCTTAAAGCGATGTGAAACCTCCTCCGGTTCGGCCGGCCCGGGCTCAGTCGATTTTTTTTTTTTTCATGGATGCTAAACTTCGACGACAAAAATCATAATATTAACGTCTGGTCAACTAACGGATGAGGAGAAGCACAAACCAATAATCTATTGTAGAAGAATAACAAACTCTTTATTCCAGTAGCCTCGAATGCCATTTACGCACGTTATGAATGTAGTAACTTAAGTGCGTCTCGTCCAAGAGCGATGCGAATGAAGCGCCGACAAAGTTAAAACAGTAATAGCTTAAATTGTAGCAATTAAAAAAATACAAATCTCCAAACTAAAAAGACGTTCGTCAAGGATATAATGATAACCAAATCTTGTCAGTGATGTCAGTTCCGAGTCCTCAGAAATTTGCGAGTGTTAAGAAGATAATAAATAAAACGTTAAATTCAACGGCTCAAAAATATTTGCACATTCCAAAGTAGTGTAATCTACCTTACTTCACGTTTCTCACAACTTTTCGACTTCCTGGACTAGCTCTTCCACGTCATGGTCACCCTTGAGCGGAAAAGCGTTGAGCCGACTCTTGTAGGTCTTGATGTCGGTAATGTAATTGCGTTTCTTCTCTTTCTCTTCCGGTAAGTCGGTCAAATGTTTGATTTTATATAGAGCTAGAAAAAAAAAAAAATTATAAAGTACCTGAGACGGAGATGATCCCTGTTGATATTTCATATCCTTGTTAAGGAGCTGCTGGACCTTCCTGTTTTACCGACGAAAATAGGTGATTTCGTAGTTTTCACTATTCATCGTTACTGTACGACGCGTATGCTTCAAATCTTGCAGGACTGTATTAATAACATAGCAAAAATTTCAAAATCTCAGAAAATTTGAACGGTCCATTTTCGGCAAATATAATACGAAACATTGTACAGTGTTAGTCCATTCCCGTGCCCAATTTAAGCTCGAAACCTCCATGTTTACTCGAATTAGACGGTTTTTAGTAATTTAAAAAAAAAAAACAAAATTCCATAAAATCTGACTGCTTTGATAGATTTCGGCCAAATTCAATATCAAAGATGTTTGGTCATAGTATTATATTCATGTGCAATTTCGGGACGATCGTTCAAAATTTACGCAGGCTAGAGCTACCACGACCTTTTTTCAAAAATTTCAAAAGCGCGTGAAATCTCATAACAGGCCTCAATCTTCATGAAAATTGCACCGAGGGAAGAGACGTGATCACTATACTAGTGTACCAATTTTTAACTGGTTATCTCGAATCTTTTCCGAGTTAGTCGTTTTAAACGACGCAAGTCTGTCACACACATACATACACACACACACATACGCCCGGACGCCAGCTAAAAATCAGATTTCTCGACGTTTCGGACTATTTTAATAACTCTGACACTAAAATCTCGAAAAAATTTTTTTTCACAAAAACAAAGCTTCCTCTATGAGGAAGCAAAAAGGAAAAAAAAACAGCTCCAGCAGCCCCTTAAGGCGACGTGAAAATCCTTGCGCCTCGCCCGACCCGGACTCAGTCGGTATCAACAAGTGTAATAGATCTTTTTTTAAGGGTGCTGTCTTCGTAACGTCAAAAACAAATTCGTTTAGGATCCGCGTAGCAATTCTACATCCTGGATGAATTAGCTTTTGCCGATATCTAGTCAGCATCCTCGGCAAAAAATTAATTAGTTTCGAAGTAAAATACCGACGGGCGGTAATTTCACTTCGCCGCAAATATCGGCTCGAATTACTCACGAGGATCGTCGGTATTTGACTCTCCGTCTTCGTAGACTCCCTCTTCCTCCAATGACGCGAAGTCCTGCCCCGGCTGCGCCGATTCCGGTTCGGTTTTTTTGCTTCCGATAACTTGGACGCTCAGCATGCGTAGATCGGGCCCATCCAGCGTGAGCTCGATGAGCGAATCCCTCAAATCTTCTACATCGATACTTTTTATAGCGTCCAATTCTCGAGCTCTTCGGTCAAAGAAGTATCGGCCCGTTACGATCTCGTTCCAATTTCTCGACACTTCGTCGGCGATTTTATCGTCGGTTCGTGACTTTAATCGCACGAAGGCTCTCCTCGCGTCGAGCAAGTCGTTCCGCGACAGATGCTTCGACAGCTCGTTCAATGATTTACGAACTTTGTCGAGGCTCATTTCGATTCCGGTTATACCGATATCGGTGTCGCGTCCGTGGTAGTGCATCATCAAGATCGAATAACCGGGATCGTCGAGGTCGAGTCTCTCCAAGTGGAACTTGCAGGGTTTCTCCGGATCGTCCAGTTCAAGGAACAACGGGTCGTTCATGATCAACTGTAGAGAAATCCATTTGATTAAAAATTATTTTTACTTGACAAATAACTAAAAGTGCCGATTTTTTTTAGCGAGCGATAAAAACGATATCACGTACAATGAGGAAGTCGATAAGAACGGATTGTCTGATCGATTTATCGATGAACTGATAGTAATTCTTCACAGCTGTGACGCGACGGCTCGGGTCGAAGCTGTCGATTCTGCAGCATTGCAAGCCACGAGGAATCTCGTTGATTCTCGGCCGTGGCACCGAGCCCGCCGGTTGAGATCTGCGACTCAACAGCTTGACGCATTTTCGCACGTTATCCACAACGTCGGCTCTCGTGATGTTTCCTTGTGCGAGACAGCGAACATATGTGTGATCGGTAAGAAGCTGCAGGAATCGTTCGAATCGATCAAGTTGCAGATCGGAGATCGCCTCGTGCTTTTCGAGCGCCGTCCAGTGGACGACCTTCAGTATCGACAGAGTCGTCTCCCTGAAACATGTCGCAGATATAACGTTTGCGTAAGATGCGACAAGCGTCTCTCCCCGCCCAGCCGAGATCCGGTCGGTAAGAAAAATTCTAATTAATTTTTTTCACGGTTGGCAACAATTTCCGGTCGAAAACAAATTCTTACGTAGAGCGGATATCAATGCAGATTTATTTAAGAATCTGTTTTTACCGGTGAATGGTAAGCAGAATTAAACAAAATTAATTACTGTTTTGGTTACCGGCCGTATTTCACATACTCTTAAGAGCATGTGAAACATTATGGAGTGCAAGCGAGTTAGTATCAGTGCCGCTTTCGGCGAAGCTAGAGAGATATGCTGAAAACGTGTTTCACATGCTCTTAAGGTGATGTGAAACACCGCCGCCTCAAACCGGCCTTCAGTAGAGTTTCTGATACAAACTGGGTGCGGTGCAGGTGGGCGAACGGTTATACCGCATCACCTTTCGGGATCTTAGAGATTAATATATTTCTTTTAAATTACAGTTACAGTAATAAGGATTTGATATTGTGGCATTGAAATTTCGATGATAAACAAAATATGTATAAAAAATATGCATAAAAAATATATTTAAAAAATGATACGTACTCGACGAGTTGGTTAGCTTTGTGGATGCTATCGTCATATGCCTTGAGCAGTGATTTCTTCGTAATTTCAAATATTTCTTGCGTCACGAGGTTCGAGCAATCCGACATAGACTTAACTATCGTTAGCAGCATCAGCTGGAATGTGCGGAAAAAAATAATTAAAATAAAATCGTTGTAATGGAACGCGGACTTGAAGTCATTTAACAGAACTGCGTAACATCAGGAAAGGTCGAATGAATTCAATTCAAGAACGGTTGGTATTCTCACCGACAATTTAATTTTCGGGCGAAAGGAGAAAACAAAGGTTGATCACAATTTATATTACCGACAATGGCATTCAACACATTCTTAAGGCGAGGTGAAACAGGTTCAGTCGGTAACAAAAACTGTAATGAATGGCATTCGGAGGTGGGCATTTCGCAAGAAACCAAAGTATTAGCGAATGTAGAATTCAACACCGCATCCGCTGATACTTCGCTTTTACCCCAAATGTCAATCATTCGTACATGGCTCTGATTCGAAAAATGCAACTATCTCTCTTGCACTCATATGTCACGTGGTACATGTTTCACCTCGCCTTAAGGTAGAACTAGCGAACAGCAATTCAGAGAGAATTGAGAGAGAATTGCGAATACTTCACGACGGGATAAAAATCTGAAAAAATCACGCATATGTAAGGTGCTGAAAAGATTGATTATGCATAATAATAATTCCAAAATGTTATTAACAAACGAATGAAAAAAAAAATTGTTCCACAAATCCCCCGGCAACTTAACTTTTTGTTCATATAAAAACAATTTGTTAATCTTTTTGAACACGTATGAATTTTTTCAAAATTTTGTGTAATTTTTAAAAATTACGTTTCTTAATTAACTAAAAAC
The DNA here is from genome assembly GCA_958510785.1 of Exephanes ischioxanthus. Classification (NCBI taxonomy): domain Eukaryota; kingdom Metazoa; phylum Arthropoda; class Insecta; order Hymenoptera; family Ichneumonidae; genus Exephanes; species Exephanes ischioxanthus. The sequence goes on along the minus strand of OY294020.1, from coordinate 22,448,092 downwards.
GCGATTTTCAAAAATTACACGAAATTCTGAAAAAATTCATATGTATGCAGAACAATTAACAAATCGTTTTCATAAAAGAAAAGTTAGGTTGCCGGGTGATTTGTTGAAATTATTTTTTTCGTTAATTTGTTAATAACATTTTGGAATTATTATTATGCAAAATTAATATTTTCAGTACCTTCCATATGATTGATTTTTTCAGATTTTTATCTCATCGAGAAGTGTGCGCAATTTCTATCTCAATTCTCGCTGAACTCACGTGGGCTCAAGCTGTCCGCTAGTACTACCTTAAGGCAGTGTGAAACGGACTCGGTAGGAAACGAAAACTGTAATCGATTTTTTTCCGAAGTTCCTCAAAATTTTACGCTCATCGCAAATTATTACACCAATAATTTGGTCTTCCTCACAAAATTCAGGAAAAAGAAATGAGTTACAGTTTCTGTTGCCGACTGAGTTCGGGTCGGGCTGGAGCGGGGAGGTTTCACAGCGCCTCAAGTTGCGTATTGCGTATTTTACTAACCGGTAACTTCTGATTGAAGCCGTGCCCTCGCACCACGAGTCCTTCGTCGCACGATTGAATGTCGTAACGCAAACCGGCAATGGTCGCCGGATACAAATTCTCGAACGTAAGATACTTCACCAACTTCGCCAACAATTCCAGCATGCAGGCACTAAAAAAAAGCGTACATTTTAATCACCAGCGAGTAAAAATGCAAAATTGTCGATAAATAATTTTTCATTCAAAGCGCGGTCATCGTAACAACCTAATTGACGATTTTTTAGCTTCCAATTCGACTTGCAACAATGACACGATTTAAACATTCCGCAATCTTTTTTGTCGTTATTCCATCGTAATTGAGAGAAATAATATTTTTATCAGGGTCGACTGATGAAAGTGTATTTTGAAAAATAATATATTATTCTATATATTATATAATATTGTTATGACACCACAATAATATTGATTATCAATCGTATGAGTTATAATTTTTAAGCGATCATTAATCTCTTTTCTACTCGCGAGACATTTTATTTTATTCTTTGTCGCAATTCACTTACTTCTCCGGTGATTTCGATGGGAGCGAAGTGACGAAACACAAATTCATCCAGCACTCGGGCAGCTGAGACTCGGCGTTGGGTTTGTACCAGACTTCGGAAAAATCGTCCGAGTGAATCTTGACGGGGTATCGCGGAGGATCCGCGACTGCCGGGATCAGCGCGAAATCGTCGGCGAGAAAGACGTTCGGTTCCGGAAGTTTCAGCTCCGGCAACGGTTCCATCGTTTGCCAATCGCGGATCCACTCGTTCGATATCTCCGTTCTCGAATACAATTTCGTTCGGTAGAACACGGACGCGATGGCGTCTTCGTCGTTAAGAGGAGCCGACGCATCGATCTGCTCCTTGAAGTTTCTGTCGTACACAATGATATTCGCCCTCTTCGGGGACAAGAGATCCATGCAGCGTTTTATCGAGATCGGATCGTATTTGAAATACAAAAGACCTCCCGTCAGGTAGTCCGATGATTCGTAGATGTGCATGTCTTCGCAAAGTCGCTGGTTGGCCTCGGTCTCCATAACACCGCAGTCCCGGAAACTACGTAGATACATCATTTTATTATCCAATGTATCATTATAATTATCGTCACTATATTCGTTTCTTTTTCGCGAGAAGTCGAATAAACCGTTGCATTGATAAGATTGCCATAGAATCTAATTTTCATCGTTCATACTTTTTTATACCGTACAGAACGGATGCTGTTGACATTTCAGCGGCCATGTTGATTTTCGCAACAGTTTATAATATTCGATTTTCTTTATTTTTCGGAAGATTTCGATCGAAATTCGAGTGCACGCCGAATCGTTTATGTTATTAATGCAGTCCTATAAGATTAAGCACACGCGTTGCATAGTAACGACGAATAGTGAAAACTAAGAAATCGCCTATTTCGGCCGTAAGACAGGAAGGTCCAACAGCCCCTTAAGAGCATGTGAAATACGTTCTCAGCGTGTCTCTCTCGCTCCGCCGAGAGCGCCACTGATGCTCTCTCTCCCGCACTCCATAGTGTTTCACATACTCTTAAGGTCGATGGAACTTCAAGAAGTAATTATGAATTCATAATCATCGAATTATCGCCGATCGGAGAGACTTACGTGTGTCTTCGCTCTATAAACACTCACTTGAATTCCGCTTTGGCGATATTACGAAGCTCATTGTAAATCCGTTTTTGCGGGCCCTCGCGCCTCATCAGATTGATGTACGAGTACACGGCGTCCAGGACCTGTTTAAAATTCTGGTGGCCCTTCTTCGTGAGATGAAGCGCAAGGTTGAACAGGCTGAACACGGAATTCTCTTCGAGGCTTGAAATACCGATGCTGCATTCTATTGCGTCACACAATTTTCTCTCCCTCAAGTAGCTCACCAGAGATCCTTTACCCTCGTGCCTCATGATCCACGCGATATACTGCAGTGGCTTGCTCTTGTAGTACCGGTGAGGTGACGGCATTGGCCAATTCAATTCGATCTTAAAATCATGAACATTTATTTAAAAAATTCAACTATTACCGTATCACCGGAAGTGATAAACAGTACTCCGAAAAAAATAGGCAATTTTAATTAAAAAACGTAATTTGAAAGAATTTTTTATTGCAAGTAGGATTTTTTTATTTCAGTTTTTTATTTGAAGCAGGAAAATCAAAATATTTCATTAAATAAGAATGAAAAGAAAATTCACCTTGTTGACATCATTCCAAGAAACTGGTCTCATTCGATAAATCATTCGCCATTCCGGTATGTCGAAACAGTCGGCGTAATTGAAGTGACTCAGATCGCAAGGGGGCAGTCCGTTGTTCGGTATCTCCGACAAATACGTCTTCGCGTGTGTTTCTAGAATATCGAGCGGCAGTTGTCCCTAACACCAAACGAACGGGTTGTAAGTTATCGATTGATCGATAGTGATACTTTTTTGTTGAAAAATTGACGCGACATTAAAATTATTTTCGAAATTCATGGTGACCGTTTTTTCCTAAGAAAAAAATGCTCTGACTTTTCCTTGAACAATTCAAATTTTTCCCTGACCAAACTTCTAACTACATAAAAAAAAAAGAATGATACAGATCAAAATGCCTAATTATTGTATTAATGTTTAATTCTATTTTTTTTTTCTCGAAATGTTTCCAATTTTTTTTCGAGGCTTCCTCTTATGTACTCTTTATTTATTTAGCAGATTCAGCGACAATTTATTTTTCCCCTGAAGAATTTTGAAATCGCCTGACTTTTCACTGATTCCCTGACGAAGTTTTTTTTCCCCTGACTTCTCCCGGTTTTCCCTGACCACGGTCAGCATAAAATTCTCATAAATATTTTTTCTTCTTTATCGCTAAAGCGAAAATTTACGTACGGGACGTATTGTCTCAAATATCAGCGCTTGCCCTCAAGTTGAGAATAATTTTTTTTTAAGTACTTGACATCGAGAAGTTACCACGTCGCATAAAATACTCATCTCACCTCCATCACGACAGTCATACGATGAGCGCTGTAGTGGCGCTGCTGAAATTTGAAAACTTCCTCGTACACGGTTTTATCCGACTCGTTGAACAGCGACTCGGCGTATCTCGGCAACAGTTTTTTTCCCGGATTTTTATCGGTAGATGCAGCCAAATTTATGAGGAGATGCTCCTTCCTGCTGATGTACTCCGGAAAATCGAACATGTATCCCTGTTCTCTGCAGAGGGCAATCAAATAATTATGATTGCAGGCTTGCAGGGTCAATGACGAGCGTACGTACATCTCCATTCCCTGCCGTGCGGACAGCACTGCGGTCGGCGGTAACAGCGGTCTAACGAAGCACTGAGCGAAACGATCGATCGCTTTGGGAAAAACAATCTCCGGAACTTCGAAGTAGTACGACGTTCTCTCGCAGCAATCTGTCACGTTGATCCTGCCACACTTATCTACAAAATCCAAAAATCCGTAGACCTGAAAATACAAAGATTTTCGTCTAAAACATTGAATTCTTTATTATTATTAATATTATTATTATTAAAAAAAAATATATTATCCTAAGTTGCGGCTATTAGAATTTTCATGCATTCCAAGAGAAACGAATAACTGTAATTTTTCAAGCAGATTGTGGAGATCTGACTTTGTTACACATATCGACGTTCTTAGGGTTCTTTTTTTTTCATTTAGCGATAAAATAAATAACAACAGAATAAGACGAAGTTTATAAATAACCTCGGGATACTGCTCGGATCCCGCAAGAATGGCGCATTTCAACAAAGCGGCTGTGCAAGGACAATTCGGCGGGTCGCTGAAGCTTCCGACGTTGATGGACATGCGGCAAGAAGTCATGTAAGAGGCCTGAAAGACGAGTCGATAGTTTCAGCAGCGATGTTTTTGTACCAATTTCTATTGATCACATACCTCCTCCGCGTTTTTCAATATATCTTCGAACCAGCGCGAGTTATAATTTCTGCCGTTCTCGGTCGGTTCATAGCTTCTCGATTCGATTGATCCGTCTTAAAGAAGAAATATTAATTATTATTGAACGGAAACTGATAAACACCTTTATACCGACGATTCGATCACAAACGTGTGAATCACCTTTAGAAAATCTTTGTTACTATTAACTGTCGGGATACCTTTTTTGTTACGTGCAATTAGATAAATAATAATAATAATTAAGTATTTGTAATAATATAGTAGAAGGATACTAGATATTCTCATAGCAGTCATGGACACTCACTGAAAGTGTCAATGACAAATTTCCACTTCATGAGCTAAGATTGAAACTTTCAAAAATGTTGCCCATGGAATGGAATAAATTCCAATTCATAAGCTAAAATTCAACTATATGAAAATTGATTCAATCTTATGCCCGTATAAGCTTCTAGCGTGAAGAAAAAAAAAATACAGCTCTTTGTATAAATAACAACAATAATAAATCAGGACAATCAGTTCCGATTAAATAAAAACAAATGATACCTAAAAAAAAGGATGTAAAAATATGAAGTATTTGAAAAAAAAAAGAAGTGTCGATATTATAATTTTGAGGAACATAGGGTCAAGATGTAACGGCGGAATCACTGTAAAACAACATAAAACAACTTCCACGATAAAAAACAATTTTAATTTTTTTAATTCATCTAAGTAGTTTCGATTATTTTGAAACAAGCGATATTTTAAAAAACAATATGTTGTAAATATAAATTTGTGGAAAAATGAAGTATCTAACGTACAATCATGAGAGACGCTACATGCCGGTGTACACTAGTGGCATGAAAAAAAATATATAGTTGATCGTGAAAATATAATAATAGTTCAGGACAATAGTTCCAATTAAATAAAAACAAATGAAACTTAGAAAAAGGATGTAACATGGAAGTATTTTAAAAAAAATGAACTGTCGATATTATAATTTTGAGGGCCAAGCTGATAAAATTATTACAAAACATAAAAATGTCATTTCAAAATTGGAGAAAAAACAATCAATGTGCGTAAATAATTTGAGATTTCTCACCATCGTCTGTTTCGTCCTTGTTGTCTCCCTCGCACTGCTCAGGAAAAAGACAGGAGATCAGCAGCACAGTGAGGCCATTCGCCAGTCTTAGAGCTCTGGACAAGGAAAAATGCAACAGCAATTACAATCAATAAACACGTTTTATCTTTTTTCTTCGGTGACATTTTTTTCGGCAATTTTTCTCCGCAAAACATTACCTGTACTCGTTCGTGTCGTTTTCCGACTTAAGCGGACTTTTGAGATACACGACCGTGTCATTGGAACTGACCGACGAACTGGCGGGCTCGTCGTTCGGTCGTCCGGCCTTTTAATAAAGTTAATAAAGATCGGCACGAGGTTAGATTTTTTTTTTCGATCGAGTTTTGTTCGACAGTAATTTTTTACAATCCGATAATCATTATCGACTTACCGCGATCTTCTGTTTTCGCGTAACAACGGCCTTCTTAACTGTTCTCTTCGGCATTTTCAACAATCTGTACTGGACGCACTGGACGCCCGTCGATCGCCGTTGTTCCCGCGCTTTCGGGGAACTTGTACTTTTGCCGGGCGTCGTGGCGCCACCGGTAAATATTTCCCGCCACCTCGGGCGCTGTATACTTCCGTCGTAAGCGTTGTTTCTTTTTCTTACTTCCGGTTAGGTTCTGAACGGCGAAGTCAAAAGACGCTCACACTCGAAAGTGGGGCGAACGTTTCCAAGTATTTTTGTATTTCGTAAAATACACACAGAAGAACCTCGAAGAAAATACATACAGAAGATACCTGTACAGTTACCTTTTTATTGTGTTACTTGATCTTTGGATAGCTGATACTGTCTCATCTGCCAGCGGTGCAATGTATCAATAAAACAGTGTGCTGCATGGTAAAAAGGTTTGCGCGTTTAACAAACATTTCTTGCCGGACGATTTATCTCTTGTTAACTCTTCAATTATTTTTAGTTACAAATAGCTTTCGTTGAAAAAAAATCTGTCTAAAGTAGGACTATGAATTTTGAAATAAGCATGAAGGTAGGGAGACGTTTATGAGTAACGTTGTCCTTTCGTTCTCTCGTCAATTGGATTTAGAATGTAAAGCAGAAAATCAACTCGGAAAATTTTAGGTGAAATTGAATTTGCCAAACTTACTCTTACCAATTTTATATTTTCAATTGTTATGAAATACCTTTCAGCATGTTTCGTACGTCCATGTTCTTCATTTTTTTTTTTCACTTTAACTCCCAAAAAATAGGTCCTTATCGAGTTAAATTGGAGGATTACTTTTTGCTTTATTTTTTTCTTACATTCAAATGTAACGCGGTTTTTTTTTCAAAGTACGATTTATCAATTTTTCGCCCCACTGTAACCCAGGTAGCACAAAAAATTACGTACATACCAGAAAGTGATCTCAATGAGTTACATATGTCTGTCTCGACTGTATGCGAAAGTTACCGCCCATGAAAAAAGTTAACTTTTGGACGTAAGACGTAGCCTCCGGAGTTGGCATCCGGACGGACATATGTAATAACCCATATCACGTTTTTATACCAGATGTCTTTTTGCTACCTGGGAAACGCCAATCTGCTCAATTCCGTTTCTATATCTCAACAGAATATTTCTTAACTCTGAGTACAAAAATTTCCAAGACGAAATTTCGTTTGAAACTTTAATAATTTCCTACGATTTTACTTTACCGCCAAATAGTGGCAGATCTGTGTGGAATATAATTTTTCAATATGCATTAAAAAAAAAAACTCTTCATAGAATGAAAAAAGAAACAAAAATAATTAAAGGACCGCTTGATAGCGATAATCAATAGTGCAGAGGTAAAAAAAAAAATCGTATATTAAGTACCAGCAAGTTTATGCGGCTCGGGCGCCTTGCGCCCTCCCTCGCTATGGACTATGGAATTTAGAAACCGGAGATTTACCGGCAACAAGTCACTTCCGGTTTGAAAATCTCATTTTTCGACCGGAACTGACGTCATACCGGCAACCCATCACATCCGTTTCAGAATTCCCATTTTCTTATATGCGGTTTTTGGATCGGAAGTGACGCATTTCCGGTATGACGTCACTTCCGATCGAAAAAATTAGTTTCGGGATTATTTCCGGGGACAAAAAACTTTTCAAAATATATATAAGATATGTATCTATTTTGCATCGCGTGCATCTACCAATAAATATCAAACATCAAATAATGGTTAAAAAATATATATTTTCAATTCCATACACGAATTTAACGCGTTCTCTGAAACTTCCACTGATAAACGGGGGCCGAGTCTTTGCTGCCAGCTCTTATCTGCTTGGGCTTAGCGACTGTTCTGTTCTTCAGAGAGCGCCGGATTTCTAATTTTTGTTGTACGATCGTCAATTCTCGTTCCCTGTTCAGTCTCTTGTCCAACTCCGTGTAAGCCATGTGTTTCTGCTGCTCGATCTTCGCGAGCGTGCGCTCATCGACCTCCGGCATTTTCATCTTCCTCAAATTGCTCAGCTTCGGCCGATTGGTTCTTCGGCCCAGGAGGGCCGGATGTGTGTTCAATCTCTTCGCGAGGTCGTAACCCCTCGCCTCCTCGGCGTCGTTCACGAAAAATACGTGGCTGTTCGGGGTTTCGTTGGCGGCGTCGATCATGTGCAACTCGCTCTGCAGCTTTTCTATCTTCCTCGCCTCGATGTTTCTCTTGTAAGCGACGTACTTGAGATCCTGGGTCTCCATGAGTTTCAACTGATCCGCGCTGTGCTCCTCGTCCTTCTCCTTCTCCCGGTGTACTCCGTCTTCCATCTTCGAATTTATCATGTGAAAATGAAACTCGTCGGGATTCTTGTTCAAAGCTCTCTTCCGCAGAAGCTTCAGAGTCGCCTGCTTCTCGTGATAATCCTTCGCTCGCAGGACATAATCCTTCTTCTTTTCCAGTAATCCGAGATGCTTTCTCGATTCCGGCTGATGACGCTCCCGGTGAGTCTTCTGGCCGGTCCTCGCGGCTTTTTTCCACGACGACATTTTCTCCTTGGCTGCTGTATCTGAAACCATTTTTCGAGTCAGATACTTCCAGCGAGCGCTCGGTATGAGGCGATGCGAATAATACTTGTAGAGGGTTATAAGCTAATTCTTACATGGAATTGATATAAATTGAGCTTTACGTAAGTATTTGCTTGATCGTAGATGGTTGACAATCAATTAAGTAAATAAATAAAATTAAAAAAAATAGAGTATAAAATAAAAGAAATAAATATCTCTGCATTAGTGTGGACAATTTTGTTTACGTCTGAAATTTTTTTTTTTCAAACATTTTTAATTAAAAATGTTTGAAAAAACACGGTCGTGTACTGTATAAAGAAGTTACGATGCAACTTGCCACGAATTTGTCACTTGAACATTAGAAAATTACTCACCGTAGCCTGTGTCCTTCTGTTTATTTTAAACTATTGATTATCGCAGATTTTGGGCCGTAATTTTCTTCTCTAAACCTTTTCAATAGTCACGTACAGTTTCCAATTGTTGTTTTCTGCAAATATATTCAAAAATAACAAGTGAATTGTCAGACTCGTTTTCACAGCTGTTTTTTACGAGGAAAATTTTTATTTTCAAGCTCCCTTATCGGAAATATTTTTTCAAGCCTTATCGGTAATATCTTTTCTCCTCTCCGACATCGGTTTCAACTCAATACTCACATTTGGCAACTGGACCAATTTTATCCTGAATTCATGCAATAAAAAAGAAAGTCGAAAGCAAATAATTTATTTTTATCTGATAAAAAAAAATGTAACCCAACTACAAATTTTACCAATTTTTTATTATTTTTTATAAAAAAAAGATTATTATTCAAAATTGTTTGCTCTCTCCGAATATTTTTCTATTTTTTCACAGATATTTCACGGAAATATGGAAACAAACAATTGCAACGAAAATACAAGACACCCCGCGACGAACGAATTGCTTGAAGGCTAAAAATTTACTTACACAACGGATCGTTTCCTTTTCTTTATTAAATGCTGTTAAGTACAGCAATTCCGGTGCGATAATTTTATTGTTTAAACATTTCACGCGGTCGTTCACAGTATAAAATTGTGGTTCCGTAAAAACAATCGATCATAACCAACAATAACCAACGTCCATGCTCTGAACACTAAAAAAAATGGACCTACGACATCTACGTTCGATAATGAGCGCTACCTGGCGTTGCAGTTTTTTATTGTTCCTTCAGTCGGCGCGGCAGGTTTCTAGATTGTAACGTAAACGGCTCGATGGTACATTCAATCACCAAATAGCTTTTTGCTTAGAACATTCAGACAATTCATGGGCTAATCCCACACGAAACTATTAGCAGCGTTGTGAATTTACCGACAAATAATATCAATTATAATTATTTTACCGATCACGTTATCAGTAATTTTTATAATTTGCGTGCTGCCGACCGCCGAATCTGTAAATTTTAACTCGTTAATTGAAATTAAATCTGCAATTTAATATGTAAATTTAAATTTTAATCTGTAACTTTATCTATAAATTGAAATGTAAGTTGAAAAGTTGTTGCCTTGCAGTATATATAGGGCAACCCTTTTGCTTCGCAAAAATACTTGACGAGTTCGAAACAAGATTTTATTTTTCACAAAATCTAACTTACCGATATTGCAACAAAATGTATATTTTTATTTATTAATTTTTTCATTTATTTCATAGATGAATTGCCATCGGTAAATATCCCCAGACAGAAAAACGTGCCGTCAAACGGGTGTCTTACCATTGGCACCGCCACCTTTCCGTCTCCGTGCCGGCATTTTTCTATCAGGGTCGTTCGTAGGCGCGGTTAACTGACGAGCAATATACCGTGCTATCATGCCAGTTGCTTACCATCTCACATCCTTACAGGATGACGCGGCAGTGGCGCTGAGGCTAGACTTGGTACTCATTGTACGGCCATTCGCCGTAGTGCGCCGCAGCGTAATCTCGCTTGACGTTGCAACTTGTTTTGTTTACCCTTCGAAAGGTTAAAAAAATTATTTTACTGAATAAATTTGTGCGCGAGCCGCAATGTCGCACGTTCCGCATACGACGAGCAGTTCGACGAAATTGTTTCGTACAACGGGCTCAAAAATTAAAAAAGCCGGTGCCAACTGTTGCGTCGTTGGATGCAAAAATAATACCCTCAATTCGCCAGGAACGCGATTTTACGTTTTTTCAAGAGTATACTACAAGCAAGCGCAAACCGAAAAGTGGATCGCAGCTGTCCGAAGAAAAAAGTAAGGTGAGACTTGGGATTTGTTTTCCTCCAAATATCGCGAAATATTAATTTTTTTTTTTTTTTTTTCGTAACAGCCCAGATGGAACACCTTGGGAACCGAAGAAATACTCGCGCATTTGCAGCCAACATTTCATTGGAAACAAAAAGTCCGATCATCCTTACAGTCCAAGCTTTGTACCAACTATATTCCCTGAAGTTCCTGAAAATGTCAACGCATCAAAAAAATCTGCTAAAGGTGGAATGGCCAGGTACAAGATTTTACATTATTCTTGTTGTTTGATTTTATTTGAAGCATTATTATTATTACTATTATTAATATTTACAGAAAGAAAGTTATAACTTATTATATCTGCATCAATAGAGTATGTACATGCGGACAGATTTTTCTTTGTTTGTTTTGTTTGGTCTTTTATTTATTTACCATGGAACTTCATTATTCAAATCAATCTAGACTCGTTCGGATAATCAAAAAACTCGGATGATCGAAAGACATTTTTTGTGTTTTCTGACTCTGTTCTATGTGACGAACGTTCAGATAGAAAAACTGTGTATATTAAATATTCAATTTAAGCATCTCTTCCTTGGCAACATTTTTTCTATAACTTGCTATGCTAAAACGATGCTGCATCTATAATTTTTTATGTTAAAGCTGTTGGAAAAATTAGACAAAAACTACAACTTACTACGCACACCTTTGTAGAAATTACAACTTATAATGCTAAGTTGCATCAAAGCTAAAACTATCTATGAGAAAATGCGAGAATAGGAACATGTTTGTAGATTGTTGTACAGTATCGTAATAAATTGTAGTGTGACAGCAACTTGCTAATCGCATTAACTTGTAGGTTTTTGTAGTCAATTGCAGTTATTTGTTGTAACAACTATAATTTTCTATGGAAAAGTATTGCTCAATGGGATCGAAAAAATGCGGACAAATTACAACTTTTTACAAAAATTGACAACTACCTATAGACATGTTCCAAATCTCACATTTTTTTTGTAGATCGTTCTAAATCGTTACCATTCTATATGGAATCCTACCTATCCCTATAATTGGATACTAAGCTGCAGTTTTCCGTAGAAAGTTATAGTTTTTACAAATAACTACAACGGTTACAAAAACCTACTATATATCCAAAATAATATAGTTTTGAATATATAATCGATTGTTTTAGTCAATAGTGCAACTACCACTAGTAACAACTACAATTTGTATAACTCTAGAGAAGTAGAAATTAAACAGCATGCTGACTTCTTAAGAGAAGTTAAAATAACATGTCCCTACGTGAAATTATGAGAATCGGGGCAAAAAGTGGAGTTTGACCATCCGATGATCCCCATTAAATTTGGCGTAAATCGACCGAACTGTTTGAATCTTATGTCATTTTGAATTTTTTGAATTTCATGAAAAATTAGTACTTTATTTTAGATGCAATTTTCCGTATTAAATATTCATCTATGTATGCAATAAGTGAGAAATTAAAGAAAAACCTTTTTCGGGCATTTTTATAACAAATATTGCAAAAATGAGTGATTTTGCGTATTTTCAAACAACGATTTCTTATCTTGTCGATGGCATCGCGGAAAAACTGATGTGCCTATCGTGTCATGGACTATGGCAAGAAATTCACAAAATTATGTATATGACGGGGATAAAAAGCTAGATAAAGAGGTATCATTTGGATTTCGTGAGTAAAAAATCGAAAGTGCCAACAAATTCAGGAGTGCATGATTCTATATGTGTTTTCACGCCGATTACAGATCCGACAAAGTGAAGCGCGAAGTTGGTGTATTTTTCGCGCTGAACCTGAATCGGTCAGTCATTTTGCATAAAAGTCCACTACGAGGTTGACGTTGAAAAAAGTTGAAAATTTAAATTTTCATATTGTTTCCTCATAAAAGTTGAAAATTTAAATTTTCATATTGCTTTCTCATAAAAGTTGACAATTCAAATGTTCATATGACTTTCTCATACTGTTCCTTTATTCGCGAAGCTTCTTCTATGATGAAGCCATAAATATAGAAAATGCTTTCTCATAGAAGAAGCTTTGCGAATAAAGGAACATTGTGAGAAAGCCATATGAGCATTTCAATTTTCAACTTTTATGAGGAAGCGATATGAAAATTTTAATTTTCAACTTTTTTTTCAATGGATTCTGACGGATAAAATCGTCCGCCTTCGATTGCCGACCAACTGTCGTACATTTTTGAGCATCCCTTTGATAAGTAGCTTATTTTTATAAATTGAACCCAGCCCATGACTGGACCGCGCGCTCTAAGGTGCTAAACGTACTGGAACACATGTGTTTTTACAATAACCGTAGCTAGCTACAATGTAAATTTTGAAATGGAATTGTTGGATAATTGAGCGTTCTGATAAAACGAGTCATGGTTCAGATAACTGAGAGTTCGGTTGATCACGGTTTGGACAATCGAGGCTCTCCGAGACATATTATAATGGAACGATTGGAATTTATACTTGTGAAAGGCATTTTCCCATATACAAAATAAATCAATGTTTTTTTTTTATCCTGATTACTTAATTATGAAACTTTTTGGTCCAATTAGGTACGAGCATAGCCTGGCAGGACAAACGGACAGTGCTGAAAGTTCTCGCAAGCACTTCGAACAAGTGTCGAGCGAACACCACAGTAGGTTCGAGTACAACCCGGCGAGACGATCAGATCTCCCCGAGAGTTCTTGCAAGCAGTACATCCAAGTATCGAAGGAACCTCTCAGCGACGTACGATCTTGCAGCAAACGCGAAGATGCTTCGAGAGCTTCGCAATGTCATCGAGGGACGCAGGTCGATTTTTCAGAAACAACAATGGACTTCAACATTTTTATCTGCAATCATTACGTCAACGGTAGGATCTGCGAGGCAGAGATTCAAGCGTGTTTTCCAAAAATGGAAGCTCATCGCGAAACGAAGCGTGCTTATCGCGACTCAGCGGTCGGCTCCGACTACACAAATGTACCCGAGAACTCGCTGTCGAACAGTGTTTCAGGATTCCAGGGCTTTTCTTCGATAACGAACGATCGAGAGATGATCGATCTCGCCGGTGTGACGCTCGACACATTCCGGCTACTGTTGAGAATACTGGAAGGCTCGAAAGAATCGAAGATATCTCAGGAAGACCGATTGCTAATTTTTCTAATAAAAATGAAACAAGATCTTGATTTCTCAGTACTGAGCCTCTTGTTCGACATGGACCGGGTCACAATTTCACAAACGTTTCGTCAAACACTCAAATTTTTGTCACATGCCTGTAAAAACTTCGTTCTGTGGTCCAGCAGAGAAGTATTGCAATCCAGGATGCCGACGACGCTAAAAAAAAATTGCAAGAACCGACGCGTTGTCGTTGATTGGACGAACATAAAAATCGAGAAACCCCGAGACATCGAGCAACGTTTGCAATTTTATTCGAACGATAAGAAAGCATTCATCGTCAAATTTCTCATCGGTTGCACGACGAACGGTTTTATTTCGTTCGTTTCGAAACTTTACAGTGGACAAACGGGATACGCCGAAATTGCGAGGAACAGTGGATTGTTGGATCTTCTTGAAGCGGGCGAAGTCGTTGTCACGACGAAAGCGTCCCCGGAATTAAGATGCGCTGTGAAAGATACCGGAAAAGGGATTCTGGTCGCGATGCCTCGGCCTTCTCAGGACAACGACTTTTCCATCGAGGAAACTACGGATATAGTGGCGAGCGTTCGCGTTCAAACAGCGCGTACTATGCGGAGGATAAAAAGTTACAGTATATTGTCAAAACTGAGGGTAAATATGCTAGCGTATTCGGATAATATCTTGTTTATGTGCTGCGTCCTTGCGAACTTGCAACCACGTTATAATTAAAATCTGAAAGGAAAAAAGCACGTCAGAGAGCAGGAATGCAACTGTTTAAGGACCTTAGCGCTATTACCCTATTGAGACCCAGAACATGACCCCTTATAGGGCAGAATTACTGAAAAACTTCAAAATCGATGAAACTGCAGGTCGCTTTTTATCATTAAAAAATGTATTTTTCAGTGATAAATATTTATATTTCTTGTGCACCCTGATAGACAAGTGCCACAAAAAGTAGCAATATTGGCGACATATGCGGCACATGTCGCAATTATTGCGTCAACTGCTACTTTTCGTGCCGCTTGTCTATCAGGGCACAGATGGGAAAATTTCAGGACAAAAAGTGAAATGGTTTTTTGTAGAGAAAAATCACATCTACGTGGCATATTAATACTAGTAATGAAGGAGATACCTTGCGGTAAGTAAAAACTGGTCCCTAATTGACTCACTGCCCGGCTGTAGACTGGTGGGGAAGAAATTCTGTGCTCAGCGACCTAAGGTAAATGTCCGCATTCCCGACCCCTATAAGGCCGACCGGGGAAAAGAATGACGTTGTCAAACGTGCCAAAAGTTAATTCGAGGATGATTTTCACATCAACCGATAGCTTTAACCATAAACTTTCCAAAAATCGTAGACTCAATCCATTTTGTCAAGTATTTTCCTAGATAAAGAGTAATAAAGCCACACGGCTTGCCGTCACTTGTCCTAAATCTCATAATCCCGAATGATGCGATTTCTTAGTTTTCACTATTCATCGTTACTATACGACGCGTATGCTTCAAATCTTGCAGGACTGTATTATCAACAAAAGCGATTCGGCGTGCACTCGAATTTTAGTCGAAATCATCGGAAAAATAAAGAAAATCGAATATTATAAATTGTCACGGAAACCAACATGGCTGCTGAAATGTTTACAGCATCCATTTTGTTGGATATAAAAAATTCAAGATCTTGCATACGTTAAAAGGGCGTGCATGCCGATTTCGTGAAGTTCTCCGAATATTCCAAAACCGTCGGAAAGTTGCTCACTCAAAGGATAATCACGCATAGTGTAAATTGTCATCATTTAGTCTATCGACTTGCGGCGGGTCATCAGAGCCGATGAACATGCGACGAATGTAGTGTAGGGCACAATGCAGAGCCACCTGTACGTCAATCGTGACACTACGTTAATTCAATTTCGTAAACTATAATATTCGGTTTTCTTAATTCCTTGTAAGTTTTCAATCAGAATTTGACTGCACATCGAAGCGTTTATGTCAATATCACAGTTCTGCACGATTTGACACATATGCGTAGCATATTAACAATGCTAAGTCGGAACTAAAAAATTGTCTAGTTCCGTCGGTAAAACAGGACCGTCCAGCATCCCCTTAATACTCGAATAATACGTTAAAAACGGGTTTTTACCGAAATATTTTCTATTCACGCGATCGACAATCCGTAACCTCACTTCTAAGAAACCGCTAGAGTCGTGACGTGCGGTAAGAAGAGCGATAATATTATGTACCAATTATTACACTTACTCTGCAATTTACAGTCCTTTCACACTGCACAAATTCCGGAATATTTCTAGACCACTAATAAGGTAAATGTCCCCATTCCCGACCATGCTACCTTTACCAACCATTTCGGCGTAGAACGTCATTTACGAGGCAGCCAGTGCATAAAAACGTTTATTTGTGGTCTAGAAATATTCAGGAATTTGTGTAGTCGATCGATTTTACATCATTAAGGGGATGCTGCGAGCTTGCCTGCGAAGCTTTACGAACTACTCGCTGCTTCTTATTTTTTTATTTTCATTTTTTGAACAGTGTTAGATTCGTAAGCCTTCCTCCTGCAAATCAGAAATATTCCACAATATTCACAATCCAAACCACTGCAGTTGAGAAGTGACTGCAAACTTTCTGTCTTGGGCCAACACAGCTGGGCAAAACAAATGAATTCTTTTTTTTTATTTATTTTTTATTGACAATTACTACACGTCAGATGATTATTATATAGAAACGTATTTTATTAAACGTATTATATAGAAGAATATATAGAAACAGTCATTTAAAACTAATAGATATTGCTATTGTTCAAAGATAAAAAAAGCGGTAGTTTATGCTTGACGCTTTCAACCTATGTAATTTCTGTTCGGGACTCTATAAAACTTGGAAGTTCCTGAAAAACAAAAAAAAAATTATTGTTAGGATACAAAATAATCCAATCTGAACGAGTTTGTCCGAGCGCAGGATGTACATACGGTCCAATACAACTCTACTTTGTACGAATTCCTCGATAAATTCGACGTTCAATTTACGTTTAACGGCTTTCGGGTTACATACGCTAATTAAAAATCCAAGGCTCGAAGTAAGTTGTATTGGGCTACTCAATGGTGCGATTGACTATTTACCTTCCAACGCATTTGGCTTTCGGACGAACAATCGTGAACCGCATAAAATAATCTTTATTCGGTTGCATCCCTGTACGATTTCGGAATAAATTCGTGTTCCAACGAAGCCGGTAGTTGGGTGATGTAAATGCTATTGGCACCCGGACGTCTCTCGAATTTGTAGATGGTCTCGTCGCACTCGTTTATAACGGCTTCCGAAATCCTCGTTAGCAGCGACGCACAGAAATCAGCGCAACCCCTCGGGTCCCAAGACTTAAACAATCACGTTAATCGACGGAAAGGATAAATGTAAAGAATTTAAAAAGGGTATATTTTTTAACGTAAAAAAAAGGAAAATATACATCAGGCATTTTGGCCAATTCGGCGACGCTGTAGTCCTTCAGTTTGTGAACCATTCCACTGTCGTCCCTGAAGCCGCAAACAACTTTGTCGACGTTCGATAAAAATGCCTGGCACCACCACTTTGAAAACTTGTGTATTCTGAGGGTGCGTTCGTGTCCACCGTGTTGAATCATTTTGTTCGTCTTCAATTCGACGAATTTCAGGTTTTTCATAGGCAGAGGATCCTCGAGCTTCGTCTCGGACAAGACAGCGTCCATTTCAGAAGCGTACAGAACCGTGTGCTCGCCGAAACGTCTCTTGTAAACGCACCTAAACTCGTTTGTTTCGACGACTACTTTCGAAGTGTCCGGAGACTTATACGGTGAATCTTTTAAAAAAAGTGAACATTGTCTGTAACAAGCTGTTGTCAAAAAATTCTACTGTGGAAAATTTAATTCGTACCTGTTACAAGATATTGCTCGAATTTGTGGCCCCAAGATGACATTCTCGTCATAGTTTCATTTTTCATGTAATGTACTTTATCGTTTTTATCAGCTCGCATGTATATTGTCCCCCCCCCACTTGGCTACATATATTATCCAGCCATCCTTGATCGAATCCCGAGTCCTAAACAGCCTGGTCAATAGACCGCGGGAACAGACAAAGTCCGGTTCAATCCTGAAAAAAAATCAAAAATTAATTTTAAATTGCGTCTCCCCTTATCACATTAATAACAGTAATATTGCGGTTACATGTTTTTATGCATGTACCAAATAAATAAAAAATAGCATAAAACAAACAAATGTACTAAAATTAAATACAAAATCACTAAATTATTTAAATTATTTAAATTATTTGAGCCGAACGTTTCGGCTCAGAATATTTGGCTAAAGGACGTCATGGGCTCGGCAACTCAAACGTTAATCCCTTTTGTCATAAATGATCATTTAATTGCAGTTGAAAATATTTTAGAAATCTTTTTCTATCGTACCTAACGCACTACGGGAGACAATGGATTAACAGTAAAGCCAAACGAATTACAGGAACTCAGGTACCAAATGGACACCGTAATTTCCCTTGAGACACATACGGTTTGACGGCTTTGTTACTGTGTTATTGTTCTTCAGGGAGTGGAGAATAATGGAAGAATGTCCGTGTCCCAAGTTTGTCCCAAAGGATTATTAGTCGTCGTTGGTAATAAATAACGGCAAGTTATCGAAATTCGAAGAAAACGTTAGAACATTAAAAATAAATTATGTATTTAAGGTACGAGACATTAATTACACACAAATCATTCGGTAAAATGTACTGTTCGGGGAAAAATAAAAACTACTTGGTCTTAAAGTCGTACAATCGTACAATGTATAGGAAATTTGGTTCGATATCCGTAGAAGAGCGCGTAACAACTTTATGCGCCTTTTCTACGCAATAGTGTCTTCGAACTTACAAAGTTTAGACGACAAAACGAAGAAAAATCTTGTCAAGAGAATCTCTTTACATCTCATGTCTTTAGAAACATGTACCGATGTGATTTAGTATAATCAGTTAAATAGCTCAGTAAACAAGTGGTTAATGAACCGCGAATACGATCGATAATTTGCCAATTTATTTTCGAAATAAATAATACATGGTTCAAACAATCATTACTTTTCTTTATTCAAGACGTGATTGTCCGGGTTTATCAAATAAACATACCCGGTTTTACCTATTGGCGTAAACTAACAAAATAATTGGTTACTTTACCGGCAGAAATAGTGATGAATATTATTTACTGGTGTACATTCACAACACCAAGAACATGCGGTCCCATTTAACACAGTTTCCCTATTTAGTTTCTGAGATATTATGAAAAAAGTGACTCATAGATTCGTTGAGCCTCGCGCTCACATGCACCCAAACTTCGTTGCGGACAACCCGCGCTCACGCGCCGCCACGCCTGCCATCTTCGTAGAGCGTTCCGACGACAAAGAAAGGCACATAACTCGAAAATGGTCCATTCATTCGTGATTCCAAAAAATTGTATGGTCAACGGTTTTAAAATATGAATCAATTTAAAATGCTTTGTCCATTAGGCTGCTTTACACGCCGAAAAATATTTTAATACTATTTAATTTTTTTAATATTATAATATTATAATTATTATTGTAATACTAAAAAGCGTGCTAAGTGATTTGCACAATTACTTCCTCATGTATTACGGTTTTGCACAGAACTTCCTCCATGATAAATTTCGTTGTTGCATTTTGGCTTCCTCAGAGAGGTATATATAATTAAAATACAATTTTCACAAAAATATAAAGGAACATTATGAGAAAGCGATATGAAAATTTCAAATTACGACTCTTTTTAATTGTATTTTTGCGTTAAGTATAGAAAAACCATGTGCAAATTACTTTGCACATTTTTTATAACATCAAAAAATGTCTGCATCTCATAAAATTGAAACGGCCAAAGTTTACACCAGAATTTATTATGGGAAATTGCAAACTGAAATTTGCGGTTTGTGTCGTTTTAAGGCAATTTTTAATCTATTCTTCAGCGCTGATTACAAAACTATAACTCATTTTACTCACTGCGTGATATTTGTGATTCAGAAACTCGTGTCAGGCGCAGAAACAACAGAATTTTTAAAAAATTTCAAAACATCAATTTTGAACGGTTGAATCAATTATTGCCAAATTCAATACGAAACATTGTACAATGTTAGTCCATTCCCGTACGAAATTTAAGCCTCCATGTCTACTAGTGTACAAGATTTCGACCCGCTATCTTAAGCCGTTTCCGAGTATAGTCGTTCCAAACAATGCAAGCTCTGTCACACACATGATTACCCACACACACACACACATACATCCGGAAGCCCGCTGAAAATCGTATTTCTCGACGTTTTCAACCATTTCTAGTACGCTGACATTAAAATGTCGAAATTTTTTTTTTTTTTTACGAAAACATACCCTGCTAGACAAGCGGCACGAAAAGTAGCAGTTGGCGCAATAATTGCGGCATGTGCCGCACATGTCGTAAGTATCGCCCCAATATTGCTATTTTGCATGGCGCTTGTCTATCAGAGTACCCAATAGACAAGCGCTACGAACGCTGCCATTTCGCCGTGCCCGTCTATCTGGGTAGCTTCCTTTATGAGGAAGCGAAATGATATTTTATTTCATTGAGGAATTTTTTTAATTGAATCTATATGTATGGCTATATACTTATGCACGCAAATTTTTCCGTACATGTAAGTACATATTACTGATGGGTAGCAAGTGAAATCACAAAGTAAGCGTTGATGCTACGACTTACCACTTATCGCTCGGAGTAGTCGGTTCAATCTTCGTGTGATTCAATCTGATCCACTCTAAGACATGGACCATTCCTTCCTCGATGAAGGACTTGTCTCTGCGTTTCGCAATTTCGTTTCCCTTGTCAAGATCAAGAGCAACATCTTCGTCCGCGCGCGGGGGTTTGTAATACATCATTCTTGATGAATCAGGCAAGTAAATTCTGTCGCCGTCAACACTGAAGTATCCAACGAGCTCCGGTTTGGATATAAAATCGGAAATTTGTTTGTTGCGATGCAACGAACAATCGTAAATAGGAATGGACATTTTTTTTTACGCGTACAGCTTTCACTCTGCGATGTCCGAATTTAGGCAAATCGTTGCCAAAAGTAATTGAGTAACGTACAACTTACACCAGTGTTCAATTGAACGATAAAAACCGAGTTGCTACTGTAACTCTCCAAGTTATGAGAATGGTACGATTATATTGCCCGTTTGTTGAACAGATAATCGGTTCTTGCACAGCGAAGCGTCCTTTCACGGCCACTATTTTAGGGATACTAACTATGGGTATACTAATTCCGAAGGCACGATGCAGTAAGCTTCTCCGATATGTCAGCGCGGGGAATTCCCGACCTCCGTCGTTTTAGGTTGCTTTCGAATAGGGGCGGAACTTAGGACAAGCAATAAGTTGTAGCCCTCATGAGAGAGAACACAGTCTTCTTCTTCTACATAATGAACGGAAGATCCCTTCCACTCCCTTCCAATGGCCAATGGACGTTTACACAGTCGTCAATGAAAATATTTGGGGCGCCGGAGTGAGAGCAAGTGGCACATGCCGTCGTCAGATGGCGATAGACAGAAAAAGGTGTAACGTCCCGGCCTGTGTTAGAGATGCCGTGTGTTGGATTGATTTTTCGAGAAATCGATTTTTACTCCAGTAAATATAGATATTTTGGATCGGTATTTACTGACAAAGTAATACCGCGGATCGATCTTTCAATTAAAATGTCGATCCACTAAATAACATTTTTCTTGGAGATGAAAAATAAACGGCACTTAATGTGAACTTCTGAATAACAAATAGCTTAAGATTTAAAAAAGTCAAAAAAGGAACACTCTCATTGCGAAAGCATTTTTGTTATTTAGCTGTCGATATGAGCTTCGTACAAGTATACATTTTTTTAAATTAATCTCTTTTGATTTTCGTTTGGTTGAATGCATCGAGTTTCAGAGCTCGTACCAAAGAACTGACTACAAAGTGATACATACATATGCATGGATTAAACATTTTTTTATCCACACATACATTTTAATACAAGCATATGTATGTATTTTTTAAAAAATACGATTTTATTTATATGGTTAAATTAACCGAGAGATAATATTTGTGATATACACAATAGAAAAAGGTATTACATATTTACATTTGACAGTGTCTCAGACAGGATTTGAATTATGTGATAATAAAAGATAACGAAAGACGTTAAATATTTCGTTTTTGACGATTATATTAATTTATAATTTGTTTTTGATTAACTGCAAAGGTGACAATTCGAGATAATGTATTTTTCCGATATAATAAAACGTTCGATTTTCTTGGTATCGATGTTCTTCCTTTCGCTATATTGTTGGATCGATACATAGCGGGGCGATACACAATACAATACTGAAGATCGATATTTTTTTTACGATCCGGCATCTCTAGCCTGTGTTGCTGGGGAGTTTACCGTTGATTGGCTCCCCAAGTAGCAAACAGACATCTGGTACGAAAAAGTCATCCGAATGGGGCACAATCCTACGTCCTACGTCCAAAAGTTAACTTTTATACATAGGATAACTTATAGTTACCATTCGGGTGGACTTATGTATCCCATTCGGATGACTTTTTCGTACCAGATGTCTTTTTGATACTTGGGTCTTCACGAGCCACTATATCTGGACCTGATTCGTGTTGCCGCGGCGAATAGAAATTCGCTCCGTGAGTCCCAGGAAGGTTTAAGTTTATATTGAGTCACCGAATAAATTAGATACACAGAGATTAGAGTGGATAATGAATCGCATATATTCAAATGAAATATTAATCGTGTTACAACCTTGTCCTTATTATCATCAATTGATAATATTTTACAATCCGACAAATAATCAGTCGATAAGGGTCGAGTTCGCGATTCGAAGCTCCTTGCTCTTTGGTATCTTAACGATGACTAACTTTCAAGAAGAAGTGCGTCACGACGAGTCTCCGAAAAAGATACAACTTTCGTAAGGGTGGAAACTTTGTACTTCCAGCGTTGATTGGTCGAGCAGGGCACCGCCCGCGAGACCGTTTACTTTTTCCTTCGTGTTCGTTACCGTCTCTTTCTTCCTTTCTATGATACTATCTCTATGTCAGTTATTCGTTTTTCCTCTTAGCGTCTATGCTTCAACTGCCACATGTGACCCATCCGTGATTCGTGTTTGCCGGGCCAAATGTCAAAGCTGAAAGAAACAACAACGGTCACCAAACAAGAAGCACCAACCAAAAACTTTATTACCCTCAAAACTCATGACGGTTCCTCAGCCGATGCAAACTTTCCTTTAAATAACTCATGCATGAATAGCGCTACTTTCCGTGCCTGCCGAGAGTGGCGTAAGTGGCGCTTTGGAGTCATGAGTTTTACTGAGTTTCCACCGGGACTGAGAACGGACTGAAACGAGTCTGAACAAGTAGCAAATTCTAGTTAATTTTAAACTTTCTAGTCAACAGCCAATCCCATAAGTGAATTTTGAGTATACTAGAATCTTTCCACTAGTTGAGACTAAATCTCGGCCTGATTTCAGTCATGGTGGAAACTCGGTATTTAATAAATTCCCAGCGCATGCGCAGATCGGCTCCTTTGCGTACAATTTACTGTTGCGTGCGATTTCCGGAATTTATTGCACGCTGCTCGTACTTTATTGCACGCTGTCTGTACAGCGCCATAATCAGCAGGCACGGAGTAACACTTGTCCTGCATTCATTACATAAAATATCATGCGATACTAGTGCGGTGTAGCGAACATCATACGGGGACTGTGAAGTAAGTCGCACTCGCTGCACTCGTACCACAGGGAGCACTCGCCTTCGGCACGTGCGACTCACTTCACAGCGTGCGTATAAAGTTCGCTTTACCGCACTTGTATCGCAAAGTATTGGGTTGGGTAATAACCCAATTCAAAACTCCTACACGCAAGCATCCTCCACGCTCCTTTCATAATTCCACCAAATTACCATCTCGTGCCGTCACATGACCGATACTGCCCGGTCAAGTGACCGGCAACTTTAATGAGCGCCGAGCGCTATGCAGAAGTGGGGATACCCCCTACTGCGTTTCTCATCGAGTTAGCACCGCCATTGCATACTTTCACATACACTAATGTACAACTTCACCATACCCATTGCTCTACGCTCCTTGGTACTGCGCCTGTATTGGTACTACGCGTACCCGTCACTACTATACGCATTGTCCGCTCTCTCTCTCTCTCTTCCTCCGCTCGTCCGAACCTCGCGCATCGGCACCCCCGCCTCGCGCCTTTCTTCCCTGTCACCCGCTCCGGGCAACGGGCACAAGGCAAACGGAGAAGGAGCTAGAGGGACACTCGGGCAACCCATTTCTCGCGCGGACTCGGCGCGCTTACTACAGCTAGTAGTAAATTCTACACTCCGTAGTCGATGGTTACACGCACGTCTTACACCACCACCGGCCATCTACCACATGAACGCGCTCACACACACACACACACATACACGCGTCGAACACGTAAATACACACAGGCAAGGGGCCACTGTTTAACGTGCATAGTACTCGCCATACTGGCAGAGCGAGCTCGGAGCGAGCGAGTGAGATAGTACTGGACACAACTCGTCATCGGAATCGCGATATCCGAGCAGTGTGTGAGCCATCATTAGAACTGGCCAACGCATCATAATCGGAATATATTTTAACGTCTTCCGATAACACAAATATACCTCGGTATCTCGCGTCAACGAGAGTGACTGCGAGTTCGAGTGTCAGAGAGCGTGAAAAAAAGAGAAATAAAAAAAAAAGAAAGAAAAAAATCGGCGAGCACGGTTACAAGGTCCTCGCTGTACCAAGAGGTGTCGAGTGTTTTTTTAGTTTGGGAGAGACACAAGGCTAGGCACAACGATGCAAGCCATCAAGTGCGTCGTCGTCGGCGACGGGTGAGTCGAGAGTTTACAATTTGGATTTTATGAAAATATTTATTTCGACTGTGGGTTCGTGGGGTTTTTTTTTTTTTTTTTTTTTTTTTTTTGTGTCGAGGTGGGAAAATGGAACATCGAGGATGCGTGCGCGGGACACGGACGAGCCTAACCGCGACTGGGACGATCAGGAGTGCCCCCCCCCCCTCTCCTTCCTGCCCTCGTCCTTAAAATCCGAATGCCAGGCTTTTTGTTGAAAATTCTCGCGTATTGCCTCGCGACGAACGTTAATCGCTTGTTCTCGAAAGTAAAGGATAATTTTTCTTTGGTCCGACAAAAGAAATGATAAAAAAATGAATGAAACGGGAAGAAAAAAAAATGTAATTCGGTATGCAGCGGCATCGTATGAATTCTCATCGTCACGCTCTTCGTGGGTGTCTCGGGAGGCCGAGAAGCTACGGGCGTGTCGAGAGGCTAACCCGAGAATATTCCTCACGATCTTAGACAAGAAAATTTCTGTCGGATTCCTTCGCCTGAGAGAATTGAATAAAGAACGATCGAAGGTTATTTTTTTTACTTGCGAATCGGATCGTTCGATTTTCGAGGGGGGAGGGGGGGGGGGGGGGGGGGGAATTGAATGTTTCCGCGGAGCCTTTGGATCGGGAGGGACGGAGAGCTTGGTTTATCTCGCTGAGACGACGCGAACATCGGCGTTCGATAGCCGACCCTTATTCCGACCCGTTCTCCGCCCAATCAAAAATCCTAACGAGACCGAAATTGTTGCTACTATTATTATTGTTATCATTGTTCTGTTTATCACCTGAAGGAGGATCGGTTGAAATGCCTGAGAGGCAACGGGCGTCTTTTAAAAAAAAAATATATTGCGCTAGGAAATCTTTGGCGTAATTTTCAGGTTATGGTACGCAAAAGTCTTGGCGGAATAAATCGACGAGTCGACAATGTTGGCGAATTGTCAATCAATCAATTTCGGATCTCCGCGAAATGGACGCGAGTTGCGGCAAACGACAACAAATAAACACTTGTGTCACTGTTGCAAGAGCATGGATGAGCGATGGTTTGGGCGATAGAGCGGCGTTTTGAACGTTTGAAGAAAAGCACCGTTATAAAAATCGTTTTTATTGGCTCAAATGTTCGATGCGTTGTATCTTTGTATGAAGAAAACACTTGTTTTTTTTTACACCGGAGAATTGGTTGAAAAATCTGTTTGATCGGTTTTTGTCCGGGAAAACGTTTGTGTCATGAAAATATAGTCGTTTTTTTAAATTTGTGACTAGGACAATAAACTAACCCACATCCCTATCTGACTAACGAACATTGTAGAACTTTCAAATGTTCGCCAGATGATTCACCGAATGAAACTCATCGGCTACGTATGCAAGACTCAGCGATCTGTTAATTCCTCTTCTATTATGCGAAAAAAAATGCCGATATGGTTTCGGGAACCATTGAATTAAGATCGTTAATTTGTTTGAGTTTTCATTCATTGAACCTTTTACCCTATATAATAAAAAAAATGAACAAACAAGAAGTCTTTCAGCCTTCTTTTAGTGATCGAAAAATGTTAGTTCCAAAAAATACATATTGACGCGATTGGCCAAAATATCATTTAAGGCTTCAATTTTTTAGATTTTTTTTCTGTCATTAAAAAATATGTTAATTCTGATTAGCGTCGCGTAAAATTAAAGCACGTTAAAATATCGCTTTATCCCGTGAAAGGGGATAAAAGATATTTATTTATTTATTTACAATTTATTTACAATAGCGGACGTAAGAGGAGTAAGGGTAATAATGTAAAAGGTTGAAGAAACCATACATGGAAATGAAAACACTAATATACAATAGTGAACGCGAAAACTCTCTTTTTACATTTTAACAAGTTATTAAATGTTTTATGTTTGTGCGCTAAAAAGAAAATAGGTATTTGGATATTTCTGCATTTAATCAAACAATTTAAAAATAGACTCGATAAACACTTGTCTACTTAACGTTAACTATATGATGCAGATTCTATAAGTTGTTAACTTTCTTTCGGTCAATAAATAATAATTATTTATTTATTTATTATATGAGTGTACGGACCAATGGCCCTTTTACATAGTAAAAGGCCGGTGAGAGTTTGCTGAAATTTACATGAAGTGAAATGCTTCTATCCAAATATCAGATAACGCCACAGCCTAAAGTCTCAGTCACAACAGGAGAGCAGTCGCGAACGTTGCACAGGAAACACTGAAAACTTGGTTGATGTCCGTGAACTCATTGGCCAATCTAATTAGTCGTGTCTATCTAATAATAATAATTTCATTTAATTTCACTTAATTTATTAATTGATTAAGTACAAACTATTTTACATACATAACATTTTTGTCCGCATAAGCTACTCGGCGATATTTAATAAAATATGATTTTTTAAATCCAGTTTTGTGGATCTCCGATGTTTTTTTTCTTCTGGCGATTGAATTGTTCTTTTTTTTTGTCGACAGTGCCGTGGGTAAAACATGCTTGCTGATCAGCTACACTACCAACGCCTTTCCCGGCGAATACATACCGACTGTGTTCGACAACTACTCGGCGAATGTTATGGTCGATGGGAAACCCATAAATCTCGGATTGTGGGACACTGCGGGTCAAGAAGATTACGACAGGCTAAGGCCGCTGAGTTATCCGCAGACGGACGTTTTTCTAATTTGCTTCTCACTCGTAAACCCTGCAAGTTTCGAAAACGTTCGGGCGAAGTGGTATCCCGAAGTTCGTCATCACTGTCCTTCGACTCCAATTATCCTCGTCGGAACCAAATTGGATCTTCGCGAGGACAAGGAGACGATCGAGAAACTCAAAGACAAGAAACTCGCGCCCATCACATATCCTCAGGTTTGTTCCTCTCATGAATTTATGTTGCGACGGACATGAAATAAATCTCTGGTTCGAAACATGAAAAAT
This sequence comes from Exephanes ischioxanthus, assembly GCA_958510785.1. Classification (NCBI taxonomy): domain Eukaryota; kingdom Metazoa; phylum Arthropoda; class Insecta; order Hymenoptera; family Ichneumonidae; genus Exephanes; species Exephanes ischioxanthus. Next base: position 22,420,374 of record OY294020.1, on the reverse strand, counting down.
TGTCCGAGTCTAATTTTAAAAAAATTAAAGATATTAAAAGCATAATATGGAAATAATCATTGAACTCGTTCTGCAATTTGTTACATTCAAAGAGCCTGTTTTTTTTCATGCCATCGAAACAATCGATCGTACGGGATTTTTTTTACACGATTTCCTCTTTATCGATATAAAAAATACATGTTTTTCGCCTGGAATCGTCTAAGCGTCCCTTGAGGTGACGTGAAATATCACTGCCGGTGTTTCACATATAAAAAAGAAAATTGTTTCCGCCCGATTTTAGAGACATAAAAGATATTACAGGTATAATAGAGAAAAAAAAATTGAACTAGTTTCGCTATTTGTTACATTTGAAGCAGCTATAGCTATCAGCAGACTGCGAATATAGCAGATATAGATATAGCTGATTTTTTTCACGTTATCGGAACACCCTTGCGAACAATCGATCGTACGGGATTTTTTGCACGATTTCCTCTTTATCAACAACAAATAAAACACGGTTTTCGCCGGAAGTCGTCGCACCGTCCCTTAACCCTTTGCGTCAAGGTGGGACATAGGGTGTCCCATATGGAACACCCTATGGACCCTGAGCGAAGGTTGAAACCAGAAGGTTGAAGGTTGAAACCAGAGTCGGTTTGGAGCACCTTAATCGAATGGTTGAGTTTGAGTAGATTGTAAAAAAAATCCCAAAGTTTTACGGTTGGTTCGTCCGCATTTTATACTCATAGTGAAATTCTAACATCACACATTACAGAATTAGGGCCTATAAAATAAATTTAAAAAAATAAAATCATAACATAATAATTTTTTGTTCATCGATGCTTCGTTGCAGGGTCTGGCGATGGCTAAGGAAATCGGAGCGGTGAAGTACCTCGAGTGCTCGGCCCTTACGCAGAAGGGTCTGAAGACGGTTTTCGACGAGGCGATACGCGCCGTTCTCTGTCCCGTTCTCCAGGTAAAACCGAAGCGCAAATGTTGCCTCCTATAATATTAATTGTTTCAACAAGGAAACTCAACAACAACAACAACAACATAACAACAAAAGAACAACAAGCCCGCATTAAAACATCAGCGTGTAACGAAAAAAAGAAGAAAAAAAAAATCAACGCCTCACGAGATGAAGCTATCGATCTTCGACGTTTCGAATACATCCTTCACCAATCGCGTTCCGCCGTGAGATCGATACGCAAATAAGTTTATCATCCGAAAGCTCGTTTCCGCGCTGGCTTCAATTTCCGCTTCTCCTCGCTCTCTTCGAGCGCGGCCCCCTTTCGCCAGCGATCGAATTAACAAACGCTCTCGTACCCGTCATCTATCAGCGAATTTCCACGCCCGAATGAAGAAGAGTAAAAGAATAATGTGAAAGAGTCCGCACAGTCCGGTATATCCGGCGAAACGCACAAAAAAAAAAAGAAAAAAAAAATAGACGGCTAAAAGAAGAGCGCTACGACTGGAAGCGACAAAAGGCGTTGAAAAAAAAAGTAAATTAATAAAAACGTAGTGGAAGGATAAAGCAAAAAAGAAAAAGAATTACCGCGGATAAAAAGGCTTCTCGACGCGCCGATAAGATCGATCGAAAACACGTTAAATAAAACAAAAACGCTGTTGACATGGCAAAAAATAATAATAATAATAATTATTATTATTATTTCGACTCGAATCGAAAAAATTTGCGACATAAAAATGATGGAAACAAAAGAAGGTCCGAAACAGTCGCGCGCGACTTTAAATGAAAAAAGAGGAAGAAAAAAAACAAAAAATAGCGAGAAAAATGAAAGAATTTGAGTGAATGAGGAGAGACAGAGAGGAAGCGTGTGTGTGCATGTGTGTGTCGCGAGAGGCTTCTCTCGCGATATATGAACCGATTGTGTACAGTATACTAGAGTATATGGATAATAATATTATTAATTATTATTATTATTATTATTATTATTATTATTATTATTATTATTATTAATGATTATATATATTATTATGATTAATGAACGGTAAATGAAAAGCAAAAAAAAAAAACAAAAAATATTACTATATACATACCAAGAGCTCTGCGGGAAGACGAAGAAACGTGGAAAAGATCGTGAAACAGATTTAAAAAAAAAAAATGAAAAAAAATTGAACGCGAGCGAGAATAAATCAATTTAGAGGAGAGACACGCGTATTGTATTGCAATTGTGTTCACGTGTAAACGCGCGATAATTTCGATTTATTTTTCTTTTTTTTTTCAGTTGTTTTTGCACGAATGACGCCGCTGCCCTTCGCGAATTCCTCGTCACGACCAGCGAGCGGATTACTCGCGAAATGAAATCTGATCATCGATAGACTGATCATTGACGTTCCAGTCTTTTTTTTTCGATGAGAAACATCAATATTTGTCTTACTGACGATGACTGTATGCTTTGTTTATTGTAAAAAAAAAAATTGGGAAATACTTAAAACAAATGTTACAAACAGCACTGTTGTGAACAATTGTTTTTAAAAAATTGTTACAAACAATTGCTCGTTCCTACGACTACAGGAACATTTTTATGTGAGAATTTAGTTCCAACTTTAAAAAAACAGCTGTCGGTATGAAAAAATACTGATGACACTATAAAATAATTGTTGATAACAATTTGTTATAAAATTCTCTGTATTATTTTTTGTTTACATTTTGTATTTAAAATGTTTATTCATAAAGTTTATCTTCAGTAGGGCAAATGTACAAAAAAAAAATTGTTTACATTTAAAAACCATAGAGACTGTAACGTTATTTATCGGTCTTCAATGATTGGCAGAGTTCGATGCAAACGGGTGTAATTCGCTCGCTTAAGTCGAATAAATTTTCACGGCTCGAACTATTAACGAATGAATTACGAATTTGTAGACTATGATTATCGTTTAAAGACCCACGATCCGATTAAACGTACGCACAATTGTCACCGAGGCAGTGATTTTCATTTCTTTCCATTTTATTTACGGACTCGATTCTACATTTTTTTTCGAAATATCGTATCGTAGCATTAAAAAAAAAAAAAAAAATAGATGTAAATTAAAAAATATATATTCCTTGCGAACTTGTAAAAAAAATCGTCGAAGCGAAAGGGACAGCAAGAATGCACGAAAGAACATTAAAAAAAAATGAGAACAAGTGAAATACAATTGGCTGGATTGCATGAGAAAGATTTGTGGGTGAAAAAGTTGAAAAGTGTGCACGAGAGAGAAAAAGAGAGAGAGAGAGAGAGAGAGTGAGAGTTAAAAAAAAATGGAAAAAGCGAGATATACATATAAAAATAGGCGAGCCATAGGAAATAATTGTAAATAATTGCTGGAGTTCAAACTTATTCCTATTACCCCCTATCATCAACCGCGTAACGTATAAGCCAACTAATCGAATCTAAATCGAACGTTAATTGTTTTTTATATATATATGAGGTATATACGAGAGAAACGAGATGAAATGGAAAAAAAAAATGGAAAAAACTTACTGTATTTTCCGTCGTTCCGAATCGTCGATCGATCGATGGACTTTTTGTTTCAATTCCTTTCGCTAAAAAAATACGGCGATCGAGTAGAAGCGACCAGGTCGGGTGATCGACGCCAAAACGGAACGACGATTATTCACTCGGCCCGTGGATGAGGAACCATAGATATTGTAACTAAATTTGCTTTATTAAATGGGTGTTTACTAAACGAATCGTCGTTTCGAATATTCGCATTCCTATCTGTACAGCTGCGGAGAAGAAAGAAAACAAGTCAGCGGAGCGATGTAAGTTTGCATAAGATTTTTTTCATATTTTTATTTTTTACAATTTAAGTCTACAAATTTACATTTTTGTGCATTTCAAGGGGGCACGCGAGCTTAAAAACTCGAAAAGTGGGTTTTCGGGAAAATTACAATAAAACACGTGATTACAATATTGTCGAAGCACTTGCAACTAAATTTTTTGATTATTAAAAACAAAAACTTTTTTGAACAAACGCATTAACGAATCCGAGGATCTCGTATAAATTTCATAATATTAATTTCTTCGGTCGAAAGATGCAGTAGTTGGATACTTGCATAGAAGCTTTTGCCTTCCATTTGATTTATAAGTCGTGGAAAATATAGGGGAAACAAGAAAAATAACTCTGTTGATTTGACCATTTTTCGCATGCAAAATTTTGCGATGACTTTTGTGAAAATTAGAATGGAATGGAACTGATTCGAATGGAAAAAAAAAGTAAAAACAAATTTTGATCTCATTCAAAACCGTTCGTTCGGCGATCATAGCGCTTTGAAGAAAAATGGTAGTAAAACAAGAAGCATTCAAAAACGTAAAATGTAAATACGTCAGTACGCTTTTTTCGTATTTCATGGCGATAAAAAATTCAGAAAAATTTTTCACGTCGAAATAAAAAGACGTGAAAAAAAGCGTTGGAAATTTTAATGATTCCATTTTAAAGGACAATTGTTTGTTCGCAATTGCTTGAATAAACTTGCCGTACCCCCTTAATATCGTCGAAATTACGCGGCAGTGTCGAAGAAATTTTTCATCAGCGCCGACACCTGTTCGGGCGTGTATTTCGCGTATTTTCCAGGATTTTTCGAGAACGACGTCGCACGATATTTTTTGTAGAATTGGGAATAATAAGGTACAAGTGTTTGATCCAATTCGCGGCGCAATTCCTCGCGAAGACGAGCGTCCGGTACGGAGTATGAGCGATGACACTTTGCAGCGTCTTCCAGCTCTCTCGTGAAACCTGAGAAACGTTCCTTCAGCACTTTCGAAGCGGGTTCTGCAATCAGAAAATCGACATAATTCAGCGAAATATTGATCCATCTAATTCGATAAATAAACATTTTTTAAAGGCAAAGTAATTTGCACATTGCTTTCTGTATGAAAAAGTGGTCTGACTGATTTTGGCTTCTCCGTAGAGGAAATTATTCCTTGCAATATCAATTTTGAACGGCCAAAATTTACCGTAAAAAAATTGCTAAATCAAATTTTCGTAATTGGTCGTTTCGGGCCTTTTCCGCCGCTCATTACAAATCTACAACTTATTGTACACCTCGCGCAATATTTGATGTAGAACCTCGTGGTCGCACGTAAAATAATTTTTTCTCGAAAAATCATAATTTTTTTCTTCAAAATCTCGTAAAATAAAAATGGTTAGATCAATGTTCACAAGAATATTACCAAAAATTATAATAAACGACCAAAGTAATCAAACATTTAAAAGAATTGAGAGCATGGGGGTTTTTTTAAATAAAAATAAATAAAATTGGTATTTGCCGACGTCGAAGACTAGTGAATCGTAATAGTATCGATAATCGAACGCACCAGGCTCGTCGAGAGGATGATCGAGGTATGCCCGAGCCTTCGCGAAAGTCGCAGCGACGTAATTAGTTTTGTCGCGTGCCAGAAGATCCTGATAGGTCTGATCCGCAGTAGGTTCCGCGAGGAGTAGCAATTCCATCAACGAGCTTCGTCGCAGAGCGTTAACGACGTAGTTGTGATTGTTGAGTCGGAATAGCGCCCGAAGAGCTACGTCCGAGTACGATGCATCGCTTTTGCTCACAAGAGCGAGATTCAATTGCGCCAAAACTTTCTCTGCAATAAAAACATCGTCGTGACAACGAAATTATTATCCATAACTCAGCAGATCATGAAGAATGCTGTAAAATATTATGGAGATTAGAATGTCTCGAAAAAAAGAGAAAAAACGTAAAAATGCGATATCTTACTTATGTAAACGCCGAGAAGAACGCGATCGGCATTTTCGAATTGCTTCGAATTTCCACCGGATATGTTATCCCCCTCGTTGTTGCGACGCAGAACAGCGCCCGCGGTGTCCGCGTACTCTGCCAGTTGCTCCAGGAATACGAGAACGTTGCTGGTACCCTCCGCGACGGTGCCGTCCTTTGGCAATGCCGCCCCCGACTCGTTTCTCACGCTCTCCGCAAAGTCCTCCAGAGCTTTGGCACCCTTCGATTTACAAGAGGGTTAAGTAGATATATAAATATTTAAGATAAATATATAAATATATAAATATATAATATAAATTTAAAAGATATATAAATATATAATATAAATATAAAAGATATATATAAAAATATATAAGATACATGTATACATTAATTGATACAAATTCATAATTTTTATCGACAATATATTTTTTCGGTCGGGAAAATACAAAATGTATTGAAAATATAAAATACTTTTTGTACTTACAATACATTTGTACGCACTTCGTTTAAGTACCAAAATACCGGGAAACATTCAATATCGCTGTACGGTATCCAACCGTGATGGGCGGATGAGTGGGCGGATGGATGGGTCGATGGGTTGACGCGTTCATGAGTTAATGGGTTCATGGGTTCATCGTCCCACCCATCCATCCATCAGTCGGCTTGGCCAGCCTGACCGTACAGCTCTAATATGGAGTAGACGCAAAAGCATTTTGTATTTTGTACTTAAAAGGCCCGAAAAGTACTTAAAATACCAGAAAAGTATTTGAGTAGTTAAAATACGTAGTTAAAATACGTAGTTAAAATACGTAGGTAAAATACGTAGTTAAAATACGTAGTTAAAATACGTAGTTAAAATACGTAGTTAAAATACGTACTTAAAATACCTAAAATACATCAAGTATTTAAAATTCTGCCCAGCTCTGGTATGCAATGGTTCGTTATTGAATTTTCATTATCGGAACAATCGTTAATCCGAGCTAGGCTCGACCCCAATTGATTCCGATCAATCGAGCTTCTAATGCAATGCAAAACTTACGGTGGCATTGAGTGTATTCAAGACCGAAGCGAATTTCGATCGCAGCGCGTAGTCGCATCCCTCGACGGTCCTCTCGAGGTCGGGTTTGAGTTCGCCGAGATGTTTGAGGATCGGAAAAACAACGAGAACGGCGGAGAAGTCGCGCCTGGCGATGCATCGTTTGGCGCGCGTGGCGATGCTGTCGCCGTCGTGAGCGACGAGATCCATAGCGTCGCGCACTGTGGCCTCGAGTACCTGAGGTTGCAGGAGCGATCGCAGAATCTTCGCCACCAGGCTACGCTCGGCCTGCATCAATTTGTGAAGTCCAGCGGTAAGCAGCAAATAATTCTCCATCTCCTGTTCGTCGGGCGCCGCGTCCTCGAGAGCGTGACCCGACGGCTGGGGCAGCGGCTTTCTCGACGTCGGGAACGACAGACCCGTCGTCTGGGATGCTCGCAGCAACATCTTCGACGCTTTCTTCTCGATAACGTGCTGCAGACGACGGGACGTTCTTCGGCCGGCTGTCTCCTGACCGGCTATCGAGTGACGATGCGCGAACTTTGCTCGCTGAAAAAAATAATATATTACCCATTACCGTAAAGTTGGAAGAGAAGATTTCAATATTTTTTCGGCACGGGTTTGGGATATTTTGTGGCAAAGTTTCAGTATTTTTAAAAACTTTACATAGATTTCTATTGTGTATTAAAATTTGTAACGACTTTGAAATATTCGGGGAATTTCAGAGAACCAGCGTGCACTCTCGTTTTACGTGTGTGGGTTCAAGAATATTTTATATTCTACAAAATAGATGCCGTTAAAATTTAGAGTGGCCATGTTGGTTTTCACGGCAATCGGTAATATTCTATTTCCTTAATTTTGTTAGGCGTTTTCAACCGAAAGCCAGATACCGAAGCGTTTATGACTAGTATGACGGTCCAGTTAAATTTCAGGCATAATAATGATGTAAAGTTGATTCTACGAAATCGCCACGTTCCGTCGGTAAGACAGGAAGGTCTTACCACAACCTCTTAAGAGCATGTGAAATACGGCCGGTAATAAAAACTCTAATTAATTTTTTTAACGGTGCTGACCATTCACCGCTAAAAGCAGATTCTTACATAAATCCGCATTGATATACGCTCTACGTAAGAATTTCTTTTTGACCGGAAATTGATGTCATCCGTGAAAAAAATGATTTACAGTTTTTCTTATCGACCGGATCTCGGCTGGGCAGCAGTGTCGCTTTTTACGCAAACGTTTTATCTGTGACATATTTCAGGGACGCGACTCTTTCGATCCTGAAGGTCGTCCACTGGACGGCGCTCGAAAATCATGAGGCGATCTCCGATCTGTAGCTCAATTCGAACAACTCGAGCGATTCCTGCTACTTTTTTCCAGCACGCTTTTAACGAATGAACGAGATAATAAAACAAAAAAAAGTACATAATTTACCGGCATCGGACTACCAGCGTGGGTGCTCCCGCCGCTCGCGCTCCGCTGATGTTCCTTAAGTAGCTGAAGCGATCGCAAAACGACGGCGGATCGAACGGACGAATAGATTTTTGCGTGCCTGCGGTGTCCGCGCTCCTCGAGCCAGCTGGCTATTTTAATGAGATCGGCGAGCGCGCTCTCGGGCAATTGATTCAGCGACTGCGGGGCATCCTCGCCGCTCGTGTCCTCGTCGGAGCCGATGAGATCGAGCAGCACTATCGGCAGAATGGGTTTGCTCTGCCGGGCGAGAATATCGTGAAATTCGGAGCAGAGAGCGTCGAGACCGACGCCGAAGAGCGTCGCCAGATTCTCAAGCTCGACCGAGCTCGGATTGTTCTTCTGGAAATATCGTTGAGCATTGTAGAGTCTGTTCATCGCCTCGAGGAAGCTGTCCAGGCCTCCGGGTCCGCTTGGACCGCCGCGAACGGCGCTCTCGACCTCCTGGCAAACTCCGTAGTAACCGATCGCGTGATCCAACACCGTCAGAGTCCTCTCGATGTCTGCAAATAAAAAATTGAGAAAGTTGAAAATAAAATAAAAATAATCACGCGCACGCGGATTTCGTCGAAATAATTATTGCGAAGAATATCTACGAATTCAATTTTTTAATTAACTTTTGAAATTCAATTCAGTTTTAAAACTGACTTTTAAAATTCAATTCAATTTAAAAATTGACTTTTGAAATTCAATTCAATTTTAAAATTGCCTTTTGAAAGTCAATTCAATTGTAAAATTGACTTTTGAAATTCAATTCAATTTTAAAAGTTGACGAAGGCTCCTATCTACTCCTCAAATTGAAACCTGCATTTTTTTTTCTCTAAACCGGAATCGAATATCAGTTATGGCCAAAAGTCAAGCCGAACATAGATAATTGCAAAAAAATAAAATAAAATAGTGCATATTTTTTTTCTTCACTTTAGCGCGACCAAAGTTCCTCGTGAATGGCTCCTTACTACAACCCCGTGCAACAGCTAATCACAGCGCGAGTAAATCGACCACATCCTTCGATATTTTCGATTCTTCTTCTCAAAACTTTGAAGCCTAGTGCTACATCTCTCTTACTTCGTCAGTGCACCGTATCTCTTAAATGTCTCAATAAAATATCTTTAAATTTCTACAACATTCTGCAAGGATCGATACCTTGGCCTGAGAATTTTTCCAAAATTTTTCCAAACTTTTATCCGAACTTTCTTTTAATACATTGCTTTTCGCTTTTAGAATATTTTTCATAAACCGTAGATTCAGAATAATATCGATTGGAATTAAATGTAATGTCTGCAATAAGAGATTGCAGAAGTATTTCGATGGATCAACGCCAAAACGGACAAAGCTTGTAAATTTTCATCGAACCTTTATGACCCTGAAGATATCTGCATGAGATCAAATTTCATCTTTGGCAAGTCTCCGTCAAAGCACTGCTGTAGGAACACAAAAAAATTCTTCGCTTGTAGAATTATATTCTCTAAGTGAACTTCCTCGAGGGAAGTTTTTGCGATGCAGAACACAGCCTTGACTTGATAAAGTTTAGTCTGATTCAGATATTTTCAGGGCGATAAACCTTCGCCAATGAAATTATATAATGCACGGAACTGCGTCTCTACGATAGTTGTATCGCTCTTTATATCGAATGGATCTGAACAAAGTAAGTTGTTGCGTAAAATCGATGAGATTCAACGCACTCTGCTGCTGTGACTGAAGATTTCCAGTTTCGTTGTAAACGGGTAATATGGTTCTCCGCAGAGTAGCCAATCTCTGTTCCAACGAAGACAGAATGGCGACGGCGCCGCTGGTAAGTTTTCTGCTCCGTTCCTCCGCCTCTCGCAGGCTCTGAAGGGTCGTCATCTCGCCTTCCAACTTGCATTCTATCTCGAATCGCCTCTCGGACGTGTCGCTCCTGCTCGTTTGCATCCTCCCACTATCGTGTCGCGTTACCGCGTTATCTCCGAGCGAATTCTCAGCCACCTTCGAAAGAGGTTTTTAGAGGTTATGTTCGATGAAAATATTTTTTATTTAAACTCGAAAATAATCGTTGAATTCTCATCGAGGGTTAGAAAATGTCATCAGACGAGATGAAAAAACTCACGAAACTTGTTGACAAAATTGGTCGCCTCGTCGTTCGTAGAACTTCAAAATTTCACGTCAGACGATCCCATGTCGAAATGTATTTCACGTCTGACAGCTCGTGCGCACGTCGATAATGAAGATATCTAGCACATCGATGTCTTCGGATACGCTCGATACGCTATAGCGTCGTGTGCGCGTCTCGCGCGCGTCTCCTCGAATTTCGGTGTTATAAAATAACACCAAACCTTTTTAAGGACATGTGAAACGACTCAGTCGGTAACCAAAATCTGTAATGAATGCGATTCTGAGACCGTAGACTTTTCGGGATAAAGAAAAGCATTAGCGGATTGACAATTTAATACCGCGTCCGATGATGCTTCCGTTTTATCCGAAAAGTCAACCGGTTTTAAATGGCATTGATTCGAAAAATGCATCTATCTCCATCGCACTCATATGTCACGTGGTACATCTTTCACATGGCCTTAAGTGGAAGTGAAATATCGCGGTCGGTAAGAAAAATTGTAATGAACTTTTCTCAAGGGTGCATATCCAATTTGCATACCTTGGGAAATAATACTTTTTATATATTCGCTACAATACTGCATAGTATTCTTTGACAGCTCGTTTTGGAAGTCGAAAATAAAAGTCCCTAGGAAATCAATGTTTACTGTAGGTTATGTTAAAAAATGTATATTAAAAAAAAACCACACGTAAAAAATAAATTCTCCAAAATCTCGCGTAAGTTTACCAACATTTTTAATGTAATTTTTCGTAAAAAATTACTTTACAAAATGTAAAAATTCATCGCCGCCTTGTTCGGAGATTTTCTGATATCTCACGTTTCGAACTGTGATACACAATTCGTCCGACAGTTCGCGCGCCGTCGATAACGAAAGTACCTAGGACATCGATATTTAAGTTACCTTATGTTTTTATTTGTTTTTTTTTTGTTTTTTTTTAGCGAAATACCAATTTGCCGTGAAATTCACCAGTGTGCAAGCCTGAATGGAACAGCTGTGCTCGGTAAACTCTCGGCGAACCGTATCGGCGCATAGTCGGCTAAATGAGTAAATAATAAGCGAGACTGGTCTGGCGGAAAAAAAAAAAAAAAAAAAATACCAAACAAAACGGATCAACGAAAGAGACGAGAGACATCCCCCTCCAGTTCCCCGGATTATTGTTACGTGAGATATAGATAACCGAACGTTTCACGCGGGATCCCGTGAGATTTTTTTTTTTTTCTCCGTATCGCGAGCGCGACGAGCACAGAGCCGAACGATTGCCAGGGAATACAGAATACGTTTTACATCGCAAACGAATGTTTGATCGATCGAAACGAGGAGACTATTGTTGAGAGACGTCACAGGTGAGCTACTGCAATAAATATACGAGGAGGAAACTGTGTTGGGGGCGGCAAATCTAATTAACGACGTGATCGTCGAGTCGCTCGAGGGGCAAACATTTTTTTCGATTTACATAAAATCATTGAAAAAATGAAAAAAAATGTAAATAATAATAACAATAATTTAGTCTCGCAGAAGCAGCTTTCGATTATTTTTTGGGTGCTGTTCCGAGTCTCGAGGAGGCTCCCGCAGAGGAGTTCGTCATGAATATGGACAAGCCGGGATCTTCGGACATCGTCATCGTGTCCGGAAACTCGCACCCCGAACTTGCGGAGCTCATTGCCAGGTGAGACGAGTCGAAGCTAGTTCGGAGTAAACGTCGTCTACGTCGAGTTAAAAGAAATTTTTGGGTGAAGTTTGAGCGACGATCGTTCGGAGCACTGGAATGAAAACGCTGCGTCTTTGGTGTATTCGTCGCTGGGAGGATAAATGAATTTTTGCAAAATTATATTTGTTGATATATTTATTTATTTATTTATTTATTCATATATCGGATGGATAAACTCTTTCGCAAAAGATAAAATATAGCCTGTTTGATTTAACGAGTATAATATTAATATAATATTATATTAGAAAATATAATATTAATTATATTTGCTTAATAAACATTTTTTTTTGTTAATGAGAAAATCTTGTTAACTATTCTTAAAGGTGCTGTCTATCAATTTTCGAATTAAAACTTTAAAAAAATCTTCGGTAATTTTGTGTCATCTATACTGACTTTTTTTAAACGCAATTTTGCAATAATAATAATAGTGTAATAATAAATTTTCAGCAGTTACGTCGCTGGGGGCTCAAGGAATTTTTGCATTATCATATTTATTATTATACTAATTATGTTTGTTTATGTATTTATTTTTTTGACACAATTTTAAGCTCACACACAATTTTTAATTCACACAATTTTAAGCTCATGTATCTCGGAATCCATGTGGGGAAAAAATTATTAGAAATTTGTATAAAAAACCTTATTCATTGCTTCATAGCACTTGTGATTTTTAGTTTCAGAAGTAGGAAAGTCGTTGAGTGACGTATTCCCTTAGGGCCATGTGAAAGATATACCACGTGACATATGAGGGCGAGGGAGATAGATGCATTTTTCGAATCAATGCCATTTAAAACCGGTTGACTTTTCGGATAAAACGGAAGCATCATCGGACGCGGTATTAAATTGTCCATGCGCTAATGCTTTTCTTTATCCCGAAAAGTCTACGGTCTCAGAATCGCACTCATTACAGATTTTGGTTACCGACTGAGTCGTTTCACGTATCCTTAAACGATGTAGATGTACTGTAATTTTATTAAAGTCGGATTTAACGCGCATGACATTTTTTTCAGAGCCGATAATCGATAACTTTTTTTGTTACCGATATCCCAACTTGGCACCAATTTTGCAATGATTTTTTACATTATTGATTGTTACTCATTTGAACAATAAACAATAATACACATTTTCCCATAACCGATTGATACATCGTTTCAGAGAATTTTTATCGGAGCTGATATTTAATCGTGGATTAGTCCAATAACGAAATATTCGGCCGAATTTTCTTTCAAAATTCCGGTATTTTGATTTACGATATTGTACCACATTTGAAGAACCAACAGGACGATAACTTCCAGGCATTCTTATCGTAAACGAATGTCTCTTATCGCAAATGTTGACAAAAAAAAAAAATGATTATTCAACGTTTTGAACTAAACGCAAGTTCGCGACAAAGCTTCGTGGTGACGTCATGCCCCATTTGCAGCACTATTCGCAGTTGAAAAATAATTCTTCAGATTTACGTTATAAATCGCATAAATCGTAACAACCATAAATGCATCGTGTTACATTTTATTCGAGCTAGTCGTCCGAGCAATACAAATTAATATATATGTATATATATATATATATTTAAAAAGTAAATGGAAATAAAAATAGAAAATATAAACATGCGGAATACATTTTTTATATATTTAATTTTTGAATATACTTATATATTAATATATGGATTTAAAATATACATTCAAATTGTTTAAAAATAAATCGAATGAAGTATATCACACGATATATCTACTTTATTACACTCGGTGCGAAAACGGCAGTTTGACGCACGCTTTGCGTGCGCAAAACTCCGTTTTCACGCCTTGTGAAGTAAAATTTGATACGATACTCTTGCGAAAAACTTTTTCTTTTTGCAAGACTCGCCTTCGGCTCGTGCTGCACAGTCACACTCGTCAGAGAAAGTTTTACCGCACTAGTATCGTAAATTACTATTATTTTGCTCGAATTGTTATTCAAGGTGAATCGTTGTTTATTGTTTTATAACGTTACATTACCATTTATTTAATAAATTAATAAATTAATAATAATGAATGATTAAGATGTTATTATAATAATGCTTTGCTCGAGGTATTGTTATTTTAAATGCGTTATTTATTCAATAATTAAAACCTTTTTGCAATATCAATTTGGACTAAAAATTTGTATTTTTTTCTGTGCAAAGTCGCCTCGGAGTGAAAAACGGAGGATGCACCGTCTATCACAAGACGAACCGGGAGACTATGGTGGAAATCGGTGACTCGGTTCGGGGAAAGGATCTCTACATAATTCAGACCGGGACTAAAGACGTCAACAACAATATAATGGAGCTTCTGATAATGGCTTACGCGTGTAAGACGTCGTCGGCAAAAAATATAATCGGTGTAATACCGTACTTGCCTTACTCGAAACAGTGCAAGATGCGCAAGCGCGGATGCATTGTCTCGAAACTTTTGGCAAAAATGATGTGCAAGAGCGGTCTCACTCACGTGATAACGATGGATCTTCATCAGAAAGAGATTCAGGGCTTCTTCGACTGCCCGGTCGACAATCTACGGGCCAGCCCTTTCCTTCTACAGTACATTCAGGAGAGCGTGAGTAACGAACGAACATTTTGTTCAATCGTCTTTTAAATTTTTTTTCTTGTTACTCGCTAAATAAAAAGGGAATAGAGAGACGGAAATTGAAAATTGACCGAAACGAAGAAATCATAAATAAAACTAAATAAAAAAAATTAATTTATCTTGAATAGACTTTTTTCCGCGAAAATCCGTAAAGAGAAAACACTGAAGAACGTAGAATGAAATATCTGTGTTAAATTTTTGACTTGAAATATAATTTTTGTTTATTCATTGAATTGTTTATTCATTTAATGGTTTATTCATTTAATTGTTCATCCATTTTATTGTGTATTTATTTATTCGTTTATTTATTAATTTATATATTTTTTCTAACAGGTTCCCGATTACAAAAATTCGGTGATAGTAGCGAAGAATCCGGGTAGCGCGAAGAAAGCTACGAGTTACGCGGAGCGTCTTCGCGTGGGTATCGCGGTGATACACGGCGAGCAAAGAGAGTCGGAATCTGATATGAACGACGGTCGTTACTCGCCGCCCGCGGTCCTCATGTCTTCGAGGACGATGGAGGTCGGTGTTGGCGTTCCGGTCCATCCGGCCAAGGAAAAGCCGCCAATAAATGTGGTCGGTGACGTTAGCGGACACATCGCGATAATGGTGGTAAGGAAAAGTTCGAAACGGAAAGAACAAAAAAATCTCCAAATGTCGGAGATTTTTTTTGTATTATCAAGTATCCACATTTTTCTCTTTTATTAGCACGTTCGTTAGAAATTTTTTCGGTCGCCACAGGACGATTTGTTTCAGGACGACATGGTCGACGATGTTCAGTCTTTCGTCGCCGCTGCTGAAGTTCTCAAAGAACGGGGCGCCATAAAGATTTACGTTCTCGCAACTCACGGACTGTTGAGCTCGGACGCACCGAGGCTCATCGAAGAATCACCGATCGACGAGGTAATTACAATTACTAATTTCTGGCACGAATTACAATTGTCAGTAACGATAACTAATTATTCGTACGAGTTCCAATGACCGATTACCAATTACTAATTACCAATTACTAACTACCATTTTATCCATCACATAGTGGAACGACAGATATGACACAGAGCATTTTTTGTGAAGGAAGTTTTTTTTCACAAGTCGAACAAGGAAGCAATGTGTCAAAATTTATTTGCAGCGGTTTTTACACATACACAGGTTTTGCATGTTTAACCGTTTGGAGCATGGCGTTTCAAAGTAAAAACAAAACATTGCTTTAGCAAAAAATTAGATTTTTTTTTAAATCCTCAAATGGACATTCCAAAGGATTCGGGATTTTAACAAGATAGAGACTGGTGCGCAACGGTGGGTCAATTACATGATGCACCTATAAGGACAATGTAACGTGTATTGCATAAGATATGCAATTTCTGGCAAGTGTTATTGTATGGAAAAGTAACGCTACCGCCAAACTCCGGTCACTATTTAATCCGTAAACTATTTCTTTTTTTTGTTGTTACTTCTTTATTGTTGACAAATGTTCGAGAAGAAGTGTGCGTATTCGAGGGAAAAAAATAGACGAACAACGTTTTCACGAATTTCATCGAACCGCGATTGTTTTTTCAGGTCGTCGTGACAAACACGATTCCCCACGAATTGCAGAAGAGCCAATGCTCGAAGATCAAGACCGTTGACATAAGCATTCTGCTGGCAGAGGCTATACGACGAATTCACAACAAGGAGTCAATGTCGTATCTCTTCAAGAACGTCACAACGGAGGATTAAGATGTGAGGACACAATGAGAGAGGGGAGGATTAAATATTCGATTTAACGAAAAAAAAAAAATGATGGGGAAAGAAATTCGGCTCGAGAAAATCAAGGGAATCCGGCGATTCGAGGCGCGGCAAAAAAAAAGAGAGAAGAAAAAAAAACAAGAATTAGAGTGGAATCTACTTACGTATCGTTCCGTGTCAGGGACCATATCTGGAAACACGTATTATACACACGTTAAATATTCCTCGATTTTCTATAATATTTTTATATATTTTGCCGGACGAGTACGAGTACACGCTGGCGATCGAATGGAAATAAGCGACTTCGAGCGAGATATTTTTTTGTGATTTTTTTTTTGTCATTGCAAACCATACGAAGGCCATCGCGAATTATCTCCGTCCGAATCAACGATTTTTTGGTTCGTTTTTTAGTTCAAAATCTTTCCGCGTAATCACTTACACATCCGAAGCTGACTTTACATTGGATTCGTGGCTCGTTCAGCGCCGGAAAAAATATATATGTTTATATATATTATACACACGATTTAAATATATACACATATATACACGATACATCTTACGATAACGAAGCGTGGAGAAGTGTATTATAATTTTATTTTTTCGTAAAGGTAATTTATCGAACAACAAAGGGAATACGAATATCGCGCCGATTGCAAAATCGATAGCGAATCCAATGTAAAATCGAAGAGTGAAAAAAACAAAAACAATCAGCAAAATACACAAAAAAAAAGATACGGAGAAAAACGCGGCGCGAAAGAAAGTATCCCACACACGGTAGTCCGTTAAAGTATTATCGATAATATCGAGTCTGTGCGAAACGAATTAGTCGTTTTTTTCTTTTCTTTCGAATCTCGAAAGTAGCATAATCAATCGCATAATAAAAAATGAATCATAGTGTGTCTCTCTGTGTTTGACAAAGATGATTATGATGATTAAAAAAAAACGTAATGATAATGATAAATCTACCAATGATGTAACAATAGGTTCCTCGTCGTGCTAGTGGTCTTCGATCGAATGTAGTCCGAACGAGACGTGTCAATAAATATATTTCAATTAAATAATGCTGTACCAACAATTTGGGAAATTCATCGGGAGTGAAGAGGAAAAAAAAATGTAATGTAATTTTTTTAACGTAATTTATTAAATTTTACCAGATTGACTGGAAAATTGTTAAATAATTCGTTCTTGCTAATTTGATAAATCGGAGCGTAAAATCTCCGTACAAGAACGTTGCAGTTCCGACGCCCTTTTTGCGTAGCTAAAATTTAATAGAGATCATTGGACGATAATACGCTATCTGTGTACTTTTTATTTTAATTTACAACTGACGTGCGAAGCGGCATTTTTGAAGATTATAAAAATCGCGTTAAAAAAATTGAAATTTTCATATGGCTTCCTCATAAAAGTTGAAAATTGAAAGTTGAATGTTGAAAGTTGAAATTTTTATATCAATTCCTCATAATGTCCCTTTATTCGCAAAGCTTCTTCTATGAGGAAGCATTTACTATATTCTTGGCTTATATTCACACACGCGCGTACATCCGGACATTTTTTGTAAACATGTTTTCTCGATATTTTGAAAAGTGTTGAACACCTACGGAAAAAATCATGGTCTTTTTTCCCGCAAGCACACAGCATCATCTAAAAAAAAAACAAAATGATAGACAAAAATTGCGACAAATTCTCGCGACTTATACCTCGTTTGTAAACAAGATTCGGGTTGCCATGGTGCCGAGATCCAGGCAACCGTCGCGTTACTTACCGAAACTCCAACTCCAAAAAAAAAAAAGTGTCTGCGTTCGCCGATCGTTCGTAAGAAAAATAATTTTAATCCAACAATGTCGCCGATATCCGACCTGCAACTGAGCAGATTCTGCGTGTCGATTCAGTCCGAGGATAAATCCCGAAGAAAAGCGGCCCTCGAAGAGTTGCAAGCGAATTTGTTCGGGTCGCCGAACGACCTGAGTCCGAGCGATTTTTCCGAGATCTGGGGAATCGTCGACAAGCAACTCTCGAGGGCGCTGACCGATCCAGCCGAGTCGTGCAGAAACGCTTGCGTCGAGCTGTGGAAAAATTTTTTGCTCGTTCTACCGGTGTCGGAAAAAAATATCGTTCATCTGATACCGATATTGTCGCGACGCCTGAGCTTCCAGGAGCTGATAGAGCCGAGCGAGGAAGTGCGATTGAACTGCGTCGTTCTGCTGGGTCTCGTCATCGAAAAGTATTGTAAAATTTTGTCGCCTTACTGCGACGATTTCGTCGCGATATTCGGCAGGACCGTGACCGACAGTTATCCGGAGATAAAGCGCGAGAGTTGCCGATGCATCGAGGAACTAGCGATGTCCGTGCCGGCACAATTTTACCCACGATCCGAGAGTCTCGTCAAGCCGATATTGACAAATTTTACTCATCAGCATTACAAAGTTCGCGTAGCCGCTGTCAGAGCTATCGGCAAGGTGTTGCAGCACGGCAATAGCAAATCCATGGACGAAGTGTCGACCCCACTCGCCGAGAGACTCTTCGATCAGAGCGGCGCGGTCAGACTCGGTGAGCTTTATTTATTTACTTTAGTAGCATTTACTTATTTATTTATTTACTTTAGTAATTTATAACTAGAAACGGATAAACAATTGTATTGTAGTATTGTAGTCTTAGAATTATTTATAGTTTGTAGATTATTATCATTATCATTTTGTAATAACCGGGCGATAATGATAAATTACAATTGTTAATGGTAATTGCACATTCGAACCGATAAACCGTCGAATAAACGAAAATGTATGATCCAAATTGTATACACGGTTAAAACGGATTCCGTACATTTGATCTTAAATTTCGTTTGATAAACAAAAAAGACTGGTTCAACACATCTTTAGTATACTTAATTCTAAAAACGAAATCCCTTATTAAAAATGTAGCCAGTGGGTATTTTTCACCAATTTGGCAGTAAATTTTATACAAAGCAGCTACGCATTTCATGCTGTTTACAAGGACGCTTCGATCATCGAAAAATCTTCGAAGATATGGACGATCTACAAATGATCTGTCGCAAACAGTAATTAATTACATTCGTAATGGCAATAGAAATTATAATAATTAAATTAACACATTACATCGGGGCTTGATTGAAAAACCACCGCGATTAAAATTAAACTTCCGTAATCGAATGATTTGAATTTTATTACCCGATTAACAAGTTCTTACTGAAATTTGTAATCGCGTATTATAATTACAGTTATTAGAATTTACAATAAAAATTATAACACCCGAATTACAAGTTAGTTCGGTACTTATGTTTTTATTGTATGTTGCGATTAAAATTATACTCCTTAATGAAAGTATTTCAATTATAATTTTCGATGAGTAATTGTAAATGTATTTGTTGTTGGTAATTACTGTAATTTTGTTTCCGATTATTTAAGCGGTGGTGGAAGTCGCCGGTCAGTGGCTTCTGGAGCTTCGCGACCGATACAGCTGGTGGCACAAATTGATACCGCTTCTCGTCACCGGGCTTCACGACGAGATCGAGAAAATAAGGAACCGAGCCGGCGAGCTCTGGGACGATGCTGGAAGGCTCTACATGCGGGAAAACGAGAACGACGAAAAGTTTAAGGACAAGATGGATTTTTTGATCGAGGATCCGGCTCACTATCCGCCGAACGGTAACGAGTTCGCAGTTACAATAATGATTTTAATGTCAAGTTAATAATTAGATAATGCTCCATTGAAAAATTGAATTTATGTATTTATTTATTTTTTTTATTCTTTTTTTTCAGTTAGTAGACCGAATTTGGGTTGCCGAGTCATCGTGCAGCAGAATCTTTGCAAGCTCGTGGGTGGAATCGCCCGCGAACTCGGCGACTGGCTCGCCGATATCAGAGTCCGTTCGGCCCAACTACTGTGCGTTCTCGTGCTGAACGTCGAGCAGGATGTCACTCAGCACATCGAAAAACTGTTACCTGCTATGTACAGGTACTTTTCTTTCACTGATTTATATTCGATTCTGAAAAAAAAAAACTGCGAACTGAAGCTCCAAAAATAATATTAATATTCGAATTTTCTGATAGATATTGATAAACAAATAAATATCTATGTACAAAGAATAACATTTGCAGTAATTTCCAATTATATTGTAAGTAAGGACATTTATTTGTTAATTGACATTAACTAGTATGGTATTCTTTTCGTTCAGAGAAATTTTTTTTAAGAACTTTTATAATCCGTTATTGTGTGTAACACAAACACCGTAAAAGAATTGTAAATTTAATATACCGAACTGGAAGCTTTTATCCAAAAACTGTTACATTAAATTTAACGTACAATTGTGAAGAAAAATTAATATACTTTTTCATTGAAATTAAAGTAAATTATAAAAATTAACGTACTTTCACAGTCAAATTAAGGACAATTGTTAAAAATAAAGTATTCCCAGTGTTTTTAATACATTAAACGTTAATTTGTCATCACAATTGTATATGAAATTTAATATACCAGTTTTTGCATAAAAACTTCCATAATGGTGTATTAAATTTTATACGATTTTTTTTACAGTGAATATCATTTCATTTGTATAAAATTGTTCATATTTACTTATATTTTTCAGAGCCTGCAACGACGAAGACCTACGAGTCGCGACGAACGTCGAGCTTGCAGCGGAATACATGGGATACTTCGTTCCACCATCGATTTATTGCCAGTTCGTACTTCCGGCGCTCGAGGAAACAATAACCGCCGGACACCTGAGAGTCTTCGCCGCGATACTACGAGGCAGCGAGGCGACCAGCCTTCGACCGAAGCTAAGCGAAATCGGCAATTTTCTTCGACAATCACATGTCTGCAGAAGCAAGAAAGCTCGCTATCAGGAGCAACTGTTGCGCTGCTGCGAGTCGCTTATCGTCGTTTGCAAAAAGGCAAGTCACAGACGAGGGTTCGCACGATTCTGCTAAGTGACGAACTTTATCATCGTTACCATGACGATGATGATCAAGTTGTCATTGTCATTGTCATTTTGTTTATTTTTCAGGATTGTTCAGCAATCTCGCAGGATCTCTTCACGGTTTTATTCACCCTCCTCTCAACGTGCCAGGAAGACGATAGTCTCATAATCGCCGAAAATCTTCTCGAGGAGCTCGCCCGTCTCGACGAGCAATGCGGATTAGAGGAACTGTTCGTCTCTCATCTGAGATCAATAATGCTGGACCTGAAAAATTCATCCGACGCCTGGACGATCTATAGCGCAGAATTGCAGATATTTCGAGTCTGCCTGACACGCGCAGCTACAGCGACGGCGAAGAACGCCGATCTCGTACTTCCGATCCTCGGGAACACGATGAGCAACGATTCCGATCCGGAACTTAGACTCAAACTGTTCATTCTTCTCGGCGATTATTTTAGTCGCGGAGACGAGAGTATCTCGAACATCGAAGAGCCGAGGGAATTCGTCGCTACGATTCTGCAGGAAGTTATATTTCCTGGATTGGTCTGGTCGGCCGGAAGGGCCGCCGAGGCGATAAGAACGGCTGCGGTCTGTTGTCTATGCGCTCTGCTCGACCAGAGAAATTCGACCGAGGAAAACGATGAAATTTTTTCGACAGCGAACGAGTCGAAGGAAGAAATCGCCCAGAATGAAACGATCGATTCCTCGGTTGATAAGCCAGAGCCCTTCGAGGATTCGACGCCCGGGAAAATCGGCGAGTTCTCGGAGATGCAGGAGATCGGAAGAAAAAAAATCGATTTGTTTTCTAGTCCCGAAGATTTTTCGGCACTCTTCGGGAAAATTATTCCGGTCCTCGTTAGCCTCGTCGACGACAACGCCAGGAAGACACGACTGTACGCCCTAAGAGCGATCTGCCTGGTCGTCGAGAACGGAAGAAAATTGTCGTTCGTTACGGAAGATAACGTCCACTCGACCTATCCGGTTATCTTGAAGAGGCTGGACGACGGATGCGACGACGTCAGGTCGGCGGCCGTCGAGGCTCTCGTGGTCGTCTGGAAAGCTCTGCCGACGAGATACGATCTCGTCTTCAGCAGGAGCCACGTGGATTTCCTCTACACGACGGCGATCGTTCATTTGGACGATCAGGAGGTGAAATTTCAAACACAGATGCTCGGTAAAAAAATTGTTTTGTAACTTTTTTTTTTTCAAATTTCGAAGATTTTGTGAAGAACACCATAATGATTGATTTTTATGTCGGTTGGATAGTTTAATGGAATTGTTCAGCGAATTGTTCGTTGGGAGGGACAATCAGATTTTTTACTTCGATTGTTAATGGTTTTTGCTCGAAATTTTTTTTCTTTCTATTATTCAAAAATGTCCAATTTTGCGATATTTTGAAAATGGGATAAAAGTATATCGATAAGTTTGAAATGGTCAAAAATTAAAAAACGATATTTTCATTTTTATCGAAATTGACTCGTTAAAGGTATTTTTAAAAAAAGCTATCGAAAAATATGAATTAAACATTTTGTTCCTTTACTATTTTTTGGCCATCAGCTTTCGAATTAAAATTGCTTCCGGTTCAACTATGTCCTACAATTTTCTAATAATTTCTCGAATTCTATTAATCCGAGATACGACAATGAAACTTTTTATTTTATAATTGGTTTTCGGAATACAATAGTTTAAAAAAATTTTGTTCCCAGACGCTCTTATGGAATTGGGAAAAGTGCATCCGGAGCTATTGGCAAGGAAGATCGAGAATTGCAGAGGAAACTTTCGAAATCAAGCGGGTCTCGACAAGCTTTTGAAACATTGTTACGATTTGCTTCGAGAGACGAAGTGTATTTAATTTAATGCAGGGAGCAAACGAACACGTTTACCGTACAAAAAATAATAAAAAATTTCCCACACGGAGGAAATAAATCTAAACCGGAAAGGCAACATTTTCCGTCGGTGTAACGAGGCTTATGCGAACGGGATTTATCGTTCCAGTGGGAATTTGAAAGTACCGGCGATTCATCGAAAATTTGTAAGACTTCAGTGAGTTCTTAGCAATAAAAGAAGAAAAGTGCATGAAACACTATTTCCTCGTTCACAATGCATTCAATAAATATATCATTGAAAGAAAAAAAAACGTAACTTTTCGTCCCAAACATTATAAGTCCCGTGCTTTCAAACCTGTTTTTATTTATTTATTTGGTAGATGGGAAAAAATCCCTTTTACAATATAACAACTTAATAAATCTTTGATGTTTTTGTATATATAAAGAAAAGAAACAAGAAAATATTTCGCACGTTGTGCGTTAAGAAAATAAATATTTAAAGTGGAGAAACAAACGGTAAATCTTTGACTAGCAATTTACTTTTTGTTCTTTAATAAAAATTATTCGTTCATTTTTCTGAATACATATGAATTTTTCAGATTTTTTAATTCACTTCGAATGTTATGAATACGAAAAAAAAAAAAAAAAAAATGAAAGTGAATTAAAAAATCTGAAAAAATGCATACGTATTCAGAAAAGTGAACAAAGCACTTTTTAAAAAGTTAGGTTTTCGCGAGATTTGTTGAACGATTTTATTTTTCATCAATTTGTTAATAACATTTTGGAATTATTATTATGCATAATCAATATTTTCAGCACCTTCCATATGCTTGATTTTTTTCAGATTTTTATCCTGTCGAGAAGTGTTCGCAATTCTGTCTGAACTCACGTGGGCTCAGGCTGTCCGCTAGTACTACCTTAAACGCGCCGTTAAATTTTTCATCGAACGACCGGTAAAGCGAGCAGCTCGTCGGACGTCCTCCTCCCCGCCCGTAACCCTCTTCCACCCGTCTTTTTCTAAATAAAGCGTAGTCTCGCCGAGACAGATTCGAATCGCGGATGCTGGAGAGCGGGAGAGAGAAAATCTCCGAGAATTTCCGAACTTTCGCGAAACGCCGCGACATCGATCGTCAAAATGGCGCTGCCGGCTGTCCGATAACCTCGCAATTTCGACGATAAATTAACAATCGATTGTTGCACTTGATACAAACAAATGAATACCCGAGCGACCAGCAAGTTTGAATCTTTCGGCCAACAGAGATAAGACTCGATAATTTTTCTCCAAAGGAGCGACAATTCGAATCGCAGCTCGCGTGGATTATCGGCCTTTCGCCGATTAGCCGGCGCCATATTGTTGTTTCCCGACGTTCGCCAAAGGTCAAGAGTCTCACCCGCAGTGCAAGGAGCGGTTTTCTCTCTAATCTGTGGATTGTAAAAAAGAGACAAAAAATTTATTTAAAAAAAAGTTACATCGCTGTCGCATAAATCGTCGATTGCACGGTGAAAGGATCGAGAGAGAGTGCGAGAAACGGGAGGACCGTAAAATTTGCGACGAAAATTTTCGTTGTTTCCCTGGAATTCATCGCGCTCGTTAGACGGGGTGAGTCGCAGACGTCGAACTATGCGCTGGAAATTATCTCGCGGATTTTGTCGACGAAACGACGGTTCGCCAATCTTCGATAGTCCCACGAGCTTTATTCGAGCGAAACATTCTTTGCATCAGCTTTGTGAACCGAGAAACATTTTCAATTTCGAACGTAATTTCGCTTTTTTTTTCGGCTCGAGAATTATCGACAAACTCGCAGACTCGCAGCACCGTAAAAATTTTTTTCGATTTTTTTTTTTTTTTTTCCGAGTTCTTTGCCCTCTGGAATTCCAGGCAATGCCGGGTGGTCTGAAAAAAGTAATTGGAGGCGACTGACTGCAATTTCACTCTTTTGCTCTCTTTGGTCAATCGGGTGTGGAAAGATGGAAGAATATATATTTTTTTTTTTGTAATTCAATGCACATTTTTTTGCCACAGCATAGAGAGAACTCGCAATGGCCGATACCAAGACGGAGCACATAGACGCAGCAGAGGAGGAGCTCGAAGTGGAGTCCAACTACAAGCCTCCGCCGGAGAAGACCATCGAACAGCTCCTCGAGGCGGACAAGGAGGACGAGAGTCTGAGGAAGTACAAGGAAACTCTGCTCGGCGAGGCGAAAGCCGGCGGTGTTGTCGTCGGTGTGTTTTCATCATTTTTTTCTATCCTCTAAATTTTTTACTGTTAACCAAAAAAAATGCTGCGCTTGCTATTGTTAATAACAATATTTTGATAAATTATTTTGCACTTACAGTTTTTTATTTTATTTTTTAATTGTTTCGTTTTAATATGTATTGGCAATTCTGTTTATGACAATATTTTTTTGAATTTTCAATAACAATATTTTAATGAATTTTTAATAATAATAGTAGTAGTAGTAAAAAGGTATTTATTGACAATAACAGTTGGTCCATACAATCTTCGATACATCTCTCTATTTGTTGTTAAGTCGCTTTTAATAACATTGCCAATGGGCCAGCCCATTGACCAGACCCCCAGGCTTTTAATAACATTGACCAGAGTCCCAGACCAGACTCAGCCCCAATAATAATATTATTATGAATTTTAAATAAAAATATTTTTTTGAATTTTCGATAACAATATTTTTCGTGAATAACAAATAACAATATCTTTATGAATTTTTAATGACAATGTTTAGAGGAATTGTCGGGAACTTTTAATAATAATATTTCCGTCAATTTTTTTACACATGCAATTTCGATAACAATATTATCATATATTGTTTGAACGTAAAAAAAAAAAATTGAAAAATAAATATCAAACATTTTTAATATTTAGTACTTGAATAAATTTGTTTCACCTGCAATTTTTTTACAACAATATATTAATGATTTTTCAATACCAATTTGTGGATCAATTTCGTTCCAATATTCTGGTTAGTCTTAATTGTGAAAAGAAAAAAAGTTTGTCAAACGTTCAGAAGACGGTGAGTTAATGAAACATTTTTCCAAATTTTTCAGATGCCGACGATCCGAGAAAAGTGATTGTGAAGAAGCTCGCTCTGTGCGTATCGGGCAGACCAGACATGGAACTTGATCTCACGGGAGACTTGACACAGCTGAAAAAACAAACTTTTGTCATCAAGGAAGGAGTCAGCTACAAAATACGTATAGACTTCGTTGTACAGCGTGAAATTGTGCATGGATTGAAATACGTGCAGAAAACTTACCGACTGGGCGTCCTTGGTGAGTTAAATAAATAAATTGCCGCGTTTTTTTTACAACTATCAAGCAATTCTCCATGATTAATTATAAATTGTTGTGAAATATTGATCTTTTCCCACCGAATAAAATAAATATTTTTCTGAAATTATTTTTTTGTATAATAAAATTTGATTTTTTACAAAAAAAATTATGTATTCAAGTTTATCGTTAGAATTCAAAAAGTTATTACTGTTATTTTTTTTCAGTGGACAAGATGACGCACATGGTCGGTTCCTATCCTCCTAAGAAGGAGATTCAGTCTTACACTACCCCATCCGAGGACGCACCAGCGGGCATGATAGCGCGAGGCTCGTATATCGTCAGTTCTCTCTTCACGGACGACGACAAGCACGAGCATCTTAACTGGGAATGGTCCTTCGACATCAAGAAAGACTGGAAAGAATAAAGAAAACAAAAACAAGAGCCGACAGATACCCCCCTCCACCAGGTTCTTCGAATGTTCATTCTATAACGCGCGATAATTAAGGGACGAATGGAAACGGCGAGTGATAAAGATTGAGTGAGAAATTTACCAAAACCCTAGATTTCCCAGTACGACAAAAAGGAAAAACAAAAAACTGAACAAAAAACAAACAATTTTTTGTTTTCTTCACAAACGAGCGTCGCTGGTCGAGCAGCGATTCGTCAATAACGGATGAATAAACTTTGATAGTTCATAAGCGATTAAGTTGACGGTAAAAAAGAAAAACACAAAGGAATGAAAAAAAAGTTGGGAATCAATTTCTCGAAGCTTTTTCCACTATATACGCTAAAAAAAAAAAGAAAAAAAAACGGAAAAAAACGAAAATTAAGTATTTCGAGAGTGAGATTGAATTAAGTAGATAGAAGCGAGAACGAGAGTACGCGCACGCGCGTGTTTTCCACTTTCATACATTTGTAAAGCCAATCACACTAAAATAATAAAATAAAAATAAAAATAAAAATAATGCTCGCTTCCTAGCAAACGCGATTATTAAGTTTCGCAGCCGCCAAGCTCCTCGCGTACTCTCGTCTCGGACGACAAAATTGCTTTCGTTCATCGACCGTGTGAATCAATGTTTCTTTCATGTCTTTTTTTCTTGTGAAAATGATTACCGTATAGATATTTACTTTTACGCTAAAACGGAATTTACACGCCTCTCACTAGAAAGATAACGAACACAAAAGGACACGCAGAACAACCGAGAAGTAATAAAGAATTTTTTTATTGCAAGCATTTAACGACGTAAATAATAATGAAATCTGTGCATCGGAGGTCGACGATGACCGCCGATTAACGAACCCGGAAACAAAAAGATAGATATCGGATTAGGTTATACAATAAACACCATAGACTGGAGTGCAGATCGGATACACGCTGGTTACTTTGAAATCGGCACTTCTGCCATGTTAGTCTCATAATTTCGACGAATTAGTCTCATTAAAAAAAAAAATTAAATTACCGTGACGGTGTAAATAATTGCATTTATTTATTATTCTTTATTCTTTAATTATTTATTATTATCAAATATTTTCATCAAAAAATTTGATACTCAAATCATGTAAAAAAAAAAAAAAAAAAATAGAAAAAGTTCTGAATGAATGAAACTTTTTAAACATTTTTGAAAGAAACTCAGAAACATTTTTTTTTGCTATTTAAAAACACGTGTACACTGTTCCATTACTTATTAAAAATAAAATGACGGATTAAAGAAATTACGGGGTGAATAAAAAAAAATGCCGATTTCGAAGTAGCGAGACAAGTCGGATCTGTCTCTAGTGCAGTGCCGAGAATGAAAAGTCAAGAACTGAACATTTTTTTTTTGACGGAAACACATAATAACACGTATTATTGTAATGATACTATGTACATTTGCACATAAAATTATAGTATACTGTAACCCGGCACGTAGAGGATTTAAGGAAGGACGGCCCGAGGCAGTTTATCCGCGTGGGTCGATTTTTTTCGCCGACGCGACATTTAACCACCTTCGCGTAATCTTCGTGGTAAGTACGTCGACTTTGCTTTTATTTTTTAATTTTTTTTTTTAACAAACTCGTAGAATACCTGCCAGCAATGCCATTTGTAACCGTGAATACAGTTACTCTACGTGAAAGAAAAAAATATATATATGAAAAAAAAACAATTATTGTATTTATCGATTTTTTATTTTGTTGCCCTCAGAGATCTCTTCTTCCAACGACGATTGATCCTGCTTCGAGTGTTCGATCCTGTTTCTCAGATATGATCCGACGAGTCCTACCGAGAATCCTCAGAGGTTTGGACTGCGTCGGAGAAGAGTTTCGGTATTCCACACGACTTTACTAATTTGGTTTCCGATTTTGACGAGTTTTGCACAAAAAGAAAAAGGAAAAAACATTAAAAATTGCCCCGAAGCTGGTTTTTTTAAACGAATTTTTCTATATGTTTTTCGTGTATTGTGAAATTTCCTTTCCACAGTAAAAAAAAAAAAAATTCTATCCCAATTTCTTATATATCGACTACTCATATCGTCATATTGTTTTACACGTAAAACTTTATATGGGATGCAATTAACTTTTATTTTTTTATCACGCAATCGGATCAAGCCCATACCGAGGATCCGGTTTTAGCTCAATTTATTAGTGAAGGCTGCGTTGGTCATTTTTTTTTTATTAATTAACAATTTCATCAAATTGACGCTTTATAGTTATAAACAGGTTTTTTTTTTTTTTAGATATTTGGTATAGATTTTCATCAAAATTAAAGTCAAACAAGCTTGTTGTTACATTCACATTTTAGCAAAATCTTTCGACCGGTTAATTATTTACTTATTTTTTTTGTATAAAAAACAGACATATTCATAATTTCAGTACTCGTTTGCCGACCCTGCGCAAATGCAAATCCAGAACATCTTGGCGGTAACTCGACTTGTTGCAAAAAATTTCAGCTCTATAATTATTTTTTCTTTTTCGTCTTTTTTTGCCATGCCCACACGTACGATGGATGTTTTTTCGGAATATCATTTTCGTATGTTACGTAGCATTTTGAAGCCGGTGACGCGAAGATTAAAAAACAAAAATTAAGAGGTTAAAAATTGAAAAATTAAACTAAGATTTAAATAAATTAAGAAAAAAGACTTCCTTTTGTTTTAAAGGTTTTGACAAAAATTTCTTCCTCAATGAAGGAGCAAAATCGAAAAATGCATAAAAAGTGTTACGAACTCCTTAGGTTGAAAAGATCTGAGGCATACTTAGTTTAACTTGTTATTTCAAATATTGACGCTGTGATGTTCTACTCTCAACAGTTATTGGCTAACTGTGCAAATCGATGATTGAAACCTTGAAGAAGCTCGGGATACTCTTAAGGAAGAAATGCGGCATGGAAGTCCTCTTCCATGTCGCATTTCTTCCTTAAGAGAGTTTATCGAGGCCGTGAAGCAAGAATGGTACCGATAGCAGCTTTAAGAAAAACGGACGACAACAGCGGTGGAAGAAGAAAAAAAAAGAAGAAGGGGAAGAAGAAACAAGATTCGAAGCGCAACTCGGTCACGGTCACGGCTACGGAGTTACGGTCTGCTACTTCTCTGGTTCAGCTACATCGTCGCTCTCTACCGGTCAGTGAACCTCGTGGCCGTCCTCGTCCGGTTATCGCTGACTCGTTAACACGCCAACTCTCGGATATCGTCGACTATTATTACGCGTTATCATTCGCTCGATTACAATTTAAATGTTTCATTCGGCAAACTACAATAATCGTAATCTGTAATCGATCACTTATAGCACTAATTGCTGAATTGCGATGGAAACGATATTAAAAGCAGTTGTGACAAATTATGAGGGTAATTCCCGTCCGAAGACGCTTCAGATTTTTCGCTGAGGGATAATTTTTTTTTCGCACTTTTTTGATAGTACTGCGACAAGATCCACATTTCACTCGATTGTTTTTTTTTTATAACTGATGATTTGTTTATTATCTGACTCGATTGACTTCATAAGATAACGGAGGCATCGTTGAACTTTAACTCATTTTTTTTTGGCGAAGTCGGTGCTTACAAAAACAATGAAGAATTGTTATAATTGAAATGGTAATAATTGTCAGAAAATGCTTGAAAAAAATGGTAAAAAAATGTTGATAAAAGTTTGTTCAGACCTTAGAGAGACTTATCTCTCTACGACATTTTTAAGACAATTAAATTGGGAAACGTAATTTGGACCAAAACCGTGCACTTTGATCGCAGTTCTATTGAACATTAGTCCGGTGACTTCACTTTTTTTTTTGTCACTCATCAATTCCTGATTGATTCGCGAGTCCGCAGTACTTTATATTTTTTCTCTATCTTTGATCTAAGTGTTAATTCTCGATTTGAAGATCAATTTCGCCAGTAAGTGCCAGTAAGTCTCCCGTAAGCCGTGTAAAAAGACCGATTTTCAAAATATAATTATTCATTTAAATGGTCGGTGAAAGCCTTCGAGATTTTGTACAAGTAAAATTTGATAGTTAAATTACAACATTTCAAAATTTTGTGAACATGACTTTGAATTGCCTTCACGACATAACTACCTTAAGCTAATCCTTGCGAATAGTGTTCGCATAAGGTTCAGAGAAATGAGAGAGAATTGCAAATACTTCTGGATGGTATAAAAATCTAAAAAAATTAAGCATATTAAAGGTGCTGAAAAAATTAATTTTAATCTATAATTTCCTTATAATATTAATTTCCTACATTAAATCTGTTAAGAACATGGATTCTGCGTAATAACAATGTCTAAAAGTTATTAATAAATTCATTTAAAAAAAAACAAATCAATTGTTTAACGAATATAATCAAGAAACTTTTTTTTCCACATAAAATTCCCATACGATTACTTTGATTCGTATTTTTTAGTCTGTTAAATTATCGACTTGGATGAATCTTAGAATGGATCTATGTTGTGGATTCGCAACCTATTATTCTGGTTCTTTGATGAGCAGGCATGATCGACCGCTCGACCGTTTCCGAGCCAACCGATGTACAATTAGCCGAAGTCTTATATTTCTTCTTGCGTACCATTTCTTCCTCGCTCCTCAAGCTCGCGACGAAGTGAACAGCTGCGTCCTTGATACTCGTCATGATTTACGATGCCTTCTGTACGACGCGCTAATGGCTGTATTTAATAACGGAACGTAACGGGCGCGTGGATAGATTTTCTCGTTGCAAGTTCTAATTTGCTACCGTACAATTGCAGAGAGTTGAACATTGGACGGATACTTTTGTAAGTAGAATCTACCATCGTTGCAATTTTTATCGGTAATTAATTGAAAGTCTTAGAAACTGTTGCAGTAATGTGTTTAATTACAAAGTAAACATGAATCATAACTGTTACGAGTGGTTAATTTAACTTAAAAAAAAAATTAAAATTGACATCGTTACTTGGGGAAGCGAGCTATAAAAAGCCTTCAATGGTTACTGGGAAGTTTACCATTTGGCGCCTTCACAGAGGAAGTTATGTTTTTCGTAAAAAAAAAAAATCCGAGGTTTTTGTGAAAAAAATGGTTCACAGTTTTTGTTACCGACTGAGTCTGTTTCACATCACCTCAAGGCTATCGCAAAAATCTGACTCGTTCATTATTTTTAACATATGCACTGCCTCCCGCGCTTCATCTATGGGATTCCTGTAAGCCCCTTCAAGAGTGCCAATAACATGTAGTGTTGTGATACATTAAATAGTCGAGCTGTATTAAAATATATCCACGAAACATGGCATTTTTTTATTTTTCGTTCCTTATGAACATAGTTCACTACACATCTGTTAACATTCGCTTTCAAAATATTTTTTCACTGTTTCAGAAATATTTCAGATGTATGAACGATTAAGTGTAAAATTACTGAAATATTTTAGAAATCTTCCGTTGGAATATTTTGATACAATACTTTATAACATCATTTCCATATATTTCAGAAATATTTCGGAGTATCTGAAAGATTGAAAATATTTCTGAAATGTTTTCAAAATATTTCATGCTGTATGGGTTAAGGCTATGGCGAAAAATTAACACTGCTCAAAAATGTAAGAATGTTCTTTAAGTTTTACAGATTTCAGACTGTCATCTGTTCGCGTCGGGTGCTTCAGCGATCCGTCATCGATGATCGTGACATTCGATATCATCAATTCTCGACATTCTCATTTTTGGGATTTAATGGAACGTTGAGAAATGAAACGCGGCCAGCAGAACGTCGAGGCTCGCCCCGAGGCCGCGAGACGAAGGAAACCATGTTCGAAGATAGAAGCGAGGCTGCGACAGAGACGCGACAAAATTGACAAAACTGAAGAAACCTCGAATTTTTCACCGAGGATGACCAGGAAAAAGCGAGACTCCGAAAGATCGTCGAGATCGTCGATAACTTCGAGCTCCGAGAGCGAAATTTCACCGAGATTCATGACCAGCAAACAGCACGTGGAACTCGTGAATTTCGAGTCCCGAAAGTTTCTTCCCGTTCCGAGATTTAGGAACATGGCGCAAAATTTTGTCCAAAAAATTGAAGCTATCTCCGTACGAGAAACCCTCGATGACTCGAGAGAACCTAATAAGAATCATTGTCAGACTGTCGTCAAAAAAGAAGAGAACGAAAAGAGTTCGAGAGAAGCTATCGAAACTCTGATTCGCGAAGAAATTTTTGAATCGAAAATTCAGAAACGAAATCCGAGAAACGACAATTTTGACGGGAAACCATCGATCATCGATCCGAAAATTGTTGAAGAAGAAGATTCATCGAAGAAAAGAAGATCGAGAAGCGCGCCGTGCAATCCGTTATTCAAAATAAAATGCGCCAAGGACAAGTGTCCGAGGAACTTGTTCGTTGAGAGAAAATCGCTGGGTGGCGAAAAGAAGGTGACTGAAGAAATTCGAACGTTTAGAAAAAATTGCTTTCGAGGTTTGAGAATATCGAAGAGCGGCGAAGTCGCGATTGCTTCGGTCGAAGAACCGCGGGTGGGCGACAGGAATGTTGATCGGTCAAAGTTGAAAGTCTCTGAGAGCCGGCGAGATGAATTTGAAACGATTTTGTTGCCGAAAAATTTACAAGCGAAAAAGCTGCAGCGAGGAGAGAGCGAGTCGTCTTTTCGTCAAAAAAATACGAAATTGGTTCAATACGAAGACATCGAATCGGCTTCGAATTCCAAACACAGGCGATCGCTTCAGCGGGAAGATATTGAATCATTTTGTAATCTTATAAATAGGAAATCGCTTCAACAACAAAATGTTGAATCGTCTTCGAATCTAGAGAATGGGCGATTGATTCGACGGAAAGACATTGAGTCGTCTTCGAATCCAATGCATCGGCAATCGCTCGAAGAAAAAAACGTTGAATCATCTTTTCCTCGAGAAAATACGAACTTACTTCAAGACGAAGATATCGAATCGTCCTCGCAATCGAGAAATGCGAAATTGCTTCAAATAGAAAACATTCAATCATGTTCGAATCCAATAAATATGCGATCGCTTCAACAAAAAGACGTTGGATCATCTTTTCTTCAAGAAAATAGGAAGATGCTTCAAGACAAAAATGTGGGATCGTCTTTGCATTCGAAGAATACGGCATCGCTTCGAGAAGAAGATATTGAATCATGTTCGAATCCAAAAAATATGCTATCGGTTCAACAAAAAGACGTCGAATCTTGTGCTCTTAAAGAAAATATTAAATTGCTTCAAGACGAAGAGACTGAATCGTCTTTGCAGTCGGAAAATACGGAATTGCTTCGAAAGGAAGATATTGAATCATGTTCGAATCCAAAAAATGTCCTATCGGTCCAACAAAATTATGTCGCATCGTATGCTCTTAAAGAAAATATTAAATTGCTTCCCGACGAAGACACCGAATCGTCTTCAGATCCAAAAAATACGCTACTTGTTCAAAAAACAACTGAATCATCTTCGAGTCTAAAAAATCGGCAATCGCTTCAACAGGAAGACATTGAATCGTTTGCGACTTCAAAAAATACGCAATCGCTTCAACAGGAAGACATTGAATCGTTTGCGACTTCAAAAAATACGCAATCGCTTCAACAGGAAGACATTGAATCGTCTGCGACTTCAAAAAATACGCAATCGCTTCACCAAGAAAAGTTCGAATCATCTTCTCATCACGGAAATAGGCAAATGCTTCAACAAGCAGACACTGGACCGATTTCTCTTCCGGAAGACGTGCCAAAAAATTACGAAAATCCTGAAAAATTTGAAAATCGGGAAGAAATCGAATACAAGGAAGAAAAAAATAAATCGCGCGATCCGCTCCATCCAAATAATTTAAATTCAAAACAAGAACTCCCGACAGTGAAAACTGTGGACAAGACTCAAGAGGATGAAAATTTCGTTGGCCAGGAAGACGGCAAAGAAGATATCTCTCGCGTCGCCGAGAGTCCCGAAAGAAGAAACGAACCCGAGAAGCGTCCGTCGCCTCGGAAGCCTCCGAAGAAGCGCGCTTTCAAGTGGGAGACGATGTTGGAGAAACAACATCAACAATCGTCTTCCCGAAGTCCCGAGAATCGCAACGAATCCTCGGAAATCCCGACGAAAATTTCGGAAGAAAATAAATTCGATTTTTGGACGGAAAAAGACGCCAACTGCTCGAAGCACTGTCGATGTCCGAGATCCCGAGTGAAAGCCCTCGAGGAACGGAAGCTCGTGGCGTACAGCGCGATCAGGGAAGAGCTCCCGAAAATTCTGATGAAAAGAAGATATCTCGAACCAACGACGAATCCGGGAAAAAAAATTGAAGCTATAAAAACGAAAAATTGGCAACAAAATTTGAGCAACTCGGCGAATCGACGTTCCAGTCCCGAAAGGCCAAGGGAATTCGTAAATATTAACGATTCGCGATTGAATCAACGATTTGTGGAAAATTTTGCCAAGCGCTGGAATCGACGCGACTGTTCGATTTTGGCGGATTCATCGCAAATCGGTAAAAAAAATTCGAAAAATATTGAAGACACGGCTAAATGGGATTTAGAGAAGAATTTGAGGAAGCAACGAAAAGAGCCGAAGAAAAATAAAGCTAGGCCGGATTCGCCTTTGAATCCTCAAAATTTTGATGAATCGGTCGAGGCCAACAAAAAATTCGGAGCCTCGGTTCTCAAGCGACGAAAGAGTCCGAGTCCTCGTCGGGTTACGTTTCGACTGCCCGGTCGCGTGATCGAAGAGAATTCGATCGAGGACGAGGAAGACAACTCACGAAATGGAAGAAATTTTAAAACCGTCATTGCCGAAAAGTGTACGAGCGACAGCGACAATGCGGAAAATGAGGAAATGGGATGGTCGGAAAAAAATTGCCAATCGGAGAAGAAAACTGAAAAAAAAATTAACTTCGAGCAGGAGCGAAGCTCTTTCGTCGGAGATAAGTTGCGAAAGCATGACGAAATCTCGAATTCTTGTGTCGAGGAGAGATCCCGAAAATTACGCTCGTCCAACACATTGACTGGTAAAAAAAAAGAAAGATTGTTTCAAAAATATGAAAATTCAATTTTATTAAATTTTTTAAATTATTTGTAATTATGATAATATAATTATTTTTCAATTTACACGTGAGATTACGTTCCTTATGTTTTTCAAGAATTCGATGGTGATTTACTTTTTCTTGTGTCTGTTGCGATTCTCTTGTAATTACAACAACAACAAAAACGAGAATTAATATATTATTCTTTTATCATTACTGATTTGTTTGTACATTGCATGTGAAAACGGTAATTTAAATTTTATATACGAGACACACGATACTAATTGGACAAGCTATTCCTGCTACTAGTGATCCACCACAATGTCGTTTTTGTCGATATTTTTTTTGTACATAATTCAAACGACATCCCGTGAAAGTGATTTTTTCACCAAAGAATTTAATAAAATGTATGAAATAAATAATATAAATAATACTATTAAATCAATTTTAATTCATAAAATCGCTATTTTTCAATCGGTAGGGTTCAAATTTAAGAAAAAGTCTATGTATTTTTTTTTGTCGGAAAGCCTATAATTCAAATTATTAATGAAATATTTCAGTAAGCCGTATGAAGAATTTGCAAAACATGCGTTGGCCATCTCCTTCGTGTCTCGCAGGCGTGGAACAACGGGATGAAAACGAAACCGACGATTCGGAGCAAGACTGGGAAACTCCGACCGGAGAAGACGTATATCGTACTCAGGAAGTAACTTATCCAAAGGAAACTCGCGAAGCTATGAAAATACTTATTCGAGCCAAAGAGAACGTTTCCAGATGCAAACACTCAGGTATAATTAACACAAAAAAAAAGAAACGAATTTTGCAATTTAGACATCTTTTTTTTTATTTGTCAGATCATTGCCAGAAGAAAATCGACAGACGGGAGGTTTTCCGCCAGAACGAAGACTACTTGAGAGCTGAAAAATCACCTGAAAGAAATGCGACGGTAATAATAATCTTTAATGTCTTATTCGTGTGTTTGTTTTTTTTAAGTATCATCAAAGCCAGATTTTTTTTTTAATTACAGCTTGTGTCATCATACGCGAACGCTCTCGCTAAATTCGGAATTGAATTTGATTTGTTGGGCCAAATAATTTGTTGATCAAGTAATTGATTGGTCCAAATAATTGAATGGTCCGAATAATTGAATGGTCCAAATAATTGATTGGTCCAAATAATCGAATGGTCCAAATAATCGATTGGTCCAGATAATTGATTGGTCCAAATAATTGATTGCTCCAAATAATTGATTGGTCCAAATAATTGATTGCTCCAAATAATTGATTGCTCCAAATAATTGATTGCTCCAAATAATTGATTGCTCCAAATAATTGATTGCTCCAAATAATTGATTGCTCCAAATAATTGATTGCTCCAAATAATTGATTGCTCCAAATAATTGATTGCTCCAAATAATTGACTGGTCCAAATAATTTGTTGGCCAATTAATTGGCCAAAATAATTTGTTGGGCCAAATAATTGAATGGGCCCAATAATTTATTGAGCGGAAAAAATGGTTGGGTCAAATAATGTGCTCAACCAAATAATTTGATGGTCGAAATCATTTGATGGGCCAAATATTTTTTTTATTATTATCAAAGCACGGCATTTTTATTATGTTACAGCTAGTTTCATCGTACGCGAACGCTCTCGCAAAATTTCAGGAAGGATGCTATCTCGACAGTAACCGGAGCCTTTATGGAACGCTGTCGCAACGACGGGTGTCTCGGAATCCGAACGTGGCGGGCGGTAAATAGAAATTGCGAATATCTACCCGATCATAGGATCAGCGGGGACAGCGTACTTGGCAATACTCCTGAGAAACACACACACGAATGCTGGGTATTGTTCTTCACCCAATCAAATTTATTTTATAATTCATCGTAATATATATTATTGCGATTGAACTCTCGCTACGTTGGGAGTTTATTGTTTGAGAGGATGCAAAGTACTCACGCCCCGGCGAACGGGCTTAGTCGGTAACTAAAACTGTAATTGAAGTTTTTCGCCTTCCGAAGAAAATCAAATTATCACCGAGTGCTCGACTGTTCGGTGAAGACGCTAGTAATTTGACCTTAGCCAACAATGTTGAAGACGCGTTATAAAAATCTATTACAGCTTTTGTTACCTACCGCGGTAATGCACGTGTTTCTAAACGACCAGGAACAAATTTTATACACGTTAATAACTAGCGAGCTGAAAACTGAAGCCTTGCTAAAATTCCAACCGAGTCAAACTTTTTGTTGGGAATGTACAAGTGAGGCATACTTAATATTAACCGGAAGAGTTTACAGGTGGATAAACAATGCAAGTGATGCGAGAAATATTTCGATATAAGAAAGTTGTTCACCGAACAAAAATTGAATTAGATAAATTATGCAATGAATTTACGACAACGGTAGTAAAACGAGAATTTCCATGCGAGCTCGGCACCCAGTGTAAGGTGTGCACCAATTAAAAAGGGATCGTTAACTAGCCGTACGACCGGAATTTAATTTAATTTGATTTTAGTTCGTAGCAGCACCCAGGCACGTGGACCGTGTCTAATAAGGACGGCCGTGAGCTTCCCGCAACGTTGGGCACCTTTCCTGCTTTATTATACTTTAAACAACACTTGATACGAGTACAAATTTACCGTCGTTTCTTCAGCGAGTATCACCGCAAAGCTGGTTGTTTTCTCATGAATGAATCTCTATTCTCGAACGTAACTCGCTCGTCCATGAAATTTGGACTACCTAACGCGACAACGAAGACTCCACATGAAGGAAAACAGTCCGTTGCCTCAACCAACTCTGCATGGTTGTGTACGGTCCAAACGATTTATTGGGTTGACTTAACGGATCAATTGGTTGCCAAAAATTATGTTGATTGCCAAGTAATTAATTTGTTGGGTCAAATAATTTATGGGACAAATAAATTTGTTGGGTCAAATAATTTGTTGGGTCAAATAATTTGTTGGGTCAAATAATTTGTTGGGTCAAATAATTTGTTGGGTCAAATAATTTGTTGGGTCAAATAATTTGTTGGGTCAAATAATTTGTTGGGTCAAATAATTTGTTGGGTCAAATAATTTGTTGGGTCAAATAATTTGTTGGGTCAAATAATTTGTTGGGTCAAATAATTTGTTGGGTCAAATAATTTGTTGGGTCAAATAATTTGTTGGGTCAAATAATTTGTTGGGTCAAATAATTTGTTCGGTCAAATAATTTGTTCGGTCAAATAATTTGTTGGGTCAAATCATTTGTTGGGTCAAATCATTTGTTGGGTCAAATCATTTGTTGGGTCAAATCATTTGTTGGGTCAAATAATTTGTTAGATTAAATTATTTGTTGGATCAAATTGTTTGTTGGATCAAATTATTTGCTGGATCAAATTATTTGTTGGGACAAATTATTTGCTGGATCAAATTATTTGCTGGGACAAATAATTCGTTGGGCCAAATAATTCGTTGGGCTGCATAATTTGTTGGCCCAAATAATGTATTGGGCTGCATAATTTGCTGGCCCAAATAATGTATTGGGCTACACAATTTGTTGGTTAACAACATTTTTTTGGACTAACAATTTCATTGGTTGGCAACTAAAAAATTAGTTTTGACCCAACAAATTTATTTATTGGGTCAACAAAATGAATCGCCTGGAGCGTATTTAACTACGAAGTGGGCTGGCGCAACTGATGATTCGTCTCTTCACAAAAGGGAAGTCCAGTATTTAGTGGATTGCGAAGCGTGAGGAACTGCGGGAACAAAGCGTCAGCGAATCTAGACGTTGGATCGCGCAATAGAACGACGAAATAATGAGAATTTTAAGTCCGCTGTGGCAAACAAAGGCCCGTGACTCCTCGTAATTACATGCAACTCGTTTCTAACCATATTAATTATTTGCAAACAAATAAGAGGGAGGCCAACTAATTTTGAACATTGTTTCCTCTGTTTTTTAGGCAATGAAAAAAAAATTAAATCCCATGAAATCTGAGAATTATTTTTAGAATAACTGTATCAAAGAAAGATCAAACAGTACTTTAGCTGGATGTGAAAAATATCCGCCGAGATAATTTTTATAATGATGAATTTATCTATTATTTTTGGAATTAAAAAAAAATATTATTATTATTAGTATAAAAACAAAGTCTTCTCTGTGATGAAACCAAAAACAAAGTTGAGAAGATGAGTCTGACGCGGCGAATGAGAAAAAATCAGCTTTGCACTTCAATTCCAACTGATTCGCGATAAAGATACTAATCGTGTACAAAGAAATAATCATAAAAAATCGAGCTCGCGACAGCGGCGGTAACGCCCATTGTTCGTCTCCTGGGTAGGTGATCAACGACTCGGAACAATTAGCGGTCCAAAGCCTCGCGGCGTACTCAAACGACTGTAATTAGCAATAAGAATTTCGCTAAAAGATTTTTTCGGCAAAATGCTGTCGGCAACTGCCGCAATCTCACGAGTTCACAGTATTGAAAAGTTTTTTCTTCACTTTTTTTGTTGTGACTGGTAAATTGAACAACTTAAAGGATTTAGTAACAGTGTATATCAAGTAACAGTGTCTATTAAGTAACAGAGTGTATAAAATAATAGTGTCTATAAAATAGTAGTGTCTATAAAATAATAGTGTCTATAAAATAGTAGTGTCTATAAAATAGTAGTGTCTATAAAATAGTAGTGTCTAAAATAATAGTGTCTATAAAATAATAGTGTCTATAAAATAATAGTGTCTATAAAATAGTAGTGTCTATTAAGTGATAGTGCTGTTAAGTAATAGTGTCTATCAAGTTATAGTGTTTATAAACAAGTTTTTCTATTAAAAAAATACGCAACGATTGCCGTTTTATTGCGACTACTGGCAACCGCATTAAATTTATGGAAAAATACTCGGAGGGTAAAACAGTTACCTAGAATTCGTGTTGTAATTGGGATTTTATGGCATTATGGCCAAAATAGTACTTTGCGATACTAGTACGGAAAAGCGGTCTTTCGACGGAGGTTGTGAAGTTGGCTGCACGAGTCGGATCGAGAGCTACAGAGACACGAGGCGAAGCCGAGTGACGTTTGTAGCTCGAGAGGAGGCGAGTGCGTGCCAAGCTCGACCTCGACATCTCAAAGCTTACTCGAGTCACGCAGTTTACGATGAATAAAAAAAAAAATCAAAACTTAAAGAAAAATACATATATAATATACAAAAATTCAAAAATTTGTTTCAATAAAAAACTTAAATAAAAACTGATTAAAAAAATTTATGTCCAGGTCGACGAAGATCGGTGACGTTTTTAACGCCCGAAGAAACGAAAGATTCGCTTGAAACAATTCCCGCAGCGATATCGTACAATGTACGATACAACAAGTGTCTTGTTACACTTTGTCTAACGTGGACAGCTGTCGGTGTTTCTCGGGTGTCGCGTGGACGCTCTACTTTGCTTTCGTTATTTCCACTGCATCCTCGACGCCGTCGCGGTAATTCGCAATAATAGAGCATTACGATGTGTACGCGGAGGATCGTGATATCTCTCGCGAGATGTAAACCATTGTTTCACGCTCGTGTCGGATTACGGACTTGCTAGCTGACTTCGCTTACCGTCGTCTCGAATGGACATGCCGAGCGGATAGAGGGACCGGAAGTACCTCACACCGTGGCAGTCCTTGGGCGCCGGTTGTGATACGCTAGCAGTTTTGCAACTACTACTTCGCGGCACAAACCGATCCGGTTTCCAACGTTCACGTTTTGAACTTTTGAACCGGTGAAAGGAATTTGCAACGCATTTTTTTTTTCTATCACAGATTTCTTTAACATGATTTTGCACATTTTCTATTATTTGTTTTGAACGAAAATAAGTAAATATTTATTTAGTAATTTGTTCAACTGATTAAAATATGTCGTTGTGCAAAACGTGTTATTGCATG
The DNA here is from genome assembly GCA_958510785.1 of Exephanes ischioxanthus. Lineage (NCBI taxonomy): Eukaryota > Metazoa > Arthropoda > Insecta > Hymenoptera > Ichneumonidae > Exephanes > Exephanes ischioxanthus. Next base: position 22,378,642 of record OY294020.1, on the reverse strand, counting down.
GCCACGGACGTCATGGTTACACTGTAAAAATAAATTGTCAATTTAACGTACGGGAAATTGAAAATTGTTTACATTACTTACGTTAATTAAATATTAAAGTAAAATTAAAAATCTTTTACCTGAAATTTACAAAAATTTTAATTAGAAATAAAAGGTTTACTCGAAAATTGCAACGCCCATGCGATTGAAGTTTCAGAAGCAGTTTATGTAAAAAAAACTTTCAATACCGTTCATTAATTTTCAAACAGATATTTTTTACGGTGCAGAAACTTTGATGTATTCTCAAAGATCTAATCCTTGCAGTCTTAACCCACGTAATTGTAATCCTCGCAGTCGTAATTATAGTGGTAGTTGTAGCAATCATAATCGCAATCGGCGTCGCATTTTTATCAATTTTATTTTATTTTTATGAAATTCACACGTTTCTGTCAGTGGCCGGAGAATGAACAACATTCTCTGTAACGTCACTTGCCGTTTGAAAAATCGCACTCTTAAACCGCAAGTGACGTCACATAGAAAAAAATATTACAAATTTCGTTGTGACGTCACTTCCGGTTAAAAATGTTAACTTTCGACCAGGAATTACGTCATCCCGTATGACGTCACTTCCGGTCAATAACCGAGATTTTCAAACGGGAAGTGAGATTTTCCCGGGAAAATGATTGAAAATTGAGATTATCAAGCCGTAAGTGACGTTTTCCCATATGACTTCACTTCCGATCGAAAAATGAGATCTTCAACTGGAGTGACGTATTTCCAGTCGAAAAATGAGATTTCCAAATCGGAAGTGAAGTTTTCCCGTACGACGTCACATCCGGTTGAAAACTGAGATTTTGAAACCGGAAGTGACATTTTATTGCACATGGAATGGAATTATATTCCTTCCTAGCACGTCTCTTGCTGAAAAAACCAACGTTCGCCAACCTTCGCCAATCGCATTCCTAGTTACGATCCATCCGTAGTCGAATCGACCCACCGAAACTATAACTAAAGCAAATGGGATAGAATTTCGTATGCTAGGAATACCATGTTCGCAATTCCAAGTTTCGGGGACGAAAAACATTAACAACAGATCGTTGTCGGACAGACGAATGACATGATATCGGTGATCGATTAACGCACGAGTCGTGCTACGGAGGATTTTACGTCACATATGTGCTGTATATACATAAACAACTATAATTACGACTACAGGAATTATAGTCCTAATAATTGTAAACAGGTTCGTATTTATAAATGATATTTCTTGTCGACTCATTCTACGACGAAGTCCGTTTCACATCGTATCATTTCATCGGCACAATTTCAGCCCGTAATCTGCACGAGAAACATTGACCAACTTCTGTCAAAACAGATGGTTTTCGATTAATAAAAAAAAAAATTATAATACTTAAACAATATTTTCTATCAATTAAACTAATAATAATCAATACTAATAATTGAAAAAATTAATAAATGATAATAATAATTTAATCGGTCGATTTTTATTAATTGTTAATAATAAATTAATTAGTCGATTTTTATTAATAATTAATGATAAATTAATCGGTCGGTTTTTATTAAGAATTAACAAAAACCGACGAAAATCAAAGCCCATCACAATTACCGTGTGGGAACACTCCGTGAATTCCACAATCCTTCGACTCTGATTTATGTTCCATGATGTTCGACGGATGGAGCACAGTGGAAGATCCATCGCTCCGTAAAATCGAGACTACTTTTGAGATACCGCTATTATTTGCACACTACCGCTCGTAAACTCGTCGGACGAGGAGGAAGCGCTACTTCCTTGCCGGAGATTGTTATCTACGTAGTAACAATACATCACTGGAAGAAGCCCTCATAGAGCTCGAGCCTGGGAGAACGTGGAAAGGCATGAATCGAATTGTGGAAATCTTGCAAAATCATTCAACGATCATCTCGATGAAATAATCCTAGAGAAAACCAACAGGGGTTTTTTTTCAGGCCTCTCCAAGTCACAATCTGCAACCACAATTATAATTTTCCATCTGTACTTTCTGCAGGGTGGTTGATTTTTCCGGAAAAAGTGAATTGGCCTTCACTGTGGAACGTACACAGGAAGTGCACGCTTCGTCGAGAAAACACGAAACGCATTATCTGTTACCGGCACATAAAAAAAAAAATCAAATTTTTTTTCTCTGTACACTTATTAGACAAATGATAAAGTTAAACGAGATAAAAGACAATCTATGCAAAATTTGATTCGGTCAAAGCAAAAAAAAAAAAAAAAAATTTCTTCAGAGAAATGATCGGTAATTCATGATTCCTCCGCTTATCGACAATTTACCTTAGTCCAATGTTTTAGAATCATGTCTCGATTAAAGCGAAGGTGAATTTAAGGTGGCTTTTTATCTCGTTCATACCAAAATAATTTGCCTGTTATATAGCAATGGCCAAAAACCGTTAATAACTTGAGTATCTAATACGACAAGAAAAAAAAATTGTTATATCAACCAAATTCGCGGTCACATACGTTCAGAGCTGTTATGTAGTTGATACAACCAAATCATTCTTTCGTTGAACGATTATTCGCTCTACTCGATTCAAAATATTTCGATTCAAACGAAAAATGTTATTGTACCAACTAAATAACGCCGTTGAACTCGGGTGAAGCACCTTGGTTAATCCAATAATTTTTTTTTTCTCAGTGTCAATATATTCAAGTTAATAACTTGTTAATGAATGTTAATAACTTGAATCTGCAATATTCAAGAAAATAACTGGTTAGTAAATGTCAATAACTTGAATATGCAATATTCAAGAAAATTACTTGCTAATAAATGTCAATAACTTGAATATGCAATATTCGAGAAATTAACTTGCTAATTAATGTTAATAACTTGAATATGCAAAATAGTAGGTAACTGTTTTACCATCCGAGTACTCTCGCGTTATATCGAGGCTCCTCCGAGAGTCACGTGCTAAAAATTCAGCTGTAAAAACACCGAACTACCGAGACCGGAAGTAAATCTCAGTGTATCACTGATACGCGACGGAACGCCCATTTATCAAAGATTCCGAAATCTTTCGAAGTAAATGAATAGTACAAAAAAAAATACTGATTAAAGAAACTTTACCGAGTGAATGCTCTAAAATCCGAAGCGGAGTAACAGCGAGTAATAAAACGGCAGTGGGATGCACGAAGCAGCCGTTCGGAGTCGGCGCAGCGCCCGGGAGTTCACCGGCCCGCGCGTCCGCGACGAGCCGGGGAAGGGAAAGGCGAGGCGTCGGCGTCGGCTCTCCTGCGGTTCGATGTACATGCTCCCCGCGAGTCACTCGCTCGACCCACCGCTTCCATTTCACCCTCTCGTTCTTCTCTCCTTTCATACTTCTAGATCAAACGCCAATGCTGCTATCGCATCGTTCAATTTATTGTACATTTATATTAATTATTGTTTCCTGCTTTATTCTTTTATTATAAAAAAAAATATATCTATACATTTTTTATTGTATTTTTTTTTCATGTTTATTTATTTATTTACGAAAAAGCATTTTTTTTGTTAACTAATTTTGACATCAACTATTATTCTTTAACGAAAAAAAACCATGTCTTTCATATAGTTGCAAAATTAGATGGGTATTTTTATTTCAACACTCTTTTTCGTTTTTTTTCTTTTTATTTCTTGAAATCGTGGCCATGAAGACAAATTTCAGGGGTCCTAAAAAAAAAAAACATTGCAGCTTCTACGAGGATTCATTTTTTTAGTTCTCAATAAAAAGAAGGTAACGCGACAAAAAAATGAAAACCTCTCTCAATAAAACAAATTACTTTTAACAAACCTTTTAATAACCAATAATCTACCGTCCAATAAATTTCATAAATTGAGAAGCGCATTTTAATCCCAACTCTACTATACTGCTCTTTATTTTCTTTCAGTGTTTTTTCTTCACTATATTTTTTACACAATAATACATTTTTTTTAAATCAATAAAAGGTCCGCAAAGTGGATTAATTATAGGACTATTTTGCCGCTTTATCTACAGCTTTATAAAAAAAAAATTAGCCTTTCAATAAATTCCCGAATCCCGACATGTGTTTATTTTAAAAAATCTCAACTCCAGTAGACGCTCGATCCACCTCTCTTCACTTTTTTCCCTCCTCTTTCGATAAACACCAACAAACAAAAAATCCCCAAAACATATAATCTAATATAACATAATAAAAAAAAAACGAAAAATCGGTCCTCGGCAGCTTCCATACATTTCCTCTGTATTCATTTCACCGTGTTTCTCGTTCACTCCCCCGCGTCGTCGGAAGCCGGTCGCGGTGGTGGTGCGCGTCGGCAATCCTCGCGATTCCTCGTCCGGTTGCCGAGCGCACGAACGCCGCGGCTTCTCCCTCGTACGGTATTCCCGTTGTGCCCCCCCCCCCCCCCCCCCCACTCCTCCCCTTCGGGAGGGCGAACGAGCCTTAGCCAGTGACTCGCTCTCGGTTCACGGTAGCCCAGTAGTCGCGCGACGAGCGTCGTTACGTGAGGTTTGTTCCCCGCCTTTGTCGAACGATTCGAAACATCTCCGTTTCTTGTTCCTCCCAAATAATCGCTATTCTCGCTCGCGCAGTAACAACAACTCAAGTATCCCCACGATAACGCGAATCCTCGTTACATTCCGCCAGTCGTGATATTATTTTCGTGAAGATTCGCCGCAACTAATCGCGATTTCTTATTTTTTTTATTAAACGACAAATATTCCTGTGCTTTTACGACAAGTGAATCGAGAGCCAGATATAAGCAGGACTCGCCGGAGGATTTGCTAACCGTAAGTAAAAAAAAAATAAAAATCAGATACATCGAGCAAAATTTCTAAGATTTCGTCGGTAGATAAAAGGTAAGTGGGATTATTTTCCTCGGGGCGACGGATCGACGGGCGCGAGGAAGTAATCGATCCGGAGGGTGCGAAAATACTCGAAGCTTCAAAGCAGTTTTTTTTTATCGATTTTTATCCCGACCGGAAGTTGGCTTCTCCGCTCGGCGGTGTAAAAACTTTAAAAAAAAGAAGATGAAGAAGAAAACCCTCGTGGGAGAAGAAGGAAAGCCTGAACGAAGAGTAAGACAAGAGTGATGAACTTTTTTTCGCGTTGGAAAGGGAGAGAAAAAAAAGTAAACAAGAAAAATGGAGAGGAATTCTGCTCGGACGAGAGAGAATGGCTGACGGGTGGGTCAACGAGGCTGCTCGCTGTCGCGCCCGTGAAGCGGCATGGGTCGTCAAGCCCGAGACCCTGAAAAAACTTTGGAACTTAAAAATCGGAATTATAAAAAAAAAAAAACAGAAAAAGAAAGTATCGACTTATTATTTTTCGAAGAATGGAGAATGCGCGAGAATCGAGCGGAGGCGGACGGACGAAAGGGCTGGTCGTTGTCCCTGCGAAGCGGAACCGATCGAAGTTGAGCCTGCGGAGAAGCGTCAAACCGGCGATTCGTATGCGTGGCTCGTGCCTCAGTCGGGTAGGGGGGGGGGGGGGGGGGGGGGGCTGCCGTTGAGGCTCGGGCGAGAGCCCTCTTCAGGGTCAGGGTCGATTTTATCTCCGTCACGTGAGCGTGCAGAGGGCCTCGCTGTGATATTATTGACGGAGAGACGGAAGCGCAGACGAAAGGACGAAAATCCGCGAGGGATGGACGGATGGATCGCGGATGGAAATACACAATATAGTATATCACTGTAAAAAAAAAAAATCGTATGAAATTTAGGGTCTGGTACTGGAAGTTTTTATGCAGAAACTGGTATATTAAATTTCATGGACGATTGGGTTGAAAATGAATGTTAAGTGTATTAAAAAGATTTGGAATTCTTAATTTTTAATAATTTACTTTAATTTCAATGAAACATTATATTAATTTTTTGTCACGATTGTACATTAAATTTAATTTACCACTTTTTCCATAAACACTTCCAGTCCGGTAGATTAAATTTTCAATGTTTTTTTTTACAGTGAAGTATATCACTAAAAAGATCGTATGAAATTTAGGGTACTGCTACTGGAAGTTTTTATGCATAAACTGGTATATTAAATTTCGTGTACGATTGTGATGAAAAATTAGCGCGTAGTAATTTAAAAAATTTCGAAATACTTTGCTTTTAATAATTTATTTTAATTTAACTATGAAATTACTTTAAATTCAACAGTTCGTTTTAATTTCAGTGTAAAAGTCCATTAATTTTTCATCGCAATTGCGCATTAAATCTGATGTATCAGTTTTTGCATAAAAACTTCCAGCCCGGTACATTAAATTTACAATTGCTTTTTACAGTATACACTGTAAAAATTAATTTAATGTATTGGAACTTGAAATTTGCTTACATTATTAGCAGATTGAATGTTAATGTACTTATTGTTGTAAAGTAAAAAGACCAGATATAAAAATTTCAAATATTTTGCATGAAATTTACAAAAATGTTAATTATTTATTTATTTGTTATGCTCGATGGGAAAAACATTGCCTTTTACAATTTTTATATATGTACATATAGTCTATTGATTTGTTATATTTTTATTTATTTTAAATATGATTTTTTCTTATTCTACCTGTGACGAAGCGGAAAATAGCAACAATAAGGACAATTCGAAATTAGTTTGGGTAGTTGTTCAACGTAGCTCAGTGGTCAGAGGAGTCGATCGGCAATCGAAAGGTCTCGGGTTGGAAACCCGGCCCAATATGCCTCGCATTTTTGTCGGATTGTCTGAATTATTTCCTCTATAAATTGGCGCCCAACCCGGGGTCACGGCCGCCGAATAATTAACTATGAATTCCTTAATTGCCGCGTCCTAAACCTCTTCCTGACACCCGACGAAGCTAGCCTCGAGAGTACCGTTTTCTTACTTTTCACGCAGACAGTCGCACTCTAAAAAAAAAAATCGTATGAAACTTAATGTACCGGACTGGGAGTTTTTATGCAAAAACTGGTGTATTAAATTTCATGTACAATGTGATGAAAAATGAATGTTCAGTATATTAAAAACATTAGAAATACTTCATTTTTTATATTTTACTTTAATTTTACTATAAAAGTGCTTTAACTTTTATAATGTACTGTAATTTCAATGAAAAAGTATATTAATTTTTTATCACAATTGTACATTAAATTTAATGTACCACTTTTTCCATAAACGCTTCCAGTCCGGCACATTAATTTTTTTTTTTTTTTTTTTTTTTTTACAGTGCGACTCAGCTTTACAGTGGTCAGCAGTCGACCGGCAGTCGGAATCGTTATATGCTTCATAAACAGGAAACCCCTTTGCTTAATAATAAATAAAATAAAAATAAAAGTTCGTACAATATGCGATCAAAATTCAAAAAATGATATACATGCACGGGTTATTAATTGTGCGTAAGCTATGTCGAGCTTTTCAGACTTGTTCATATTGTATATAATGAACAATTAATTTCACCTCGATTTTGTGTATTAAATTTAATATATGCGGACAAAAACAAATTTTGCATGCCCAACTTTCAAATATAATTTACAATTGCCTACTTTCAGAATGGTATTAATTTAACCGGTCAGACCACCCAAATTTACGTGTGTTTCCAGCGTCCATGCAAAAAATGTCGACTAACGTTTTTTTTTTTTCTTGAGAATTCTCGATCGTCGTTTAACCGTTATTTTCGTAGTATCGATTTAACTCCCGAAAGTTCAAGCTCACTCTAAGACCCTAAAAAAATGATGATATAAGCATTCGTACAAATGATGGAAACAGAAAAAAATACCATGAAAATTTGAATTCAATGTTTCGATAAAACGTCACGCTATTTAATTTTTTTTGTAACTTAAAAAAAATCATAAACAGCTGAACATTAGGCATTCGTCGTACAGTTAACAAAAGTTTCCACCGTAGCAAGCGAATAAACAACAGCGATTCGAATGAAACTCAAAGAGGCATGGGAAAAAAGATCCGCATACCGAAAAAAAAAAAAAAAATTAACAGCGAAGCGACTAAAACTCGATCGTAGGAAGCTCGGAAGCGAAAAAAATTAAGAAATATGAGGGAAACGAACAACTTCGAAAAAAAATAACGGAATATCCGGAGAAGAATGGTAGGACGGAATCCACGCGAGTTTCTCGTCGACCGGCTCGGAGCTTCTCTTTGTCACGGTCGCCGAGCGCGTTGTTGTTCGCTGCGCTATGCAGTCGTACTGTGTACACCGAACGAGGTTGAGGAGCTCCAGAATGCAGGAGAGAACAAAAAATTCGTGAGTGATAAACGCATGCAAAAATTTGGCGCAGCGTATCGGCTGCGTGAAATCCCCCACAGAGAGTGGTGAGAGTTAAACCGTGACGGTGTGGTATTGCAAAAATCTATTAAAACAAACGGCATTTTATAAAATAAAATACCTCAACGGAAAATATCGAAAAAGGAGACTCGAATATGACGATCACTGTACTCGCCTAACGGGCCAATCATTGTACAGTTAGCGACGTCGCGCAAAAAAAGATATTAGGTTTCATCAGTATTTATTAAAGTAATGAACAAGTGAATTAATATTTATGTAATTTAATAAAATAGATATATATTTTATTAGTTTTAAGATCGATTGTCTAAACCAGACCGGCATAAAAGCTACACTTATACAGTCTATATGGCCTTATGGCATTAATCCATCGATATTATTTACATAATTCGAGGTATTAAAATTAAGTCATATTATTAAGAATTATATATATTTAAAAAAAGTGTATTTACTAAATTTGTAAATATTTTTTAATTAATAAAAATATAATGCGACATTCCATGAATATTATTATTGTTAGAATTTAATCGACTAGTGTAAACCTTTGTAAAACATGTAAAAAAACGCATAATCATTCATGCTATCGAGCATTCAATACATTTATTATCATTATTATTATTATTAAAATCAGTTAAAATGTACTTCCGACGACTCTCTTGAGTGTCGAAAAGTTTTTGACACATAGTTGTATAGTCGTTTTGAGTACATAGTTTTTCGGCCTATCGCGTACGTCACGCCAAGCGCCTAAATTATCGAAGAAAGCCATGGAAATATATACACATATACATATATATTTATAATAGGGAGTAAATTCTATTTTAGGATTTTTGCCGAAGTTATTTTTACTGTATAAAAACGAGAGAGCGTGCGGGCTGCATCCCTGCCGGCTGCCGATGGCTCCCGCTACGCAGTGTCGGACACGCGAGGGTGGGGTTTATTTTGACGGGTTCCCCAGCCCGGTCGTATCGGGCAAACGTGCCGTTTGCCGGGCCGGCAGCGCCGCCTGCGCCCCGAATGACTCACTCTCTCGCCGCACGGGGCGACCCAGCGTGTCACTGCCTGCACCAAAGAAACGTAGCTGTGTGCGTTTCCTGGCGCGCGCGCGCACGCGCACACGAGGTTTCTGCCCCGTCAGGCGCTGCTCACTAGACGAAGGACCGAAGCGAATGACTCTAGGACAACGTGCTACTGTAATTTTTTTTTTGTTGTTGCGTGGCCCCAATGGGCTTGCCTAGGATCTCCATTGCCAGACTCTCGACCCACCCTAACCTAGTAAAATTTGAATACCAAGCAAGTTTTTATCTCAATAGCATTTACGACCGAAAGCTTCCGAGATATTAATTGATTAATTGTACATGATTTGTAGCGAGAACTCAAAAATCCTGCAGAGTATGGTGAGATCGGGATAGAGTTTAACCCTTTATAAGTCACAGCGCCCGAAACCGTATCGAAACGGGACTAACGGCCGTGGAGTGGGGGCAACGCGTTGCTATGGTTGCGCCTAAGAGTCAGGATAGAGGTGTGACTTATAAAAGGTTAAAGAAGTTGACATGTTATTGAAATTGAGACGGAACTTTTATTTCAAAGATTACTTCGAGAGACGACGCGTCGGATCAATATTGATACTTGCCAGATCGTGACCGCTGGTCAAGGGCTTTCGTTGCTCGAACGACAGCGAGTATGATTGCGGTTGTATATACATGTGATATTGTGTGAACGTGTGTTTGTAAGGCAGCGAAGAGGTGTAAATACTGTTCGGTAGCGTTTCGAGAACGTTCGAAAATATTTCGAATACAGACAACTAACGGATCGGTACTTTCGCTGAAAGATGATTCATTTTTTTTTGTCTTCGTTGTTAATTTACAAAATAACTCAATTACTATATTTTTCGTACGTGTAAATTCTTAATAACGATTTTTATAACTTTTGCCATCTTATTTTGTAACTAAACTGTTGCCCAACGTTTATAAGCGGGCGGGCTTGTACTAAGGTTAAAAAATAAAAGAGTAAATAACAAAAATTATTAAGCAATTATATACTAATAATTAGTATTAATAATCAAATATTCAATCGGACGACTAGACAAACAATACGAAAATCAACACGTTATTTTGCACTTACATCAATAATTTTGATTGTTTATTTTTTTTTCTTTTTTCAAATAAAAATCGTATCACAAAGAAAGAAATAAAACTGTTCAAGTACAAAAGAAGTGTTATCGTCTTCTCGTGGTTTTCACGCACACGGGAAAACGAGCTGAGACCGCGCACGCGGTTCTTCCCACTTCCGTCGAACAGAATATAATTATATTTCAAAGCAGCAACCGGGGTACCTCTTATCGCCCCCCAATGCGCCCCAGAATACGCCACTGAGCACGCTCTCGAGTTCTCTTACACTTCTGAGAGACTCTCCAACGGAGAAGTTGCTTTTGTGCGAATTAGAAGAAGAAGAAGAATTACTACAGTTCCTTAAATGTGCAAATCTTTAAGGGCTTAACGCGTAATTTGACAAACCCAAAAGCGTGCGTAAAGTACGGAAAGCGTGCGTAAAGCAAAATCGGCGGGTGTGCGCATGCGCCCGGTATTCATTGTACACTATAAAGCGCCATTTACGCCACTCTCGGCAGGCACGAAAACTAGTACTTTTCACGCATAAATTACATAATAAGTACAATACGATACTAGTGCCATAAAATTTTCTCTGAGGAGTGTAAGTTTGCAGCACGAGCCGAAAGCGAGTGTTGCAATCACACGATTTCATAAAACGTTTTTCGCACGAGTATAGTACAACATTTTATTTCACAAGGTGTAAAAATGGGGGGTTTTTGCACGCGAAACGTCGGCAAAACCGCCATTTTCCCACCGAGTGAAATAAAAGTACATTTATTAATTCATCCGAATAAAGGTCTCTGCGGTACTTAATGACAACACATTGCCTTTCTCTTCCGTATTAAAAAAAAAATTATTCGTATTATTAGTATCGTCTTCATATATTTTTGATTACCGAGCGATGAAAAAATATTTTGATTAACTCGTCAAGCACCGTGGGCCCTGCAACACGCAATGATAATGATCCAATCGTGCGAATGCTACGTGAATATATATGTATCCTCGTCCCGGTTGGCTGCGCACAACTGGCAACTCCGAGCAGCTGTTCCCCCGTAGAGGTTATATTCGCAAGCGTTACCGAGAAATTAAAGTCAAAGACTCGCTAGTTGCCGAGTTCAAGGACACTCTTCTCCTGTACTCGAAGGCTTGCCGGGTCTCGCATGAATTACCCATGCCGATGTACGGACCGTACCTGGCCGGGGGATTCTCGTGAATCGAGCAATTGTCCGTCGGGCAACACCTGCCTTCGATTGAGAAAAGGTTTACAACACTCGACGAGTGTGAAATCTTCGCTCGAGCTTTGCCGAGCTCGATTTCGAATGAAAAATTTATTTTTAAGAACATTAAGGATGTTCGGGACAAAATCGCGCGAAGGGAAATGACCGCGTTAATTGCAAACGATTCGGCGGATCTTCCCTACAGAGTAGAAAAGTTTTATAGCGATCGAACAGAAATGCGTTTTGCCCCAAACATCCTTAACTGCTCTTTTTCCGTCGTAATAAAAATTACAAAAAATAGAAAAAGACACGATACAGTAACCCACTAACCCAGAGTAAAAAGCGTCAATTATATTGTCTCGGTGCTCGATTATAACTGACATTTAACGTTTATAAAATCACTAAAAGAGATTTCTGTAAGCACACGAGTCGGCGCCGAGAGTCTCACGCATGCGCGCACGTAACTCGCACGCGACTCTCGGAAAAATGATACAAATTGAATGCAGAAGAAATATATAGTTCGCGATGCATCCGTGAGTAAAAAGAACGACCAGACTCGCGAGAATGCGATTGTTCGAGCCAGCTGCGACGGTTTTAATTGAGCCGGTAAGGCACTAATTAATCGACAAACTCTACGGATACGGAGCTTCGGACCGAATTTGGTCAACAACGTGCTATCGCCTTCGGGATCTTTCCATTCGGGAAAATTTGTATGTTCTTCTCTATTTTCTAGTTCAATTGTTTTTCAAGTGCCTCTCTCTTTTTTTTTTGGAAACTATTTAATAATAATAATGATAAATTACTATTTAATAATAATAATGATAAATTACTATTTAATATTAATAGTAATTTAATAATTATTGCGAGACACCAAATTTTTTTAGTTGGTCAAATGAAAATGGGCGTAATTGAGGAATTCAGAATACGAAGAATAGACATTAATTCAAGGCAATGTAAAAATATAATAACTTTTTTAAAAATTGATTTTTCTTATAAAAAAAATGCTTAGTAATATCTTGAAAATTTTTCGAATAAAAAACAAATTTAGAGACATCGGATTTAAGTTTTTGTAGTCATGAATTCATTTAGTTATGTATATTTTTTTGCTGAATAGAAACCACTCACATTTGGCTATGATTTTTCAGATAAGTTACAGAATTAGCCGAATGTTCATGATTTAAAAAAAGTACGCACTTGCTCTGAGACACAGTGAAGGTTGCTCTATTTTTTTTAGTCAACTCTCTTGAAAAACGTATAGGCTGCGTATAAGCCAATATACCTTTTTGACGTTGGACTATCGATATTAAAGGGGTTTCTGTAGTATGTTTCAGGATTATTAATATCGTAACCCGTTAGCGAGCAGCGTGAAAAAATTATGTGCACATTTATTATTATTATTATTATTATTATTATTATTATTATTATTATTATTATTATTATTATTATTATTATTATTATTATTATTATTATTATTATTATTATTATTATTATTAAAACGAGGTGCATACCACGATCAGCTTTCCACTGTGTGAAAAAAAAATTCGATACGACAAAAAAATCCATGACAATCGACAGAATGCAAAGTGGACATCAACGTAATAGACTATATAATTATTATTTTTATTATATTCATAAATATGTTTATATAATTAATGTAATATATAATCGTAATGTAAGGATTGCTTTATAGTTGAGCCGAAAATTTCAAACCGTTCGAAGCTTCGTAAGCCGTTACGAAGCATCGCAAAGACTTATGTGGAACTTCGTTTTTCTTTTTTTTTTTCTTTTGCCACGTTCTACTTTCCACATTCGTCGAACATTCGATGCGACAAGTTCCTCGAGTATGAAAACAATTTCTCATCGTTTTTTGCCCATAAATATTAATTACCGGTTTACCAACCCGTTGCTTCCGAAGATTCTAAAAAAGTTAGTTGGAAAAAACATAAAAAAAAAAATCTTGACTAGAAGCTTAACGGTGAGTTTCTCTCGAGATCCATTTATCGGTCATGCATACGACCGAAGCGAGTAAAATTTGTCTCGAGGATCCGTGAAAGCTGCGGGAAGGTAAACGTGCGACGAGAGACTTCTTCTTCTTCTCAATGTGTATCGGAACCCAAGCACCACTCTTAGTGTCCGATACTGGCCACAGGTTACAGAACCGCGCCGGCCAATACTTTTGTTAGTTTTTTTAATGTTCGTGACTGGTGAGACCACTTTTAGCGTGTACAGCCTTCTTCGCTTTTTTATAAAGAGTTCTTCGGTGACAGGTTGAGAACATCTGTCACAGATGGCGCCGACTTCCAGGCGATCGTTCGTAAAGAACGAGATTTCATTAATGAGCCGAAACTAATTAATTAGTTAAGAAGAAGAAGACCAGGAGGGATCTACAATTTTACGTGGAATCCGAACCACGAATGAGCGACGAGAGACGGGTGAGGGAAATCTCAACGCCCGACCGTTATAAGCACTCGCTTGCGGGATCCTCGCGTCGGGCCCGCTAGAGGGACGACCGACTTCCTCGCGGCAGAGGATACTTGACTTCGATGCATTATCTCTATCTCGACAGTCACTCTCGCGCGAGAGAAACGAATACGAGAATTCCGCATCTCGACTAATCACTCGCGGTCGTTGTACATATTATTCAAATATTTCGCACGTTCTTTATCACATTTTTTTTTCACGTTATATTCAATATAAAAATGAAAATGGCGCGTTGTTCAAAAAAATAATTGTCACGTTTTTCAATTTTTAGGCACTCACTCCTTACACGCAAGAAGTGCCTATTAAAATTAATATTTCTTCATATCTTCATCGCATCGGAGGTCCGTGTCTTTTTGTATATTCGCAACGAATAAACCAGCGATGCTAAAACTTGTTTAAATTGTTTACGTTATTCGATTAAAAAATAATTGTCGTTTTTCAATTTTTGTTAATGCTCACGTTATTCAAATAACACAAAGTCTCTCTTTAGACAATAAAAACCTTCCTGTCAGGTATTTTAGCTAATAATCGCAGCAGTCGACAGACGAGCCGGCTGAGTCGACAAGCGCATGCGCAGTAGAGTTAAGACGGCGCATCGCAACGCAGGACACTTTTATAATCATTTGCTCGTATCCCAGCATCTGTTGAACGGATTTGATCGTGACTAGAGGCGTTGGAAAGCTTGCGTACGAATTATATTACAAAAGTGTCGTCGTAATTCCATACCGATGCTTAGCTCTCGAGAATATCGAGAATAAAGATTTCACTTCCGGTATACATCCGCACTGTAAAAATCAATTCTAAAGTTTATGTACTGGAATTAAAAATTGACTTACGTCACTCACATTAATTGAACATTAATGTACGTTTTTTGTAAAATAAAAAGATATCGAAATTACAAATTTTTTGCCTGAAATTAACAAAAAATTGTCATTACAAATCCAAATTTTACTGTAAAATTGTAACGCACATATTATTTGAAATGTCAGAAACAGTTTATGTAAAGAAGCTTCCCGTACCGGTCATTAATTTACCAACAAAATTTTTTTACAGTACGGCTATGCACTGTAAAAATAAATTGTAAATTTAATGTACTGGGAATTTAAATTTGCTTCAATTACTTACATTAATTGAACATTCATGTATTTTTTTTTTTTTTTTTTTTTTTTAAATACACTAGATATAAAAATTACAAATCTTTTACCTGAAATTAACAAAACTTTTCATTAAAAATCCAAATTTTACTGTAAAATTGCAACGAACATGTGTTTGAAATTTCAGAAACAGTTCATTAAAAAAAAAAACCTTCCAATAGCGTTCATTAATTTTCCAACAAAATTGTTTTACCGCGCGACTAAGAGTACTCAGTAGCGTCATTAAAAAAAAAAATTATTTATCTTCATATTTTTATTTTTTAAAGAACTTCGCGTCGAGACGCTGCCGCGCCTCTCGATATTTATTTTTCGAGTCAATCGAAACGAACGTCTTCGTAATTTCCTCGAGTTATATCGAAGAATCCAATTAATTAAATTTAACGATTGGTCAGTGACGATTTTTCCTAAAAGTTAGTTTAGAAAATTTCCCATACATCCTGGATCATTAAAAATGTAGTAATAAAGATAAGCTGGAGAATTCGCTACTCCGGGATGGAAAGGTAACGAAGGGTTACAAATCTCTGTTTTAATAGGTCTCTCGCAGCCGGTGTCCCGGTCGAGAGTCGTTAAATCGAGGATGGGTCGTTTGTTGGCAAAACTCAAATGTATCACTGACAAATTAAGTGGTGAACGACATTTTTACGATACTACGGTTTTTCAGTTAAAAGACGAATTCTTATATATTATGACCCTAAAGATATCTGCATATGCCCAAATTTCATCAAATTATAATGGCTGTATTTTGCACTGTACAAACTTTGCTCGAGGAAGTTCACTTGGAGATAAAAGTTCTATAAGTGAACAATTGGTTATTGTTGCTAAAGCCGTGCACTGACAGAGACTGGCCAAAGATGAAACTTGATGTCATGCAGATATCTTCAGGGTTGTTATATATCACTTTTATTTATTGTCGGACACGCATATTTCCTTTCCGGAATTACATTATTATCCACGGAAAATTGTGACTTTTTTGGTGACAATATTTACAAGCCTTTTTTCAAGATATTTTCGAAAATTACCAACAAACGAAGAAAAAAAAATTGAGTTACCATTATTATTATGAATATCACACAGAAATCATGGTATTCTGAAAAACTTTTTTGAGACGCATTCTCGTCTTTGAAGAGCTACTAGTTGGCCGGAAACAAATATTTTTCGGTAGCATGGCAATCGCAACCTCCAGAAGCTAAACGTTTTTTAGGATCTATCGGTCTCATCCGATAATAGCAACAAAAAAAAAAATAAATGGATTTTTGCGATTCCGAAGGTCAACGCCAAGCCCCGAGGATTCGGTGTAGTCGATAATTCAGGATAATTCTTTGATCGTATTATAATCCATGACAGAGGGAAGACGTCTCGTGCGACGATGTATATAGTCGCGAGACTGTCTCTGGCTCCGGTGCGCTCCTGCGACTTCCTGCGAACGAGCCAAAAGCCAGAGGGATCAATACACGCCACTACCAATACGCGCGTACTATGTACGCTGTATTCATGTGATATATAACTATACGAACGAAAGGGATAGAAAGTGAGAGAAGGACTGAGATATGTACGCTATATATAGAGTGTACCGCGAAGAGGGTGCCCGCCCTTCTTCCGCCCGCAACAGCCTCCTGATTCACATGGCATGCTCGCTTTTTGGTTGAAAAATTGAGTATCGCCAAAAAATCGGGCGAACGATTCCGTGAAACTTTTCAAGGATTTCAAAGACCATCATGCCTTTAGATTTATGTATAGCCTCCGAGGGTTTTTTCGGTAGCCTCCTTTAGATTATGTATAGCCTCCGAGGGTTTAACCCTCGGAGGCAAATTAATTATTTTTCATCACTCGGTGCGGAAGTAGCCACTTTTCCGCCCGCTTCGCGTGCGTAAAACTGCCATTTTCGCACCTTTTGATGAAAAATTTCGTACATCCCTCGTGCTAAACACTTTTTCTAACTCGCGTGATAACAGCACTCGCCTTCGGCTCGTGCTGCAAACTCACACTCGTTGGAAAAACATTTTTTCGCACTCGTGGAGTAATGTACCATTCTGGATGTAAATTTTTCATATTTTGTAACTATAATTACGATTGCGAAATTTAGGACTACAAAGGATTAGAGGGTTGCGAATACGTCGGAGTTTCTGACTGTTACGTCAGTGATAATTCAGCAAGTGGTAGGCTGCACGACGATAAACCCACCTATTGATCAGTAGAACAAGCCAAACCGAGCCTGGAGTCGGGCGCGTCGTGCCCGATCGCTGGCAATAGGGATAGCAATAGGGATAGCAATAGGGATAGCAATAGGGATAGCAATAGGGATAGCAATAGGGATAGCAATAGGGATAGCAATAGGGATAGCAATAGGGATAGCAATAGGGATAGCAATAGGGATAGCAATAGGGATAGCAATAGGGATAGCAATAGGGATAGCAATAGGGATAGCAATAGGGATAGCAATAGGGATAGCAATTGGGATAGTAATAAGGATAGCAATAGGGATCGCAATAGGGATTGAAATAGTGATTGAAATAGGGATTGAAATAGGAATAGCACTAGGGTTACTAATGCGGATGCCAATAGCAATACTAATAACGACAACAATATCGAGAAAAAAAATATGACGCCGATATGACGAAAAGAAAAAAAATGGTACTATAATATAGCTTCCTCTATGAGAAATGAAAAGGATAATATCAACAAGTATAAAGGGACAGTATAAGTCGGGCTATGTACTCAAACTGAAAGAAAAAACCGCACGATCGCGCGACTGTAACAAAAGAAGAAACAGTAAAAAAGCAGAGTACACGTGCACGAACAAACGGGCGTCTGAATAGCCAGAGCAATGACGAGAGATGAAAGGAAGAAAAAAAAAAAATGCTTCCGTCTTTGTAACGGAGCGAAAAGCTTTGCAGTCTACCGTGATCAGGTACTTTCCATGCTTTGAGTGCACGATAATGCATCCGCACCCGCTACGATGTCTGCGACCGTAGCTTTGAGCTGCTAATGGAAATGGAAATTCGACGATACCATTATCAAAAACCGTGGAACGTTTGATGGGATATTCTATGCTCGCGAAGAGCATCACTCCGTGGCGCGCGATGAAAATGGATGCGATCGTGATTTTCGCGTTAGAATTCTTTTAACATAAAATAATCGTGTTCATTTTTTAAAGAAGTAACCTTCATATCGTTAGCTCTTATATGAAGATTTCAATGCTAATATTAATTTGATTTGATTGAGGAAAAAGCTGCGACTGAGGTTTTTTTTTTTTTTAGACTCTGTCGAATAAGTACACTGAGAGAAGGATTGAGTAAAAACCAAACCAAAACCAGGCCAATCCATGACAGAAATACATCCTGATGCCAGCTGAAATGCGCATTTCTCCACGTTTCAGCTTATTTTAAGTACTCCAAAACTAAAATTGCAGTTTTAAAAGAATATCATTAAACAATTTTTTCCTACCACAACTGCTTCCTTTATCAGGTAGCGAGTATCTATAATTTTCGCGTCCTTCATGAGAAAACAAAAATCGATTCTTTTTTTTTTTTAATTCTCTATTAGGAATCAAAAATACATCATTTTCGCTTCCTCGATGAGGAAGCAAAAATCCACAATTCTCGCTTCTTTCATGAAAAGCAAAAAAGAAAAAAACCATCAATTTCGCTTCCTTCATGAGGAACAAAAAATCTATAATTTTTTGGCGTTATTTTTTATTTAAAAAAATGAAGATACTTTCCAGAGTCCTTAAAAACAGAGCCTGGGCATACACAAACTTGAACTACTTTTTCGACTCGTCAGCGTGATTAACGATCCACAACACTGGCTCTTTTCATCTTGCTGGTTCAGCTTTCCTTTGCCATTTCAAGTAGCTACTTAGTTTCCGTGGCCCTCTTTGGCGAGGCCAAAAGTGCCCCATTCTCGTCGGGAGAAGAGCCCACTCGAATAAACTCGCTCGTTTTCTCCTTTATATTTCGGTGCAAGAAACAACATGGGAACACGCATGTATTTCCGGACTGACCCGTTCTCGCAGCAGCATTAACACACGCTATGTATGTCAAAACGATTCGCTATAACAGGAAAAGCCACTTTCGGAGTGGCCCAAATCGCTAAGATTATTCTTATCGCTATTCTCATCTATACCCGCAAAAGCAAATTAAGACCAATAAAACTGTTTCATTTACACTTGTAGAAATAGTAATAGTAATAATGCTTATTATTATTATTATTATTATTATTATTATTATTATTATTATTATTATTATTATTAAAATATGATAAACCTTTAAGAACGAATATGACCCAAGAATTTTTATTATCCGTTCCAGGCCGTAGAAAACCACAACTTCATAACGGCGCGAATAAATCATGAAAAGTTAATTGTCTGAAGCGTACGACAATTGCCGTCACGCCGAGGCTTTGAAGCCCGGCGACGCGGGAATGAGATATAATTTTCACCGTTTATTCTTATAATTAAAATCGAATTAAATCCCCCGTCTCGTTCTCGGAACGAATTATCGACATCTTCGCTATGTTACACGACAACCGATTACACGACTACCGACAATGAAGCGTGTCACAATATTATCATTTTCGAAAACTCATTGCCAAAATTCGTGAGTTTTCATGAATTTCTCAAAATTTTTGAAAAAAAATTTCATCAATAATTTCATAGCGATAAGAAAATTCTGAAAAAAATCTGAAATAAGTATTCGGAAAAATCAACGAACTTATTTCACATTAAAAAAAAAAAAAAACCAGTTTTTTAAATTATTTCTTAAACAATTTTTTCATTAATCAAAATTTGCTTTAATCAATTGCTGAAAAATCTTTTCGACATAGTTAGTGTGGAAAATTATTTTTTTTAACATCTTTAGTATCGTTGATTTTTTCTTCGATTTTTGTCGTTTCAAGAATTACCGAAATTCTCACCTGATAACATTGTCGCCTGAAAATTTATACGTTAAGCATTCTTAGTGCGCATTCTAAGAAAACCAATAATTTATTGGGAATGTTCCTCAATCATAATCTTTCTTTTTCTGTTGTTGCAGAAATCGTCGAGAAGTTGTGCAACGAGTCCAGAAGTATCGGTAGAAAGGACTCGAGGCTGAGAAGAGGAAATTCGATAAATTCCGTTCACGTGCAATCGGGGAAGCTTCGGGATAACGTTGGTCGTCGCAATACCGAACAAACAATGCAGAGCAACGGGTCGGAAAGCGGAAACCCGGAGAACGGAGTCGACAGAACCGGCTGGACTGTAATAATAATAATAATAATAATAATACTAATAATAATAATAATAATAATAATAATAATAATAATAATAATAATAATAATAATAATAATAATAATAATAATAATAATAATAATAATAATAATAATAATAATAATAATAATAATAATAATAATAATAATAATAATGATAATAACTGATATTTTATTTTGCAGCAAAAAATCACTACCACACTGATAATGATTTTTTGAAAATTGAAAGTCTATTGAAATAAAAAAGAGGGACATTATTTTTTCAAAGCCACATGAAAATTTTGCTGAATATGATGATCATTTTTCGAATATTTCCAGTTTTACAATTTTTTTTTTTTCGTAATTTTTATTAATAACGTTAAAAAAATTTTACTCCCAAAATTTCGTATATGAATGTACATACTTTGTCTCGTATAAAGGAAAAAAAAGTCAAAACAGTAGTATCGATAATCGGTTGGTTCTCCACCCGTTTTTCGAAGTTTCAACGTGAAATTTGATTTTGTCAAAGCCCTCGAGGGTTTTGAAAACTTTCGAGTGTAATTCCCGAATCGAAAAGGTTCCAACACTGTGGGCGAAGGAAGCCTCGAGAGAACGCTCGTCCGTAGCCAATTAAAGGTTTAATTGGAGACTCCAGTGAGCAAGGGGAATTTTCCCGAGGGCGACTCGCACCCTTCCAGGAAAATTTCGTCGGTTCGCCGTTCCCCGAGCAAACGACGTCTCCCAATGTCCCATTTTCGAAAAGTGTCTTCCCAGTATTTCCCCCCCAGGGAATCGAATCGCCTCCCCTTTCGTTGTACAATTTCACGCCAGTTCTATCGTCCTTTCTCTCCTGCCAGTTGTTTTTTTTTTCATCTTTTCTGCACGTGGCTCGCACGTGATGAACGGAAAAACCTTTCGTTTCGGTCGAGAAATAACTGCATTTTTTTTTTCAATTAAGGGGATGCTGGACCTATTTTTAAGTCCGAACGTTCCTCTTTTACCGACGGAACCGGGCGATTTCTTAGTTTCAATTTAGAATTATTGAGGCATTCTTTATCAACTGAGCCACTTTTTTCGGTCGACTTCTCAGACTTCGCAAATGCTATACAGTATGGGGCGTAACAGCGGCTGCGGCCGTGAACTTTACAACTGATTTGAAGACTTGGAATAACTATTGAGGAATAGCGGCTTCAAGGCAGAAAAATAGCCAGAGCCATAAGGGGAACTTGAAAAAAAAAAAAAAAAAAAAAAAAAAAAACATTCATGCAGTTGTCAGCTGCTCTGATCACCAGTCACAAGTCGATAGACTAAGTGAACGCAGTATACCCAATGCATGATTATCTTTTGTGTGAGTAACTTTTCGACGGTTTTGGAATATTCGGAGAACTTCAAAGAATCGACATGCACGCTCTTTTGACGTATGCGAGATCCAGATTTTTTGATATCCTACAAAACGGGTGCTCTTGACATTTCAGCGGCCGTGTTTGTTTTCGCGACGATTTTCTTTATTTCTTGGAAGATTTCGACCGAAATGCGATTGTACGCCGAATCGTTTGTTATTAATCTCACAGTCCTGCAAGATTTGAAGGATGCCCGTCGCATAGTAACGACGAATAGTGAAAACTAAGAAATCGCCTATTTCGGTCGGTAATACAGGAAGGTCCAGCATCGCCTTAATACCGATAGAAATTCGTACGATCGGAGCGGTTGCACGGTCGATAAAAAAAACTGTAATTCATTTTTTTAAGGGCACCCAATCTTTACGAAGTGAAAGATAATGTTAGCGGCTTGTTGACTGTCAGACGAACATTTTAATCGATTGCGTTTAGCCCAAAACGATGAAGATCCACGGAAAAAATTGATTACAGTTTTTGTTACCGACTGAGTCTGACGCTCAGTGCCTCAACCGATAAATATAGGCGATTATGGTTTTTTTTTTTTTGTTGGCAATGCCAAGATGGGACGAAGAGGACGATCGATTGTGTAAAAAATTGATAAAAAAAAATGTTTGTTTATCCAGGTTGGATTGATAAATGGAAAATTCAAGTACCTGACCGCCGAGACTTTCGGCTTCAAGATAAACGCGAATGGAGCTAGTCTGAAGAAGAAACAACTATGGACGCTTGAGGGAAGCGAGCATCAAGTCTTTCTGCGCTCTCATCTGGATCGATATCTCGCTGTGGATCAATTCGGCAATGTGACCTGCGAGGCTGAGGATCCGTCGGATCCTGGCTGCGCTTTTCAAATTCAGCTCGCTTCTGACGGTAATTTATTATAGGCAAACAGAATGGGTACAACTGCTGTTAAACCCAAATTACCATTTTTATTGAATAATTACAATTTTAATTGACATATTACAATTTCAATTGAGTAATTACAATCGTGATTTGCTATTACAATTTTAATTGAGTAATTACAATTTAAATGACAAAATACAGTTTGGAATTGCAATGGACAAATTACAGTCGGAATTGTGAACGCAAAGTTGTAGTTCGAAGAATATGCAGTTGTTATGCACGAATTAACTATTATATATTTCGCGTTTATCGGAAACTGCATTACAATGGTAATTTAATATTCACTTAGAATGGAAAGTTTTTAGTTAAAATTTTTATTTTATATTTCCATTACGCATTTGACAGTCTCGATGCTTTTGCGATACTCCCGTCTCTCGATCTATTGCGCTTTCGTAGACTACTTTCGCAATTCGTGCAGCTTATGAGTGATGAGTTTAAACACAGCTCCGAGCTTACGATTCGGAATTTAAAACATGTGAAATTATGAACGAAGATATCGTTTATGGTTATTAGTTATTGTTCAATGAGGATTAGAGGAGGATGTGACGATATTAATGGAGGGTTTATCGTCCGGTTTATTGCAGGGAGCGGCCGATGGGCCTTGAAGAACGTGCAGAGGGGATATTTCTTGGGATCGAGCCAAGACGAGCTCAAGTGTATGGCCAAGGCTCCTGGTGAGGCGGAGTATTGGCTCGTTCATCTCGCCGCAAGGCCTCAGGTAAAATAAAAAATAAAAATCCTTGCCAAAAAAATGTTTAGCAAAAAAATCAAAAACACAGTCTGTTTTCCCAAAAAAAAATTAATTATTTGTCAGAATTTGAAGAAAAATTGTAATTACATACCGATCACCAAAATACCGATTACGAAAATACCGATTACGAAAACACCGGTTACGAAAATACCGATTACCAAAATACCGATCACCAAAATACCGATCACCAAAATACCGATCACCAAAATACCGATTACCAAAATCTTTTTCTCATAAATAAAAAGAATTAATTTTTCATAATTTGAAGAACAATTGTGATTAAAAGTTGTATACAAATGGCAATGGCAGGTGAAAAAAAAGATGATTTTGCAAAAAAAATTGACTGACATCGGTCTTGGTTGTTTCGCTCTCGAGTCACCGAGACTCGTGGCAACGGCGTATCACAAAGTGTATATTTAGAAAACTCCGTCGTCGTCCATTGTGGTCTAAATCGATCGTAACCGATGTGTGTTATGGCGAGGCTTAATTGACTCGTTAAAGTGTCGCCGAACGATTCACACATCGGCGTTTATCTCATCTTCCCCGTCCGCTCTATCTCTCTCTCTCTCTCGTCTCCGCCTTAGAGCATATCGTTCTATCGTCCAAGATGCGAAAAGGGAGAACCGCAACTACTGTGCGATATACGTACAGTAGTTATTTACACTTTCCTCTTCATTGCAACGCGAGCGTTTATCCTTCAAGTCTTGATTCACGATTTCCTTTCCACTCCTCTTCGTTGCTCTTTCTGGGCTCCACACTCACGTCATCAGTGTCAACGAACCACCGTCTGATCTTCCGCGAGTTAATTTATCTTCGTTAATGCTCGGTAACGTTATTCTTCGTTATTTTCTCGGATCGCTGATTCGCGGACGCTTCGCGGTATTCTCTTTTCTCGTCGCTCGAGCATTCGTTACGGGGCCTTTCTATCATCTCATAGATTTTTCAATTCACTCGAGGATTCAATTTTCATTCCTTGCAGTAAATCTAACACGCTTGTCGATTTAAAAAAAAAATTTTGTGGTGATCTCATCTCATAATGAATGTGACAATATATAGCGATAAGCTTCGGGCAGTTATTTAACGGAGATTAACATTAACAAATTATTATATTGATTATCAGTGTGTAATCATCGAATGCGAAATGAAAAGATTTTTTTTCGTTTTGCTTTTTAATTTCCGCGTATAAAGGCTTTTGGGTTTCGTGAAATAGACTCGCGTCTTGTATTGTTATCTCGAAAGTAATTACAATTGGCGAATTACATGTTACAATTGGCAATTATGATTGACTAATTATGAATTAGTATTGGCAAATAATAAATTAGGATTCTCCAATTAAAAATTTTGATTGGCAAATTGCAAATTATGATTGGCCAATGATGATTACAAATTAGAGTTGGGAAATTGCGAATTTTGATTGGCCATCTACAAATTAGGATTGGCCAATTACGATTAGACTTACATTCATTCGAGCTCGTTGACGAATCCAGTAAGAAAATAATAAATATGTTTGCTAATCGAATGTTTCAGGTAAATCTGCGATCGGCGGGCCGCAAGCGTTTCGCTCACCTGAGCGCGAGCCAGGACGAGATCCACGTCGACGCCCCGGTTCCATGGGGCGAGGACACGCTGTTCACCCTGGAGTTTCGTGCGGCCGCGACCGCGGACAACGAGGCCGGACCTGGTCACGGTCACGGTGGCAAGGCCGAGGGCGGCCACTATGCTCTTCACACCTGCAACAACAAGTATCTCGCCCGTGACGGCAAACTACTCGACGCTTGCACCCGGGAGTGCCTCTATGCCGCCGAATTTCACGCCGGGCTGCTCGCGCTTCGGTAAATTTATTTTCGTGTATATTTTTTGCCTAGAAAAAATGAAAAAAAGGTTTCGAAAACTGGTTTATAACAAATTAAGTTATCCGAGTATTTTTTAATTGTATCGATGACAATATTTTTTTGACCAGCTCAGGTTGTCACGATGCAACAAGGAATTTTCAAATTAGAGTATTCAGCAGTATCATTTTTAACTGCGGTATATGAAAATGTTATTTACATTTGGAAATCAATTTTTACGATACCATTTTTTTATTTTATACAATTTTTTACATCACAAATTCAGTTATCGCTATATTTTTATTTTTTTTATTATAAAATATAAGATAAGATATTTTTCGCCAGCTCTAGTTGTCACGATGTAACAAGGAATTTTTGAATTACAGTATGCGGCAGTATGTAATTTTGAACCGCGGTATATAAAAATGTTATTTGCCTTTGGAAAACAGTTCTTACGATACCATTTTTTTTATTTTGGACAATTTTTTACATCACTTATTAAATTATAGACACAATTTTTTTATTTTTATTATATCGTTAACATTTTTATTCACCCGCGGAAATTTATTTTTTACACGTTTTTTAAATTTTTGTTGTATAATTTGATATCCTCTGTATCAATTGATATTTCGATTCGATTTTTACTTTTCCTTGGTATAGCTTCAATGGGCTTTTACCGTCTTTCGTCCTTATCCAGTTCTATCCATATTATTTTGTTATCCATCTTCCCCCTGCCAGTCCCTCGATATTTATTTATCGGTTATCTATCGCAAAATTTTGTTTGCCAAAGATTTAGCATGATATACCAAAAACATTCCCATGCTTTAATTTATTCTTTCGTTAATACAAAAATGTTATTCGCAATATATTTTTTGTCATATAAAAAAAAAACGCACACATTCCATTAATATTTTGATAAAATCATAATGTTTATAATTTTTTTTTATTTTGTATTTTCAAGGGACATTCACGGAGCGTACTTGGCGCCGATCGGCAGCAAAGCCGTATTGAAATCGAGATCAACGACTGTAACCCGTGACGAGCTCTTTTCCCTCGAGGAATCATTGCCTCAAGCGTCTTTCGTCGCGGCACTTAATCAGCGCTACGTCTCGGTGAAGCAAGGTAAACGGACATTCCATCGCAGCAAACTTTCCTGCATACATATACACATTTTCCAAAAAATTATAATTTCAAAATTGTTTATTTTTCGGTAAAATTGCGACAACATCCTATCTCCTCGATTTGGGACAACAGCTGTCAAAATACTTAATACAATTATTTATTCATTTATTTTTCATTTATATTTTTATTCTTCCACTATTTACTTGTAATTTTATTTTCATTTGTATTTACGTTTAATTTCGCCAATTACAGCTGTTGTACAAATTTAGGATTACACTCGGTTTATCATTATGATCGTAATTTTGCTGAAAAATACGAACCAACCTTGACCCTTTGTCACACATTTGTGAACAAAATAATAAAAAAAAAAAAAAAACAGAAACAAGAAATCAGAAAAATAAGATAAAAAAAGGAGGGCGATAAAACAAATCGCAAAAAATATCTGTGTCGGATGCTGATGATCGCAGAGAACTATAGGCTAGTTAGAAGTGATTTGATGGTAAAAAAAAAAAATTAGAAAAATAAGACACGGAAGTAAGGGTATTAAAAAACACAACAAAAAAATCGTTCGAAAGACAAAACAAGTAAAACCAAAGTCAATAACAAGATAATGTTATCGTTATAATAAAGTCACCGTCGAGAAACGAAAGGGCGTATCGTGCACCGTTTAATACGGAAAACGGCCGGAGATACGCCCTTCCGCTTCTCGTCAATCGATATAAGCTTGCAATAGTTACGACAGAGATTTTCGATCGATGCGGACGAGCCGAGACACCGGAAACTTCGGGCATTAAGAATTCACGAGATCCTACGGAGGAACAAGGGAGGAGCGCGCCCGACATATTAATTCGATGCTCCATAGCCCGAATGGAGCGAGTTCTCTCGTTGACGTCGACGGCCTCCGGACAATAAACCGCCATGGAGCGTCCCCACCGTCGATAAATCGAGGACGCGTCGGGCGAACCTGACAGTACCCGATGACACGTTTAATTGAATTTCGCCATGTCTCGCCGAGCTCCGCACTCGAGCGAGCCGAGAGATAATCGAATCCACGGATATTGAATTTAATACCGGTGGAAAAATTCTCACGAAGATTCAACGTCGACGTAGCTTCTCTCTGACACGCTTCTCTTTTTATAGGCGGATCGATACTTTAAAAAAATGTATTTCCTCATGAATGATAATTTTTTTCATTTACTTTTCATATTTATAAAGAATTTTTTATTCTGCATCACACAACCCACGATGAAGTTTTTAATGCATTAGCCATAATCGCATTTCCTTTTTGTTTACTTATTTTCTCTTTTAAAATCTTGTCAATAAACTTTTAAATCGGCCAAAAACCGATTCAGATCGAGTCTCTCGAATATAGATGCATAAATATTGATACATTAATTTATTAAAAAACAAATAAAAACATGAATCAGTAATAAATGTAATTTAATTTTTTCAAAATTTATCTAATTATTAACTTACAGATTATTAATGACATCGTTTAAAAAATTATTTTCCAGGTGTCGACGTGACGGCGAATCAGGACGAGATTTCGGGTCACGAGACCTTCCAGCTCGAGTTCGACCGCGTGACGAAGCGATGGTACGTAAGAACGATGCAGGATCGTTACTGGAGCCTCGAGGCCGGCGGCGGCATTCAAGCGTCCGATCACAAGCGCTCCTCGAACGCTCTATTCGATCTGGCCTGGCAGCCTGAAGACGGAACGGTCGCGCTCCGAGCCAACAACGGAAAGTTCCTGGCTACGAAACGTTCGGGACATCTTTACGCGAACGCCGATTCGCCGGACGGCGGTGACTCCGACGCTTCCAAGTATTACTTCTATCTTATGAACAGACCGATACTCGTGCTCCGCTGCGAGCAGGGCTTCGTCGGGCCGAAGAGCGCCGCGAGCCCGAAACTCGAGTGCAACAAGGCCGGATACGAGACCATTCGTGTCGAACGCTGTGAGCGCGGTGTCGTTAGGTTCAAAGGTGAGTCACTTTTGCAAAAAAATTGTATCCAAAAAACTTTATTAATTATATTATTATTATCAATAAAACTAAAAAATGTATAATACCAATAATAATTAATTGAATATTTTATTGATTTTTTGCTTCCTCATTGAGGGCGCTTTGTTTGGGTAAAAAAAAATTCTAGATTTTAATGAAAACATGTTCAGAATGTTCCAATCGTCGAAAAAACTCATTTAGAAAAAATGTCCGGAAGTATTTATCTACGAAAAATCAGCAAAAGTAACATTTTTTTCGAGACGCAGAATTCGTCACTGCAAGATCGAAATGTATTCTTTTTTTATTTTTTTTTTATTTGATTAAGAAGAAAAATAATTAATAGTCTATCCATTTTGGAATTAATTGTCTGGACCGCGAATTTTACCGACGTGACATAAACTTTGTATAATAAAAAAATAAATCGTTAAAAAACGATGAATTTTCAAATCTCGAACGTAGCGATGTCATCAAAAATGCAGGTTTTACACAATAAAACATCTAGCAAACAAATTTTTTACCTCGTGAGTGCCATGCTGGCGAATAAATAAAATTTTGACCATCCCAATTACACGAGCATAATTAACATTTTTCTTTTTTCCGCACAATCACTAAAATTAGTGTCAGTGAACTCTGGCACCATTTTCATGCATAATCGATCAATTAATAATAATCACAATAATAATGATAAAAATAATAATAAAAAAATATGAAATAAAAACTTACCAATATTATTAAATGACTGAGAGAATATGTCGTTAAAATATGTTTTTTTTTTGTTCGCAGGCCAAAACGGCAAGTACTGGCACGCCGACAGCGAAGGAGTCACCGTCGACTCCGATCTGCCGGCCGAGGGTTTTTATCTCGAACTGCGAGAGCCGTCGCGTCTGTGCATCAAGTGCACCGACGGTCGTTACTTGACCGCCGGAAAGAACGGGGCGTTGCGCCTCGGCGAGACCGATCACGATTCCGCCACGAAGTGGGAATTTTAAGTGTCGATCGAGAGAGAACGAACAAAAAAAACGCACATCGATCGCTCGGCACGAATTTGAAAAAAAAAATATAATAATAATAACAATAATAATAATAAAAAAAATCGCGAATCCGGGCGTGTCGTCGCGAAATTGGCAATTCGTCGAACGTCGAGAGTCTCGGAGATTGTACGACTTCGATCGATCGGTAAAGATGCATTTTTTTTCCCTCTTCGCAAAAAATGGACTGACGTCGTGGAACTCGAGGATAAATCGTGACTCACGACTCGTACTTAAAGACAACACAATATCGAAGAATATATAACAATACTGGAGAGCATCATGCGGGTACATTATAAACACGCTTCGTAATTTCCATTTGTTATTTCACGATCATTTTTCTTTTTTTTTTTAGTACACTTTCGTTCCCCCTCTCCTCCTCCCGCCATCCGCGTACATAAGGCGATGTGACAACCTTTCCTTTCCGCCCAACCAGAGCCCGGTCGGTAACAAAACTGTAAAAAAAGAATTTCACCGATGTCGACCATTTTCGGTTAAAAGCAAATTCTTACGTGAAAGAAATGTTCAATTCATGCAAGCACTTGCATTGAGCGTAAATGGTGAGTATGGTAAACATAAATAATTACAGTTTTTATTACCGACCGTGGTACTTCACATCGCCTTAATCCAACGGCATCACGATAATCACTCGTTCGTCGGTCACCTGTAAACAATAAGCAGAAGATTCAATGAAATCGAAAAAAGTTGCTTAAAAAAAAATTACACTTCGCATAATTTTGTAATGTTCCTCGCGAACCGACGTGCCGATCCATTCCATTCCAATTCGACCTAATCACGCAAGTAACGAAGCGCAATCTTCGTTTCATATCGTCTCATTTTTTTTATATACATATACATATTATAATATATATATATAAAACATATATATATTATATATATAAAAATGCATAAACACGTGACTCCATTGTGTACTTTTATACCGACCGTGTGTATACGTACGCGCAATACATTTATATAATTATTATACAACGTATTTATATCGAATAACGAGGTGTGAGAAAGCTATTGGAAGGATTTTTGCAAATTTTGTCTTACAACGCAAAAAAAAAAAAACAAAATAAAAAAGAATTAAAAAAAAATTTCGACGAAAACTCGGAGAGAATTGAGCGATGGAGACTCGTCGAATTACATTGGGAACTTTTTTTCACGAGATTGTACAGGACGGACGCTACATGGTGCGAATATTGGATTAATAAGTTCAAAACGTAATGTTGAATAAAAAAAAATGTCAAGTTTACATTCACTCGTCATCAAAGAAAAATAAGTAAGTTTTAAATTGTCGGAATTTCACTTTTTTTTCTTCTGTTTTATGAGCATTTTTCTATTTAAAAAATAATTCATAACAGTAATTGAAAGCCATCGAATTTTTAAATTTTAACTTAATTTTTCCCTGCCACTCCACTCGTACTAACGTAAACACGCAAATTTTTTTCGTCATCGACTGCATTACTACCAGATTTTCCCAGCGATAGTCGAATTGACATGTCTCCATCGCTCAATTCTCCTGAGCGAGGACGAGAAAAAAAAAATGGTAATTTTTGTTCTACAAGTAATTTACAATGCTTCGTGAACGTGTTTTATTTTTTATTTATCGACGAAAGCTTTGAAGCGCGTAAAAAACGAAGCGCTTTACTTCCGATTTTTCCCCTTTTGTGTAAATAAATATAAAAAGATGATAACTTTGTACTCTCATCAATTCCTACGATACTATTGTACCGACTTATAATAATTAATATCGATCTGTCTGTATCTTTCGTACGAAAAAAAAAAACAAACAATCGATCGCCGCCCTCCCACTCTACTTTGTTGTCCTTATCGATTTTAAATGTTAGCCATTGATATTATATTATCAATAATAATAATCATATTATTCGAGCACGGATAGGAAGAACTCTTAATTTTTTTTTCTATATTTAGAATATTTTATTTTATTTTTATTAGATGTTTTTTTAACGTCTTTATTTTTCATCGTTCCTTCATCTATAGGTGAAGGAACGATTTTCACCCGTGATAACAATTTATCGACAAAATTTATGGTACACGAGAACGTCCGTCGTATGAAAATGTGTTCACGGGGAAGGTGGCTTTTTTTCTCAATACGACATAGGCAATCTTATTGAGCCGCAATCGACGAAATTAAAAAAAAAAAGAGTACTCGAACAACAATGAAAAAGAGCGTAATAAAAATTTTTTAGTCGATCGCAGCGAGTTGTTTTTTTTTCCTATTTTTTTTACGGAAGTTTGTTTCGAATTTCTCGGGCTTCTCGCTCGATGCGAATTTGCCTCTTCAGAGCCTTCTCCTCGAGGGCCGTGCAAAATTCGCTGAACATAAGTTTGAGGCTCGGGTACAGAAGTGGCAAGAGATTGAGCTGGGAGAGGCTGACTTGCATGTTGTCGTAAGCTATGCCGACTCTGCTGAGATTCGGGCTCGTCTTGCTGTCCGGCAAGTGTGGAATTTTCGAATAGCGCTGACTGAAGTGAGTGAGCAGAATGAATTTCGCTCGCATACGCTCACCCACGGTTATCGCTTGGGATATCGTGGAGTGATACTTCAGTCGAGCCTCGTCCTCCAACTCGTCCTCCATCGTTGCCTCGTGGATCAGCAGATCGCAGTCCATGCCCAGCTCGACGAGGCCGTCGCAAGGCATCGTGTCGCCGCTGATAAATTTATATTAAAAAAAAGAATTTTAATTTAAATGTTTATAAGATTATTCTACATGCTTTAGCAACATTTTTCATTCCCATATTCCTACAGCAGACTTCAAAGCATTGAAAAAATTTAAATTAATTTTATCAGATTCATAAAATTATTTAAAATAAATACTTTTCATGACTAAACTAAACGAATTGAATATTATCGAATTTACAGTCCGACCAGACGAAATAATAAAATTAAAAAAATATAAAAATAAATTGATAAGATACCTGTAAACGATTTTACAGCCATTCTCCAGAGTGACCGAAACACCGAAGGCGTGTGGACAGTGCCTTACGCGCACGGTGCCGAATTTCATGCCCTTCAGAGCCCGCTCCATCTCAATCTCGACGGAAACGGCCTTGCTCGAGTCTCGTTGCACCAAGAACAGATCCTTGTTCGCAACGAGAACGTATTTGTCGGCGATGGGCTCGAATCGTTTGTGATAGAAGCGCAACCACGCGCCGATTTGTTCCGGGGCGAGAAGAGTCACCGGTTCTTTCGTCACCCTCGCGCGCTCGTTCAACAAACCAACCAGACCTATGTGGTGATCCGCGTGAAGATGAGACACGTACACAGCCTGGAAAATATTTATTCATTTATTATTAAATCTTCTGTATCTTGATTTTTTTTTACAAATGTTTTTCGTTATTATTTTTTTTTAACAAGTCAATCAAGCTGTAATTAGCAATGCATGCAATGATCATTCGCGCCTAATAGCACGTGCAATTGTAATTTGCAATGGAGATGCGACGATTTGCCATCAACGAATTACGGTAATTCGTTAATGGCAAATCGTCGCATCTCCATGGTAATTCAATTACCATTTTAATTTACGATCAATATGGCGTCGAGTATAAATTACAGTATTTCATAAGGAAGTCTCTAGTAGAACAATATCGTACACGGTATGTGCAACGCATCACGATACGCTTGAGAAAAACAAGTCCAACGTGAAAAGTACTGTGATGCCATATACCATGTGCTTTAGGGTGGTCCTTAAATTGAACATTTCTGAATTTTCTGGGAGCCACCCCGTGTTATCGTCAGGTATTAAATGAAAATGCCATGAAAAGGCCAATTCAAAACGATTTGTACCTTTATCGTCGATAGAACCTTGTCCACTTCTTTTTTGCCGTAAAATCGTACAAGTTGTCCAGCGGTTCCTTCACCGCAGTCAAAAATTATGCTCGTCTCATGGTCGACCCTCAACAAGATTCCGCTCGTGTTTCTCGTTTTGTTAGGTATACAGGAGCCCGTGCCGAGCATCACGATCTTTGGATACTCCGCCGTTTTGTCACCGTCTTTCGTCTCCCGGGCGTTTATCTCCGTCTGAAGCTCCGCCAGGACATCCAGAAATCCGTCAACAGCAAAAGATTCGTCAATGTAGATGCGCGGCGTGAGTACCAACTCGCCGGTCGTGTCGAAACCCTTCAGCGGTCGAAGATGCATCGTGTCGAGAGTTTTTACACGGTTTATCAAAGGAAATTCTTCTTCTATTGGCTAAACAAAAAAAAAATGTATTAATACATTTTTTTGAAGCTGAAACAAAATGAAAATAATAATTTCGATAATTTCTTTGTTCGACGAATTTAAAGCGAACAAGAGATATTCACTTCATCGATCTTCGATGATGGTTCGCTATTTTCTTCTTTTTCCTCGCGAAGACTGACCGGCATAACCGTCGGACTTTGCCCAATTGCGATTCCTTCCTCGTCCAGAAACGGAAAAATTGTTGGATGCAACAGATGCAGCTTGTGCTGAATTCTGTGGATAGCCTCGCTACCCGTGCAATTATTTTCCTCGTTGATTATCATGTGTCTGGTCGAGCGCCCGAATTTTTCCATCCACCGGCGATAACGAGGATCCTTCATGACTTCCTCGGGGGTGAAGTGAATCACGCAGTTGGCCACCTCCGTCTCGTCCTTCGACGTTTCAGCCTGGTGCTTCTCAAAAGTTTCGCAATTCACAAAGGCGTCGAGATAATCCTCGTCCGGGCACTCGAGAACTGAAATTCGGATTCTTTAAAAAAAATTGTCTCGTCGATAAATCGTGCAGAAAGGAATTTTTATTCTAAAAGTGTTTATTTTTTTTTTATATAAAAAAAAAATTCAAATAATAATTTTCGCAATTTAGAAAATGAATAAATGTTTGTTTTTTTTGAGAATGATGGACCTCAATGAATATCACAGATATGATGCAATTTGCAAGTAGCATTTCAATTTAGAAATGAATACTACGCGTGAAAAAAGTAATAACATTGAAATTTCTACGACGATTTCTACGACAATTCTGTAAAAAAAAAAAAAAAATGTTGGATTTTCGATATTATTACTTTTCCCAAATGTGCAAAATCAAATGGGCTTGATATATTTTTTTCCTCTTGGGTTGTAAATTTGTGTTATTTGAGTAATCGATAGTTACTTAGAAAAATATAAATTGATAGCTTTTTTAAACGGTATTTCCCGTCGGTAATTATTTTCACTGGATCTGCCTAAGGACGCTTCTCAACCGACAGTTCGATTCGGTAGGAATTTCAGTACTTCACGAAAAGACAAAAATCTGAAAAAGTAAACCATATTAAAACTCTAAAGAACAAGGATTTTGCAAAATAGTAATGCCAGAAAGTTATTAACACGTTGATACAAAAAATGATTTGACAATTATTTGGAAATGTTTTCTTATCGTGTGAAACGAATTCGTTGATTTCTTATAGTTGCGAAAAATTTTTTTTCTTAACATCTTGTGAAGTCGATGAGAAGTCGCGAATTTTTTCTATGCTTTCGTAGCAACAGACCACGGTACACGCGAGAAATTTTCAAACTAACAAAAAAAAGTTTTCAGATTTTCAAAAGAAGTTATAAAAAAAGCGTATGAAAAAAATTCGCTCACAAGATTCTCAAAGATTTCATACGTATTCAGGAAAACATTTACATATTCATTCCATACAAAAAAAAAAAATTCGTATTATTTACTAAACAATGATAACTATTTAAAAATTCGCGATTAACTTT
This sequence comes from Exephanes ischioxanthus, assembly GCA_958510785.1. NCBI lineage: Eukaryota > Metazoa > Arthropoda > Insecta > Hymenoptera > Ichneumonidae > Exephanes > Exephanes ischioxanthus. The sequence continues at coordinate 22,343,450 of OY294020.1, read as the reverse complement.
TGCCGATACGCAAAGATCCTTCCGCATGGTCGATTCTTTTTTTTTCAAATTTTTATCCCACGCGGAAATATAAAAAATTCTCACCGGGTTTCCCTTCACCCTAAAAAACTGTATTACACGAGGTTGAGGAAATATCGTCAGTACCTATGAAAACCGGTCCAGGATCCATGGGGCTCGTGACGTCGGAACTGAGAACGACAGTCCCATCGGGAAGGGTAACGTCTTTGCCGGTCTTGAGATCCCCGAGCAGAGGTCCCGGTGGAACCCCCCTGTCGACGCATTTCTCCAGCAACAGAGTGCCCGGTTTCGGATGAAGTTTGCAGATGTAAGCCATCGCCCCGGCGATGCGTCCGCGGCTCGTCTTAGGCTCGTTTTTCGGTATCTTACGACTATTTCTCTCCTCTGACGAGGGTCTCTTGCCGTTGCCGTTGACCTCGTAGGCGTAATAGTCAACGTCGTCGACGGGCTCGTTGTCGTTGTCGCTGTCCGAGGAACTTTCCGTCGCGGGCTTGAAGAGGGGAACGTAACGCACCGTCATCGTCTGGTCGACGAAAGCCTCGTCCGGACTGCACGCCGGTTCGCTCACGGTGAGATTCTTCAGTATTACGAAACGCTCCACAGCCTTGAAGAGATCCGAACTTCCGGCCGGGCCGTGAATCGTTATTGCCGGAACTCCGGCGTCCTGGATGGTCAGAGCGAGACCCGGCAGCCCTCCGATGTTCCTCCACGACGGCGTTGTGAAGAAAATGTGCTCCAACTTGCCGAGCCTCAGACGATGCTCGTACGACAATCTCTGCGATCCCTCGCCGCAGTTGAAGAGATACTTGGTGTGATCCGTGGACACGTAGAGGCTTCTCGGCGCGCCCCGCGCACCGCTTCCGAGTACCTTTGGTTGGACAAAAAATTCAGAAACTTGGAATAACGAATCATTCATGGATCTATGGTAAGCCACTGTAATTGGATTTTTTACTACTGTGGAAATTAAATATATATGGAATTATGGATCGACAAAATATTCAAGGGCTCTTACACGCGTTTTCAAGATCGTTTTCAGGATTTTTCTAGTATAATCGAAATTCAAGGACATATGGAGGATTTTTCAAGGACAAGCAAAATTCAAAAACATTTTCAGGACTATTTGAAGATAAAAAAAATGTAATGATTGTACAGGGACTTTGTGGATCGACGACCTGACATCACATGAATTTTCGGTAGTTCAAAAGATTTGTTTGGAAGTTGCTCCAAAATGTACTTTTCTGAAACTTTAGTGCTGAAAGGCTTTTCTACGCAGACGTATTATATCATATTATATTATTAGTTTGTACAATAAGTCTATGCAATGCAATATTATGCAATAAACAATATTGAACAAATATAATGTCATGAACATTCAAAGAGGATTTTTCTTCTGAGATTTAGTGATAGTCATACCGCACGATGTGAGTACTCGCCGAGCAAGAATTCCGGATGGATCATCCGGAATCGATGTCCTCGCTCAGCAAGGATCTCATACGTGAAGAATTAAATGACCAATAGGTCTGTTCGTTCTAGGAGTAAGCTGGAGCAGCGGGCTCTATTTTACATGGAGAGTACATCTATATTTATTGGATATATAGATATACCTTTCATGTTAAATCGAGCGCTCTGCTCCAGCTTACTCCCAAAACGAACAAACCTAATAACTCATGCGTAGGTTCGATCAAATTTCCTTGTATGCTAAAAAAATAAAACATTTTGAGCAGCAATAATTTCAAGATTTACGAAATATTTATAGATAAAAATTTGTATATTTTTTTTGGTTATTATCGTGAATCATTGCAGGATCTTTCCAGGACAAAAACAAACCAAAAATCGTAAAAAAAAAAAAAAAAACTAGCAGGATTGTTTAGAAGATTCCTTTTATTGTTTTTACCTGTAAGGACACTGTGCTAGGCACGAACCTCTCGCTCTTCTTCTTGATCCTCTGACGTTGCCGCTGCATAACGAGCAGCTGCAATTTGTCTTTGGGCATTGTATCGGAAGGTTTGCTTCCGGATTTTCTTGGTATGTAATTAGAGTGATAACGATACGTTGTGTAATCCCCGTTACGGAAAAACGATTTCCAAACGTTTGAAAACACACCGCTGTTCATTCGTGACGATTTTCCTTATTTTCTGATGCAACAGAATATCATCCAGCATTCCTCGCCGGAATTTAGCCCCACGTAATCTAACCTCAAAGTCAACACGCTCCTCATGATACGACCGTACTCGCGTGCGCCGCAGTACGCCGCAGCGACACGGTACGGCGGTCATCTTTGGTAATCTTTTCAGTAGTCAGATTACTCGTGTCTCGTGTGGCGAACGGGCATCTCAATAGCTGTATAAAGTTAGCCATGCAACTTTAACTTTTTAAATTTTAACTTATGTAAGCGTGCAGTATGTATGTGAGAGAGAACGGGGGGGGGGGGGGGGGGGGGGTTACGAGCGATAGTGGGTAACAAACCTCAGGGGACTTGGTTGTTAACCGCCGACGAAAGAGGACGTGTGTATGAGCCGTAGTTATTCTATTAAACATTGCTTTCTTATTAAAACGTGTCCACCCAGTTCTTTTTACCCATACCTAAACGATACGTAATACGCGATAATATGTAGACACGAGAAAATATTAGGGTGGAACGTACTCTCCAAATTGTAGACTTCAGAATTTAAGAATAAATTAACATTCGGGGAAGGAAGTGAAATGACCGGTCGATGTATTAAAATATATGGAATTTAAGATTTATAGCTTAATATATTTGTATAACGTAGAAATTATTATGTACAGCGATTTATTTGACCAACGACCGCACAAGACAAGAGTCAAGATTCGAATCATGCTGCGATCCTACGAGAGGCGGTACACCGTTTATACGCGGATGCGATCGCGATCCAGAGGGAGTAATGAGCCCTATTATTCTCTAGGGAGTAATGAAATAGTACTGCACAGGTTAATAATGATCATTAGTCAAAAGTAGGTGATTTTCTGCCTGCATTGCACCCAAGGAATGTAATTATTTTAGCGATGTCCGGAAAAAGTTTTTTAGTGTAAAATGCTGTTTTTTTACAGAGTTGTTGCTCGCAGCAAACCGGAAATGGAATTTATACAAATAAATTTGGGTTCTCAACCTCTACAGCTCTGACGGATGCATTCGCACTGATTCTCTCGGCTTGCTCATTACTACTTGCGAGAGTCAATGATGTTTCCGCATTTTTAATATAGAATACGATACTACATTTTTTTAAATCAATTGCGGAACATCGTGTATAAAAGTGGGATATGAATACACGCAATATGCATTTATAACATACTTTAAAAAACTAAATGACAATAACTGTAAAGCAACAATTGGTTCACAGTTGCTAAATGAGTTTCTTTTCCCGTCTACGATTCTTTTACGTCTCTTACCTCGCGGACCGCCCTACTAAAACTTTTATTAGGATTTTGGCCTTTGATTTTGGCTATTTAGCCGACTTTCGATGCATTTCTTACAAGCGACACATCGCCGGGATCGTTATAAATGCGCTACCGGTCGAACACAATGAATCGTTGACAAGCAATTCATCGCGGACCGTTGCTAAGCTTGGTCTAGGTTAACCTCGCTCCCACGTCGTTTCATTACAAGATTAATATGAGGATCGACTTTAAGACCGTTCACGTTAATCACTCTTCTTTCCTTCTTTCGGTTTGTAGGCCTTACTGTAAAAGTTCATGAACATAAATAGGAACAACACTATATGAATGAGCATGATATAGATGGCCAGCGTCGGATAGTTGCACTCAATGAAGAGCATTTGAAGATTGTGAATCAAGAGTATGCTGAATTGGATGATTTGCATGGACGTTAAATGCCTTTTCCACCAGAGATAAGGTTGAATCTTCGGTCCCAGAGCCGCCAGGAAGTAATACAAATACATCCATATATGTACAAAGGTATTGAGAAGCCCGAGGAGAGTTCCATGGCCACCTGTTATCAACACACAAACAGAAGACAAGTGAGAAATTGTAGATGTAAGATGTTTACGGTAATATTATCAGACTGCAATTGATATAAATACTTTGATAAATTTGCAATTAAATATGTTTATCCTCACATAGGACAGGAATTATAGTGCAATGGATAGGTGTTTTGCCGATGTGGAGAATTTTATGAAAACTGCAGGCTAACAACTTAATTAAAAATGCAATGGAATCTGAGGTTCCTTGACCCATATAGACAAGCGAAAATATTAACTTTGCATGATAATAATTCCAAAATGTTATAAACAAATTAATCAAAATATTAATTGTGTAACAAATTACCCGGCAGACCAACTTTTGTAAAATGAAAATGATTCGTTCATTTTTCTGAATATGTATCAATTTTTTCAGATTTTTCAATTAGTTTTGATTTTTGTGTTTTTTTACACATTTTTTCTATATTAAAAAAAAATCAAAGCTAATTAAAACATCTGAAAAAAATTCATACGTGTTCAGAAAAATGAACGAATGATTTTCCGAAAAAAAAAGTTTCGTTGCCGGGTAATTTGTTAAACAATTAATTTTTTGATGAATTTGTTAGTAACATTTTGGAATGATTATTATGCAAAATTAATCTTTTCATTACCTTTAATATGCATGCATTTTTTCAGATTTTTATACCATCGACAAGTATTTGCAATTTTCTCTTATTTTTCTCGAACTTATGCGAAATGAGCCCGAAGCGACATAGCTACCTTAATCGTATATTTTCGAGCCGCTTCGATAGCTGACCGTACTATGGATTCAATAACCCGCCGTTAAGTGTGAAAATTCGTACGTCATTAAGCGTTACGTGTTTTGTTTTTTCGGTATTCGGACTTTTTTTTTGCTGTAACCGTTGTTTGATTTTTAATATTAAACACTTACCTGCTAGAAATTTCATGCCAAACCACAAGGATGTAGGCGTAAGTGCATGATGAATAACGTGTAATGCCGTAATCTGCTTGTTCTTCTTTCTCAGTACAAAGAATATGGTATCGATGAGCTCGGGGAATTTCGATAGGAAGTACAGATAACATGTCCAAGCCATTCTCAAACCATCCGGCGAATTCGAGTAGTCGACAGGTTGACATCTGAATGAGTATTTTCCGAACCAACCGGCGGCCAAAAACTGGTGGGAATAATTTAATGAAAATCACTGCAATACCAACTTTATCAATCTCGAATATTCATAAATTCATAAAGACTATAACTCTTTACAAGTTCTCAAAAATTATCCACTTCCCATAATAATATGCCATAATAATGTGTTAATGGAGAACGTGTATTACAATCAGTCTTGTGATAACATTGTGTGGGCAGAAATGCAACAATTGCCATCACCAATTTCGCATGTGTCGCGTTAAGTGCCCTGTCTTCAAGGATGCGAAATTTCGCATTCTTCGAGTTATACCAAGGTCTAACTTTTTCTTCCAGAATAATGATAGTTACCTTTTAGGTGATTAATGATTTAGCAATACCCATTGTCTAATTTTCATACTATTTTTTGCGGTGTGACCAATAATGAATTAATCTCGATTATATCGTCGACGTACCTCGGTAAACATATAGGCCGAGATAAAAACTTGTACAAAGTTGTAGGCCAACATTATATTGTTAAGATCAAAGGGCTTCCGATTTTTCATGATTTTCGGGCCAAGTATTTTGACGAAGTATATATAAATCAAAATAATGAATAACGTCGGAAAAAAGCTGCTCATCATGAACCAATCTTTGACCCGAGGGTCGCTGTTGTTTTCCATTGCGTTGTACCAAGCGTCGACGATGGAAGTTTGGCTCGCCATCTGCCATTAAAAATAATTGAACAAATTATTATTGTATCGAAAAAAAAAAATCAATTTGTAAACTACATTGATAGTCAAGCTTCGAGTGCTAAACAAATAAGTTCACGGCCTGTCTACCATTGTTCATTCGATCGACAACTTCTTCACCACATGTGTGTACATTATCATGACAACACCGCGTGCCAAGACGTGATGCCAAAGTGACTTCAATGCGATGGTACGAAGAGATGACACGACGTGACGTCAAAGATAGGTGTATACGCTAGCAGACCCGTCCACTGCGAAAATCATGTTTTCACGGTGGCTTTCACCACGGTAGTTTTGTGCAAAAAGTTTCCAAAGTATCTTATCGAAACTACTACTCAAACCACCGCTCCAAGATATTCGATTTGAATAGCGGTTTCGATGATGGCGATGAAAGATTTCTTTACGTAAGCCATGCATGAAAAGTGCTACTTTTCGTGCCTGTCGAGAGTGGCGTAAGTGGCGCTTTACAGCCGAGTCTGCTAACGTAGGGTTGTTTGTTCGTTTCTAAAGATAGTGGAATGTTCATCTTGGGAATTATAATTTTATCCGGAAATTCTGATGTTTAATAAATTGGCTCCAAATCAGTATTGAACAAAAATGTACCGCGTTGTGCCGAAAGGTAAGACGCAGTCTGGGTTTTAAGTACCTAGTACAGGCTTTCAGGAATGGTTTTACTGACCTTAGCAGTTGTGTATATACACGGGAACACTGGAAAGTCTCTTTCACAGCAAAGTTCACAGCTACTCGATGACTAAGACAGACCGGAAGTAATTATTAAAATATAACAATTACAGATGTTTGGCTAATATTAATTTAAAGACAAGTAACCGAAGGTGTCGGAGTGCGAAGATCGGGTGAGTGAGTAAGATCTACTGAAAGTGAATTGACTAGTTAGTTCGTAGTTAACAATCGGCGGTAAACTGAGTATTCATGGGCATACAACAGCTTATATTGATTCTTCGTAATGATTATTCCATTTACACCGATGTCCGTTGGGCGTTTCGGAACTCCCTCCCAACTCTGCAGTGGTTCGGATGGTCTCGATTAAATTTGTGATAGACGCGTTTTTAATGAACTATGAGGGACGGTGATGACAATGTCGCCCAGTGGGAGCACAGGTGTTTGTCGCTCGGTAAATTTTCCTTGCTAATCATTGTTTCGGTATATCAGGTTATTCGGGTCAATCGTTTACAATGAAAATTTGCATGCTTCGATGCCGATTAGTTATTCTGGTATGGCCTATTGCCTACGTGAAGAAAACGTTAACCAGAGCTGGGCAGTACTTCAGTACTGCCCAGCTCACAATCAACTAAGTACTTGAATTAGACAAGTACTTCAAGCACCAAGTTCAAACACTTTTTAATCTTTAATCTCATTTTCAGACCGAACGTGACGTCATCTAGGGGATACATCACTTCCGGTTTTTAAATCCCATTTTTCGATCGAAAGTGGCGTTACCTAGAGGAAACGTCAAGTCCGACTTAAACATCTCATTTTTCCCCTAGATGACGTCACTTCCGGTTGAAAAAAGAAATGTTCAAACCGGACGTGACGCTTCCCCTAGATGACGTAATTTCCGGTCGAAAAATTATTCATATAATTATCCGGTTCCTTTTCCCTAATACTGCTCAGGCGTTGATTTTATTCATTACCTAACGGATTTCCCCCAGGCATTCAATTTAATAAAAATACTTACCTTAACCGTACGAACATATGTAAACATGAAATTGTAACGAAATACGTTATGAAGTCTCCGTCTTACGTCGAGCGATAGAGTTTGTTGATACAGTACACGACCGCGTTTCTCCGATCCTCGGGAGCCAATCCAATTTAGCACGACCGCGTAAGTTGGATATATACTCCACTACCTGCCTAAGTACCTGCCCACCGGCCCTTTCCATACGCAAAATTCCCTTTCCGAGCGCTGTTACGCGTTGCGCGTGGAGATACGTAAGCCGAAAAAATGTAGAGGAGGAAGAATTTATCGATCTTTGTCTCATGTCAAGCTTGCCGCCGCATTCCCTCTTTGTCGGATTTACAGCAGCGACGATTTCATTTGCAGGTAGCAAAAGGGAAGGAGTCGTTTGTTTCCCCACCAAGCAGGTAACGGACCTTGAGAAGGGGCCGAATTTGACTTACGCGGTCGTCATTTTCGGAAATACGCGGTCGTTCGGAATTATGCGGTTGGGAGAAACGCGGTCGTGTACTGTAGTTATCTTTGTCGTATACAGCAGGGCAACGAGGTGAGGCGGAAGTGAAATGTGCGGCAACGAAGGTGATCGCGGACTTTGTGCTCAACGACCAAACTACGTGATACTAAGATTTCGTTGCGTCTCTTTATGAATTTTAATTGTCCAGTCAGTATAATTCATTGGTGAGTCTATTTCGGAGATACGTATCAGATTTGGATAACCATTTGTGTGGGGAAAATATATGTTTTATTTAATGAAAAAATATAGTTATTATAAATCAATAATCCATTCGTTTAAATTATATTGCGTTTGTACGCATGCGCAGTATTTTTCCCGCACGCGATGCGAAGAAGTGCCTCTCTGCGCACACTTCACAGGAACGGAAATCGGGATTTTACGTGCATGTGTTAGGAAGAGAAGATACTTTATTTGTCCGAAATAAATTTCATTTGTTATAAAGAAATCTTTTCTCTGGGTGTATATGCGAGAGCTAGACATCATGCTCTTTTTGTGACGGGTGCAGAAAACCCTCGTCACAGCACATATGTAATCGTATGTGATTACTTGAGACATGATTGCAATCGCATTGTCGGTAATTCGTATACTTTCGATTTTAAGCGAAAAAAACTATCTATTTTATTTGTAACTACATTTATTTTATTGAAAAAAATGGATTTCTCCATATTTCTGCACCTCTGGTTTTTTAGTTTTAGGCGAAAATCGAATCAATAATACATTATCTAATTAACACATTTTATTTTGAACTTTAAATTATACAGACTTGTATAATTTAAATTAAGACTTGGTCTTAATTCCTTAAGGTCGTCGGTCCAACATACTTATCGTTTAATATACAATGTATCTATTACTGCTAAATTATTATACGACAAAAGGATATATAGTAATTGTTTAGGAATCTGCGGAGATGTGTTCACGGTCGCTTGGTTTGCTTCGGTCGCTGTTCACGGTCGCTTGGTTTGCTAGGGCGGCTCTGTCTAGGCACAATGCCTATAACATGGGGAAATGCAAAATGAATTTTAAAGTTGTGAATAAATTTCAAAGTTAAGAATTCTCATAATGTTTCTTTAGTCGTATAGCTTCTTCTGTGAGAAAGTATTTTTTGTATTAGCTTCCTCATAGAGGAAGCTTCGCGAATAAAGGAACATTATGAGAAAGCGTTGTGAAAATTTCAATTTGCCACTTTTATTAGGAGGCGATATGAAAATGCATGTGACTACAAGCACCGGTGGACGTTTGCTCACGAAGCCAGAATTTTTGTGAACGGTTGGAAGCTAATAACATGCTCGGTCGGTGTCGTCGGCTTCCTTGTGCGTCGACACTTTTATCCAATGAGCTGTGCCGATTTTCCCTCTTTTTTCCCATATTTGGCCTTGATCGTTGTTTTGCGGTGATTCCGTCGGATGGCGCCGCTGTGTTTCCGATCTTTCGTTGTTACGTGCTTATGCACTATACATACTTCTATGTTCTCTGACTATACCTTAAGGGCATGTGGTACAGACTCAGTCGGTAACAAATCGCCTTCCCTATTTTCTCCAAAACGATTGATACGACGAGCAAAAGCAAATTAGGTTTTCATACTTATATCTATTGCCTACAAAAACCTAATTTGATTTTGGTTGAAGCATCAACCATCACGGAGAAAATAGGGAAAGCGATTCGTTACCATCGGATCATCTATACGTATGTATCACATGCCCTTAATTTGTTCTCATAAAATTTTCAATAAATTTACTCACGTTATGCAATTCTTAAGAAAGTCAGTTTCCAACATTCAAAAGTAACTTTAATAAAAACTCTCATAACTCATGTCATAATCTATCTATTCGTGCGATAAGAACTCGTATGTGGTAAAAATATTATCTCGACCGTCACGGAAATAACCTAACCCGATGGGCGCCGATATCTGCTTCACAATTTTTATGTTCAACCCACGTGGTCAGCATCGTTGTCTCTCAGCTGACGATCAGCTGGCCTCTCGATGAGATCATCAAAATTAAAAAATTTGGCATCCACCACGTAAGTCATAACCTTAAAAACGTAAACATTCCAAAAACCTCGTTTACAATTTGAAATAAAAATATTTTGCAGTTTCTACATTAACGGCCCTACAAAAATTTCGCTCTACGAAAATCGGCGTTTCTCGGGAACACGAAAAATGGCCGAAAGTGAAGGAACGAAGATTCCGTGCGAAGATTCGCCTCTCGAACGAACCAAGGCTCAGCTTCGGGCAATGTTTTATGCCTCCGTGCAGGCCGTTCTGCCTTCCGAGATAATAAAAAAATCCGTCCAAGTCGCTGGTAACGAGCTTCGAGTATCCGACAAAACTTACGACCTCAGTAAGAACGTTTATCTCGTCGGTTTTGGCAAAGCCGTACTGGGTATGGCGGCGGTTCTCGAGGATAAGCTTGGCCCAAACCTGAGAAGAGGCATAGTGAGCATTCCGCGCGGCTCGATGGACAATCTCTGGAAAAACGAGGACAAGAGTTCTTTCCCGAAGCTCAGCGGGCCGATAGATTACCTGGAGAGCAGCGTCGACAATCAGCCGGACGCCGATACGTTGCTGACGACCCACTCGATCATCGATATGGTAGAAAACTTGACGAAAGACGATATCCTCCTGGTTCTGATATCGGGCGGCGGTTCGGCGCTTCTCTACATGCCCAGACCCAGCATCCAACCCTCCGCGAAGTTGGAACTATGCAAGAAACTCCAGAATTCCGGTGCCAACATAAAAGAGTTAAACACTATCAGAAAAAAATTGTCCATGGTGAAGGGTGGCGGACTCGCTCGCATGGCTCACCCGGCTCGCGTGATTGGTCTAATTCTGTCGGACATAGTTGGCGACCCTGTTGACCTGATTGCTAGCGGTCCGACGATCCACAGCCCGAAATCCCCCGAGGAAGTAATTGCCATCTTGAAAAAGTACAAACTCCTGGATGAGATCGACGGCGACCTTGAGGCTCTCCTTACTTCGAAGGAATCTCAGGATTGCAAGGATATGCTTGACGGAACGAAAAAATTTTCTCACGTGGAGAATTTCGTGATTGGCAACAACGCTCTGGCGATCGAGGCGGCGAGACGCGAAGCTCACCGAGCGGGTCTCGCGCCGATCGTTCTGCGAAACGACGTTACTGGAGATGTTCGCGACGTCAGCGACGCTTACGCGAGACTCGCGAACCTCGTGTGTCGGGCTTGGGACAAGAGTCTGCAGATGAACGAATTTTTCGAGCTCGCCAAGAGAGATCCCATTATTTCATTGGACGCGAGGAAGGTCGAAGAGATATACAGCGTTTTGGAGGATTCCACGGGTCGCGGCGTCGTCCTGATTGGCGCTGGGGAGCCGACGGTCGTCGTCGAAGGCTCCGGGAGGGGTGGTAGAAATCAGGAACTCGCTCTGAGATTCTCACTGGATTGGCTGGCCAGGATCAAAGAGGATCGTCGATTGGTCGAATTCGAGGTAAATATGTGAGCGGTAAAAAAATACGGTAATTTTACGAAACATTAACATACCGGTATTTCCACATCTCTTATTCGAGGTGACCCTTCTGAGCGCCGGAACCGACGGACAGGACGGACCGACGGACGCTGCCGGGGCTTACGGATATCCGTCCGTAGGACCGATGGTCCGCGTTCTTCTGGAGACTTTGAGGAAAAAATGCAACCGGGATGTTCTCATCGAGGTTGGTGACGAGAAAAAAAATAATCCCGATTCGATATATCGAACGATGCTTCGAGAAGCCGAGAAAATCGAACCGCTCGCCGCGCTAAGGAACAGCGATACCTACCGGTTTTATTCGAGATTCAGGTGGGGTAAGGACCTGTTGAAGACCGGGATAACCGGGACGAACGTGATGGATCTTCACTTCGTTCACCTGAAGAAACGGGAGTGCGGATGCCGAATCGATTTTGAGAGAGGATCAAAGTGTCCGAATCCTTTGGAGGAACACGATCTTCGAACAAACGCCGAGGAACACTCGATGAGAGCGGTCGAAGGTCCGAGGGACGGGGCGAAAGAAGAGATTCTTTTGAATCTGAAGATCTTCGACTCAAGCCTGGTAGATCCTTGCTGCAAAAAGAAATAAAAATTGTACATAAATAATAAAATATAATTGCTATATTAGCTGTTATTCATTAACGTAATAATTATATATTATTATGTTAATAATAAAAAAAAGTAAAATCCAGTTATTCGTCTGTTGCAAATAAGTTATTGCTGAGCCCACGTTGTTTTAGACTCAAAGATTTTTCAGCAATATTTACAGCAAATTCAGTAAATATTCGAGGAAAGATAAGGTAGAAATTAAGCAAAGAAATTTTTATTTGAGAATTTTTTTTTCCGGGGATTTATGAAATCCATAAATGAGAATTGTACGCTTTTTGTTTTTATGTTTTATATTATTATTATTATCGGCATTCATCGGTGTTTGAATTATATAAATTATAAGTTAATTACAAGAGATTCGAAATACAAAAAAAGTTTCGATATTTTCGCACGGATTGTTACATACCGTAACGTGAAAATTTTTTCGAAGTAATTCGTTTATTATATTAGAGACGAGAGTTACAGATTTGTTGTAGAAAAGGGGCTGTACAAGAAATCTACTCCGATTAAAAAAAAAAAAAAAACAAAAAAAAACAACACGCACATCCACGTGGAAATTCTGATGCAAATTTTGCTTATACTATACAAATTCTAAATTGTGGTATGAAAAAAGATAGCATGAAAAACTGCAATGTTGCTCAAACGAAATTATCGATAAGTGCTCGCAGAGCAACGTTGCTACCTTCAATGCCACAAAAACGCGGACTAGTGGACTCTCGTTTAGCTTCGTGTTTGAAATAATAACGAAGTGATGGAAAAAGAGAAATCGTGTGTGAATTAATATATTTTTTTGGGTCTCTCTCATTAACTACACGCGTCCTGGAACGCATTTTTCATATCTTGTAAATTAATGGAACAAACGAAAGGACGGACTCGCGGCAGCTAGGAAAATATTTACCCAGTTTATTCCGTTATTATATCGTTTATCTAATCGTTTCTCCGATCTATATTTGCCTCGAGTTTTTTAGTCTTCGGTATACGCATTACTTTCGATCCGCGATCGAAAATCGAACGGCTGTCGCAACGGACGAGGAAAATCATTTTTCTTTTCCTGCAGGTACTCGATATTCACCGGTAGAACATATTTACATTTTTTTTTTGTTTCTATACTTTTTCCTATTTTTGTCGCAAAGACAGCGATGCGAATTGCACAGGTTAGCGCTCACCGGTGAACAAATCGCCGACGTTTACGTATACATGATTCACAGTTTTGGATACCCAACTGTATCGCCCATTTTTTTTGTCTTCTTCATGTTCCATTATAAATGTTAAAAATTGTATTTAACGCCGAGCGAATTTCGATTTTTTGTCCTACAAGTCCCAACTGAACAAGTGATGCTTCACCAACATATCGCGAACACCGTCTTTGAGCGGCTGGGAGTGCTCCTTTTTCGGCGGCAATTCCCAGTCGGGATTCAAGTTGAAGGCGAACTGGCTCAGTATCCTCAGCTCGCATTTTATTTGTACCCATCCCGGACTATTTATAAAACTCCATGGCTGATACCTGAAAAAAAAAAAATAACAGCTTTGGCAAGTGATCATAATTTTTTTTTTGATGTCGAAGATAAATTGACGACAATACGCTGAGAAATTTTCGTTAAAATATTGAAATGGGCGCATTGCTCTTCCATAGTTTATTTTTCAATGCCAAAGAGATAACGTACGTACCAATCTTATCGGAATCCCTTTTCAATTGATTTGGGACCTTTGTAGTGATAAAAAATAAAATCGCACAAAATTTGTACCGCTCGATCGATTGCGGCAAAAACTTTATAGGGATGATTGGACGACAATAATCCGTCTGTATAAAACTTTTTAGTCCGATATCTCAAAAATTGTAAGATCGCGTGCCTTGGCACAGAGATTATAAACAAATAAAGAAAAATCGCATCCGAAAAAAGCTACACATTTTTTCGATGTAAATTTTGAAAGAACATCGAGTTTTGACCACATACTGTGTGATAAATTGTAGGGCGATTCAAGTCCGTTCGGACATTTTTTCTAGATGTGATTTCTGAATTCTTTGAAACATTCTGAACTCGTTGACATGAAAATCTTATTTAAAAAAATGTTAATAACATTTTTTTAAACATTAACATCTTTTATATTAAATTTTTTTAATACAATTTTATCGTTAATATTTTAAAAAATTGAAAATAAAAAATTCAACTAAACCAAATGTTACCATTTTTGTACGACTTCGACGCACGAGCAGAGTACTTCGAGCCAGAGATGCAGGACTTGCTCGTTGAGTCCGAGACAGATAAGGGAACGGAGTTTAACGTCCATCTGAGCGTGGGCGTTGTCGTGGGTCAAATTTACAGCCTGGACGCAGCGATAGAGGAGCTGGAAGGTTTCCGGCGTGCGGAAAGTCTGAGAATTAATTGTCGGAGTGTCGAGAACTCTCGAGTTCGAAATTGCGCGATCTCGTCGAAAAATGAACGAAAGATGTGTGCTCGCGAGCGCAGATTTTTACCTCCTCGGGAGTGAGAACCTTGCCGTCCTCGTCGAGCCTGTAAGTTTTGCAGAGCACTAGACGACTGTACACGGAATTGAAGTCCTTCTCGACCTCGCGTGTCGAGGCCTCCTCGATGAAGAGCCAGGGATGGCAAGGGCCGCCCAGGAACGACGGCCGACGCATACCGTGCTCAAGCACGGCCTTCACCGCCGGACAGAGACTTCCGCGGACGAGATCCGTAACGGCTTCGCTTACAGCGTCGTCGCCCGCACACGTGTACTGCTTACTTCTTTCGTCGAGCAGCTCGACAAATTTTGCGGGAAACCAGCCTGAAATTTCGGATAAAACTGGAATTAATATTAACACACTTGGATTTTTGTTGAAAAATACAAAAAAATGTATTGTCGATAACAAAAATAATTGAGTAATTTACATTATCACGAAAACGAATGTTTGGATTAGATTCCCATTCCAACCCAAAGACTCGAAAATTATTATTATTATTATTATTATTATTATTATTATTATTATTATTATTATTATTATTATTATTATTATTATTATTAATATGTACAGAAAGGAAGTTTACAACTTATAATATCTGCATCTTGTATTTTACATTAGGTAGACAAGTGTTTATCAAGTTTGTTTTTGAATTGATTAATATGTAATTAAATTTTGCATACTACTATTCCCGTTCATTTTGCTTCCTCATAGAGGAAACTATGAGGAAGCAAGGTGTGAGGTAGGAGGATGTTTCTGTTAAAAAAAAAATCGAGGTGGTAATGTCGGAATACTTAAAATTGTGCGAAACGTCGCGAAATACGATTTTTAGCGGTTATAACTCGGAAACGGCTTGAGACACCGAATTGAAATTTAGTACATCAAGAGAGTGGTCACGTCGCTTCGGTCAGTGCAATTTTCATGAAGATAGAAGTGTGATTGACCATTTTACGCATTTTTGATTTTTTTTTTATCATTCTCTGTGGTAACTCAAACTTGCTACGTAAATTTTGAACTATCGTCCTAAAAGTGCACACAAATATAATATTTTGATCGAAGACTTCTGGTATTGAATTTGGTCGAAATCTATCGAATTTTGGATTTTATGAAATAAATTTTGACTGTTTGACTGTACTTGAAAATTAAGTAGTCTGGAACCGTCTTTGAAACCTACGAATTTTAGGCCAAAAATTCAAATTTTTCATTAGTGGTAATTCCGGGACTATGTCTAATGTATTTTTTATGCCGATCACGAATATAGCACTCACTTTACACATAGATGAATATTTAATACGGGCACTTGCGTCCCCGGTAAAGTACTAATTTTACATGAAATTACAAAATTCAAAATATCATGAAATTTAAATGGTCGAGCTGTCCTCCCAAAATTTAACATGGATTATTGGACGATAATATTCTATCGGCGGACACGATTTTAGTCAAGTAGTTAAAAAAATTTAAGAGCTACCGCGCGAGCTGACATCTTTGAAAAAATTGCAAATCGCGTAAAAAAAACGAGTGCATATTTTTCAAAGAAGTTTTGAAGAAACATTGACCATTGACAACACATACCATGCGTGAATTTTAACTTGATTGCTCGAGGGATTCTCGAGTTATAGCGAGTTCAATTTTTCAGATGTGATTCACACGGAAACCCACCCACACACATACATTCGGGCATTTTTCTAAATGTGATTTTCCGATGTTTTGGAACATTTTGAACACTAACACAAAAATCTAATTTTTTTTTACTGGAAATAAAGCTTCCTCTATGCGGAAACAAAAATTAATGAGAATTAGAAGTATGTAAAATTTTACTACAAATTCATAATTTTTGGGGTCTTTGGATTAGAATGGAAATATTAAAAAATAAATCGGTATTTTTTTTAATCGTACAAAAGGAATTTTTCATAAAAATTTCATCATTTACCTCGCAGTCCATTGAGTTCACCGACCCAACAGTGCTCGTCCTTCTGGCTGATTATCGTGATAATATCGTTCTTGCGGAAGCCCAGCTCGTCGTCGTCGTGTCTCTCGAAATCCAGCAAGGCCTTGGCTCGTCTCTTGCGCGTACGCGACACGTTAACGTAATTGTCGTGATCCTTGGAGTGACTCTCCATCGTGTAATCGGCGATCATCGTGACGTTGCTCAAATTTGGATCCAGGTTTATAAAGTGCCTCGCGACTTGGAGAACGGTCTCTCTGAGGTCCACCAGAATTTCTGAGGTAACAAAAAGGTAACAAATTATTATTAATTTTGCACTATTCTTATTATTTAAAATAATTAATTTTAGCATTTACTATAAATTTATTAATTAACAATAAATAGTTCAGAAATAATAAATTAATAGTTACTATTACATTTCTATTTATTATTATTAATTATACAAGCCGACTGTACCCGAAAAAACGACCATTTCGTTTCAATTTTTTTTCTTCCTATCAACCATTAAAGAACGTTCAAAATATAATTTTTCGAGTAGAAAATGTACGCGAAAAAATGCAGCCACACTTTTGTTCGACACCGATCAGTTCCGCAATCGGCGACATTACAGCGCCAAAAATATATGAGGAATTTAAATAATAAAAATAATTATTTATAGAAACAACGGAAAATAATTCTTGCCAGTCTGACGAATGTTCTTCGATTTCGCGTCCTCCTCGTCGTCGCTGCCGAATAGAAAGGATTGTAGAACAGACTTGTTGCGTTTCATCTGTCTCCTGTTGAGATGCTGCTTCGGAAGATTGGGCGCGGCGTCGGGATTGCCGACGAGACCGCCCTGGTCCGCCATCAGGTATGCGAGATGTCTCCGCCTGTGCGTCTCGACGAGAACGTCGGTCAACGACCCGCTGAGATCCAGGGCTACCTCGAAGAGCTGATCGACGTCGTCGATGTCGCCGGGAATGTCCGACAGAGCGTTGAATATTTGGGCCGAATTTTCCAGCAGCTTCAGCTCGGATTCTGCAATATTAATTTATTTAAATCGACATCCATATTTCACACCATGCGCATATTTTAACGGATGTTCCGTCTTTATCACATTTGAGTGACTTTAAATAATGGAGGAAACGCTGTACTGTAACACTAATTTAATGCTGACTACCCATTATCTGTGTAAATCTGTGTCTGGACCAAATCAAATTTTAATATAATTGTTCACGATTTTTTTAAACTTTTTTTTTACCATTTTTTTGTAATTTTTTTTCACATTTGACATATAGTGCCAGAAAATATTTACGAATTAATTCGAAATTCAATAGC
Organism: Exephanes ischioxanthus; assembly: GCA_958510785.1. Classification (NCBI taxonomy): domain Eukaryota; kingdom Metazoa; phylum Arthropoda; class Insecta; order Hymenoptera; family Ichneumonidae; genus Exephanes; species Exephanes ischioxanthus. Next base: position 22,325,563 of record OY294020.1, on the reverse strand, counting down.
GAAACTACATTTTGTACAATGAGGACACTCAGTAATTTGCGCTGCGATTCGAAGTTTCTTCGAAAATTTCGGGTGCATTCTTGCATGCAGATCTGTTCAGCTATGCGTTCTTTCATTTGTGACTGTCCATCAGTAATGTTTTTTAAATTAATTTTTTTTATTAGCAACGGTGCATCCGACTCTTTCCGCGGAATACATTTCGTTCGTCTCAATAACAAAAAAAAAGTTTATCGGAGCAGATTTGTGTCAAAAGTAAACCCTGAACGGAGAGCAGAGTGGAATATAAGAACGCCTATTTCAGCCTGCGTATACATGTGGATACGTCTCGAATATTAACGAATTTAGCCGAACAGAGCAGAAATGCATTCAAGAACGCATCCGTCGGGTCTTCGGACAGAACAGTCCCACAGACGAACAGATAGACAAAAACGGAGGAAATGCATATTAGGACATGCAGAACATGTTTTTAGACCAAAAACTGAAAGTCGTTTTTTTTCGAATCACAATGCTTTCTCTCCTCATACACTTCGTATATGATGAGAAAATAAGAAATCAAATTATTATTGTGTTATTAAATAAATAATTTTTTGATTTGTTTTTCTTTGTCGCTAATTTTTTTACCTCGAATTTTGAGCATTCCGAGTGTGACCTGAAACAAAACGATCGAGCCATCGAACAGAAAGAGATCCCAGATACGCAAGAGAATCTTCATGTGCACGACGGATGCGAACAGGGTGAGGAACCAGTGCAGCGATATCAAGCTCAATTCTATATCGTGTTGCACGAGTACGTGATCTATGTCCGGTAGGTAATTGGCTATGAGAGTCCTGAGAACACGTTGATCTGCTTGGATTCCTGAAAAATATCAATTTCGTTTAGTTCGTTTCCTTTTCTCGTTGCGTTAACATAGTTTTCTGAATTTTCTTTATTTTCGTCCCGTGATCTCAAAATGTTTTTTACGAGCAATTTCACGTGTGTTAATTTTTTTTTTTTTGCGGAAACAGCTTTTTTTTAAACGGCCTACTTAGTGTGTTAAATGTCCGCCGGATAGATTCAAGCTGACTCAAATTCAAAAATTGATTCATGTTGTAAATAAAAAGTTGCAAAATAATTTGCAGGCGGTTTACTTGTTTTTTACCGTTTTGCGCATAGTTTTCTCTATGAGAAAGTCTGTTGTCCAATTTTGGTTTCTTAGATAATATCAGATTTAAATGTTCGAAATTTATTGTAAAAATTCGTTAAGTAAAATTTTTGTTACTCGTCATTTCGACGATACATCTAATGTATCTTTTCCCCGCTGATTATAAATCTGCAACTGATTAATACTCGTAGCGCAATATTTGATGCAGGAACTCGTGTAGGACGTAAACTACAACTTCAAAAAATAAAAAATGTCAACATCTTATGAAATTTAAACGGTTACATTAATTTTTGCCACATGTATACCACAAAGATTGTGCAGTGTTAATTCACTTCTATGTTTACTCGAATTAGACCACAATCCGGACTTTTTGAAAAAACTCAACATTTCATAAAATCTAACTAAATCTAATAAAAATCTTGGATAGATTTCGGCCAAATTCAATGCCAAAAACCCTTAATTGATAAACTACATTTGTGCGCACTTTTAAGATTTTTTGCACTAAATTTACGAACGTTACAGAGCCGATGCCATTATTCCAGAATTTTTATTCTTAAAAAATATTAATCGGGCATCAATTTTCATAAAAATGATATTGAACAAAGAAATAATCATTGATATTCAACAAAAGAAAGTGATCAATCTACCTGTGTACCAAATTTCAACTGGCTGACTCAACCCGTTATAGCGACTTTAAAAACCCAGAATCAGTCACATAAACACAAACACAAACACAAACATATAAACATCCAGTCGGCGGTTGAAAATCAAATTTCTTGACTTTTAGACTATTTTATGTATTCGAACACTAAAATCTTGATATTTGTTGCCATACGTAGCCCTCTCTATGAGGAAACAAAACGATAAAAGATTAATATGTACCTAACAAAGTGGAGGAATAGTAAGAGGCTGGTAACAAATCTTCGACTATGGTGGCCATCATCCAAAAGGCGTCTTCCTCCTCCAAAAGTAAAAGCAACGAGGCCGCCATAGTTCCCGTTCCCTGGCAATAGCCGATGTCCGGATATAGCCAGGCCAGTCCTCGCATTACTCTCCGCAATCTTGGAATTCCCGTGCTGTGAAGGTGACTGAAGCAAACGTTGGCCGGCATCGTCCTCAGAAGATCCTTCTCTATCTGCTTGCTCGTCATGAGCGCGTCGTTACTCGATGCCTTCACGATGTCTTTGTATGTCATTTCCGAGGCCTGCTTCTTGTGCTCCGCGCCTGAAAAATCAACCGACAAACGTCTTAATAAATGTCAATGTAAGTGATTAATCTTTGTACAGAATTAAGCAGTAAAAAAAAAAAGAAGAAATCCAAACATTTTTTAAGAGGGTGTTCGACGAATCCACGCGTATATTTTGGTAAGTTACCGCACGTTTAACGGACTTCTTTTCTTTTTGATAGTAACAAAAATCCATCGACGAATTGTCGTATCGTAAATTGCATGCGCTTGATTGTTTTTTGAAGGTGTTCTGATAATGTAAAAAGATCCGAAGATATGACAATAAAAATATTGTAAGGGGAGTTCAATTTTTTGAAAAATATAAATATATTTTTCAAGTCTGTGAAAAAATTGAACGCTTTACTTTACACGATCAGAACACCGTTGCGAACGACGAATCGGATGGGATTTCTTATACAATTTTTTTTTTTTACTAATTAAAAATGCACCGCTTCTTTTTTGGCCTGAAATCTTCGAACTCCTCTAGCTTCTTTAAGTTGAATTAAAAAAATATATATTTTAGCGACGAATTAATGTACCTGACATCCGCATCCAAATTCGGGGACGGAGTGAATGAGGAATACCGCGACGTACCATCTCGCGAAGTTTGTCGGTCCGTGGCAAACGACGATCGGCTCGCTGCCACGAGACATCCGATACTTCTTTGCTGTTGCTGAATTCCACGACAGCGACCCACTGCAATCTATGCTGAGGGTCATCGACGAACGGTACGCCAAGCAGTTTCTTCGAGCTCTGCTCAGGTCCGTCCTCTTCCTCCACTCGGAAACCAAACTCGTCGAACCTGCAATAACGAATAATGTAAAATTCGACTGCAAATTTTGGTTCACAGTTCACACTGCAGCGACGTAGTAATTTATTTTTTCAAAAACAAAATTTCCGAAATAAAAATTTATTTATTTGCAGGGCATTTTACGAAAATTTCAAAGACACCGCTTCATCGTAATTTCTTTAATTTTCATTATTTCAATACTTAATTTTTAAATTTCTATTTACCCAAATTCAATTTATTAATTCAATAAAAAAAAAAAAAATAATAATAATAATAATAATAATAATACATTTAAAATCTTTTTCATTTTTAAATTTTTTACCCGTTCTCGTACCTGATTCTTATTCAGTGAGAACCTAGAATTTGCCACGACGCAGGCTATGAACGATTCGTATGAACAATTCAAGTTAATGTGCTAAAAAAAATTTGTAAAAATTCACAGACATTGAAGTGCTTTTATTTTTTGATAAGGAAGAAGAAAATTTATCATGGACATTTGTATCATTTCTGTGTTTAAAAGAAGGCATTGGTTGCGATTGGCAAAAAGTTCCCGGCACTTGAAACGTTAATTTTTAAATGAATAATTAAAAAAATTTTAAATGTTAACATTTTTGAATTTATTTAATTTTTAAATATTTAATTTCGTTATTTTTCAATTTTTACATTTCTAAAAACAATTGATTGAAGACAGAAAGAATAATAAAATAAGCAAATAATGAAACCTGTATTCCGGTTGCGAATTAGGATCGTCCGGTTGATTGAGCTTGGCAAGAATGTTCTGCGGCCACATGGAAGGAGTTAGCGCAGAAAACGGACCGCCGGGTGCCGGAGATATATGATCGTCGCAGACGCTCGATCTCTCCACGTCGAACTCATCCTCCGACGCAATGGCTTGCAATTTTTTCTACAAAGCAAAAATGCCAAACATAAAAACCATATTTTATGTCTTTTTTTTTTTAATGTGTCATAATTTTTAGTTTACAAAATAAAAAAATGTTCTTCTACAATTTTTTATGTATCGAGTAACTAACATTGTGATCCTCCTTGCCAACATAACCTTCGTGGTCGCGAACGTTGAACAGCGATTTGGCGATCTCCATTCTCCCTGCGTTTCACCCGAGAACCGTAGCGAGACGGCGATATTGAATGCTTAATGTTTCGACGCCGTTAATCGCGCGACATTTTTCGGAGGCTCCGAAAAAACCTCGTCTACGTTGTAAACATTAAAATAATGACAGCTGGCGTGGAAGTATTGACTAATTCGCGCGGCGAGTGGGGCGGATAAATGTGCTGTCGCGTGGGTGGTAATTCGGTCGCAGCGACATCTGTCGAGCCTATCGAATTTAACCACGAAAAATTGAATTCGGAAAATAATGTTGTTTTCGTACGAGAAATCTTCGATGAGGATGTTTGGTAATTAAATAACTATTCTAAAGTTCGAAAGTGAGTTCTTGAGAACGGTGGGAAATAGACTCGGTCGGCAAATAAAACTGGAATTTGTTTCGAGGGGATTCAAGATTTTAGGGCAATCGCAAATTACTGGCGTCTTCATCAAACAGTTGGGCGGACGCGAATAATTTGATTTTTCTTGGTAAATAATTTGCACCCCTTTTATAGGTTGCTGTTTTACCGACGATGACGCGTGACATCACAGGTCTTTTAAGTGCATGTGAAAATCTGAAAGTGCATGTGAATTACTGAAAAAGCTCTACCCAAATAGAAAAATGACGGCACGGTAGCGGTATCAATGGCACGAATCCCGTTTGACGGCACGTTTTTCTGTCTGGGTAGGTTGAGTCGTTTCGCCGGCGTTGATCAGTAAGTAACCGGAAAGACGACGATGTTGAGAGTTTTTCTTTGGGTCGTTCTTCAGGTCGTCTATGAAAAACTACTTGCAAAGGGGCTGTTGACGAGTACTCAGATTAGTCGTTTTTCATAAAAGACCCGAAGGACGACCCAAACAAAACCTCTCAACATGGTCGTCTTTCCGGTTACTTTCTGATTAACGACGACGAAACGACCCAATGTAGAACTTTTTCAGTAATTCATACATCGGTCGTATTTGTGGTCATTTTGAATTGAATGCGGTCATTGATGAAAAAACGACCCATTCTCAAAGTAACAATTGGTCTTTATTTCGGTCGTTATTCCGGACGAAAAGTGTCACAGAACGACCAGTCGTTTTTTGGGTTGCTAGGGATGTGAAAGAGATAGATGCATTTTTCAAAACAATGCCATTTAAAACCGCTTGACGTTTCGGATTAAACGGAATCATCATAGGACGCGGTATTAAATTGTACATCCGCTAATGCTTTGCTTTTTCCCGAAAAGTCTACGGTCCCCGAGCGCATTTGTTACAGATTTCGGTCTCTGAATCGCATTTACTACCGACCGAGTCGTTTCACATGTCCTTAGGGTAGTCCTTGCGAATAGTGTTCACTTCGCATAAGTTTCAGCGAAATGGGATGGAATTGTAAACACCCCTCGATGGTATAAACGTCTGAAAAAATCAAGCATGTTAAAGGTGCTGAAAAGATTAATTTTGCATAACAATAATTCCAAAATGTTATTAACAACTTGATGGAATATAAAATTGTTCATCAAATCTCCTGGAAACCTAACTTTTTTTTTTAATAAAAATGATTCGTTTATTTTTCTGAATACGTATGAATTTTCTCAGATTTACAAATTCACTTTGAATTTTTTGACTTTCTGTACATTTTTCCCATAAAAAAAAGTTCAAAGTGAATTTTTAAATCTGCAGAGATTCATAGGTATTCAGAAAAATGAACGAATTTTTATACCATTCAGAAGTGTTTGCAATTCCCTGTCATTTCTCTGATACTTATGCGAAGTGAACACTATTCACAAGGACTACCTCAAGACGATATGAAATACCTCCCTCCCCGTCCGACCCGGGCTCGGTCGGTATAAAAAACTGTAATCAACATTTCTCACGGGATACCCGGGATGACCGGGATGTTTTATATCATCATAACATAACTCTCCCTCGTGCTCATGGTAACTTCATCGGTGTTTCACATCACCTTAATTGTCATAAATGATAAATTCAGCGGTTAATTTATGCATTAATATCTTTTTGTAATAATCATGGATGGAAACATGCGAATTCTCATTTTTTTACCAATTAATAATGCTATTTACTTAATTTAAATCCAAACAGTGTTACCAACCCGAGGGCATAGATTTTTATTTGAATTTATAATACATGGCGCATCGCGTAAGTTGCGCAAAACGCTATATAAATTTAGTGGGTTTATTTAACACTATAATAATCTAACAAACTAGTTTATGAAGTAAAATATTATCTATGTCTAAATTTAAACAAACAAAGCAACGAGATTATCTAGACAAATATATTAAACATTAACTCAACAAGATATTCCCAACAATTTTCCCAAAAGTTCATTTTATATTACATCGTAAAATGGTATTATTTACATGTGTACGATTCTTTTGGAAAAATATCGCGGATTGCTAGAGAATTAATGACTGGATATAAATATCCTGTAAGCCGGTTTATCTATCGATTCGTCACTTTCGCCAACTCGTTTAAACGTAGAAAAACAAATACATGTGTATCGACCGATGGAAATTTCCTCGGGCCAAAAGAAAATTGCGTCCTCATCGTACCGTTTTTGTGAAGTAAAATGAAAAAACACGCCCCCCTCGTCGCCCGGAAGACGCGTTATTTCCAAGAATAAGTGAGAAGCGGACGAGGTGCTCGGCGCGTATTTCTCGTCGAAGAAAAGAAGCGAGCTCGTTCGAGAGCCTGGCAAGCAGGCTGTTCGGGAGTGGCCGCCGGGATTGCGTGACAGTTGAAAAGCCAGAAATCGATAGGCGTCAACAGACGGGGAGCATGACGACGACGGCGAGTGGGGATCAAAAGTGGCGGGAAAACACGAGCGTCATCGATATGCGTCGTTGACACTCCGTACGCTAGCGACGCGGCGGTCGCTCCGCGGACCACTTCGAACAACGTGGACTGTGCAAGACTGTCTCAAAGTTACGCGATTTTTTTTCTTTCTCCGATAACAAAAAAAAAGTTCCACAAAATTGAAAAGAAAATTCGTATCTCGCGAATAGAACCGAAGATCGAGAAATGCATATTTTCATGCGCAAAAACTTTCGAAAAATTTATTTTTTTCGAAATTTTCGAATTTTTTTTTTCCATTTCGGGATCAAACCCGGCATCAATCAACTACCCGTTATAGCACGTAATAGAATAATTGTAATCGACTAAATAAAAAGTTGTTGAACGGAAAAATAATGGGTGTATTGTATATATACATTAATTATTATGCAATTTTTTAAAAATTAAATTTATTGTATGCATAGATGCAAGAAAATATGAAAACAGGGTAAAAATTAATTGTTTGATTGGCTTGCGCCAATCTCAGAGTCCAATAAAATATTACAAAATTCTATATACTTCCATACAATTTTATGTGATTCTATATAATTCTATAAAATTCTATAAAATTCTATAAAATTCTATAAAACTCTATAAAATACAATGTAATTTTATAAAATTCTATACGATACGATTTTTTAATATTCTATAAAAAAAAGATCGCGCATATTTTGATCAAACGACAAGTTTGAGCTTCCTATACGTCCGTTATGTGCCGAATATAAGGCATTACAATAATACCAAGTTGACTAAAGAAAAAAAAAATGAAAAAAAAACAGCAATACAATAGAACGAATCGAGAAAGATACCGTCAACTCCGTCGGCAAGACAGGTCCCGTCGCCCGGCCTTCAACCCTCTCGCATCGAGGCTCCACGGCTGCGCGCGCCACGCTGATTGGTCGTCGCGTTCGCTTGGCCGACATCCGGCGTCGGTGGCGCAGTATTGGTCGACTCGGCGACCGAGTCAGCTAAAGTAATGCCTCGATATTTCCCGTGCCCGAGCCGTGTAATATTATTGATAAATATACGTTTCTCGCCGCCCGTCTCGTGTCGCGTCACACCGTCGTAACCAAACTGCGCGTCGCCTCGTCCGCGAGTTTCTCACCCTCCGACCGCCGTACTTCGCTCTTTCGACGTTTCGCAAAATCGTGGCAAAATAAATTGGCTCCGAAGAAAGAAAAAAAAAAAAAAAGAAGTGTTTCACGTTCTCATTTCCTGTTCGCCCTCTCTCTCAGTCTATCTATATCTATGTCTCTCTAGTGGGATTCGTCGATTGGACTCCCGAAACGTTTGAGAACGTACGCGGTAACGCGTACCGACGGATCGCAAAAAAAAAGAGAGATAAAAAAAAAGTGCTTTTCGCAAAACCCCGAGGTGAAACGCGAAGGTGTGTGCGTGCGCGCGCTGCGGGAGAATTTTTTCGCCGAGGGACACGATGCCCCGTTGCGGAAAAAAAAGGAAGAGCCAACGATAATCCGCCTCTAGCCGCCGTTGTCCCCGTAGCCGAATCCAGCGCTCGGGTTCGCTCGGCTCGGTTCGGCTGGCGCGCATGCGCGCGGGCGATTCGCTCGCGAGGAACGGCGGATAGTCGAGCGAGCGCGAGCGACAGATCGGGGCCTTGGTGAGACCGAGCGAGAAGCGGCGAATCGAGCGCCAAGCGAGAGGGGAACACAGCGCGGCCGAGGGAGAAAGTGGAAGCGAGACAGCGGCGCAGTACGCTCCGGGACTGCGTCGAGAAAAGAGTCTCCCTTTGGGGCCCCGTCCGATGTTACGGACTTGAGAGCGTCGCGGTACGCGAAAACCGTACGACCGAGCGAAAATATATATACACAGAGAGAGTTACACGTAACCGTTAAATGAAATTAAAAGAACAGTGCGATTGAACTCAATCATATTTCGTAAGCTGTAACAAAAGTGCGTGGTTTTTGTGCGTGTGTGTGTGTGTGTTAGTGAAGGAAAAAAAAATCGCGAAACCTCAAGAAATTCTCGTGCTCGAGACACGAGAAGTGAGTCTCTAGAGAGAGAGAGAGACCGGCCGTGAGGAAAAATTCCGTTGCTCGGCCCGTACTACACATTCGTCGTGTAATCATCGTCATCGAGAGAGGCTCTCCCTCGAGCCGACGAGAGTGCTCGCTCGGGCGGTCTGCGTTAAACTCTGTTTCGGGCGCGTGTGTACCGAAGCCTCCCGAACCAGAGAAAACACATAAGCGGGGCCTTTCTTGGGTGTGACGGATTGTAACTCCCGTGAGTTTCATGATATATACATCTATATACATAACACACAGGGATTATATATATATATATATTATAATAATAATAATCGTCGGTCGGTCGATGTGTGAAAGAGACGGCGAGCACGGATTCACGGATTATTAGCTTTCAACCTCACAGGCAGATAGGTAAGAAACTTAATTTTTTTTTTTTTTTTGCAAAATTTTTTTTTTTCCGGCGAAATTTTTGCACGATCCGCGGGTTTTTTTTTCTTTTCGGGTGATCGGCGGCCGGGTTGCGCGCGGCGTCGCCCGTCGTCGTTGCTCGTCGATTATTCGCGAATCGTGCTAGGGGACCGACTAAGCGTGACGCGGCCGCGAGTCTCCGCTAAGGTGGTCGGCCGTCTCGTTCGCTCTCCCGTGCTTGTCTATGTTTCTCCCCCCCCCCCCGTCCGCCCCTCCGCGCCACGACTACCTCAACGCCCCCGCGAGCTCGCGGGAACGAGCGACGAGAGGAAAAGAGCGCGAGAAAAGGCCTCGGCAATGGGGAGGGGGGCGAAGAGACGCGCGGGTGCGACGGAGAGAAAAGGCTTGTTCGCACGAAGGGAACGGAAAAGAGGAAGAGAAAGGAGAATCGCGATAAGGGGCGTCGAAGAGGGAAGGAGGATTACGCGCGTCCCGAAAAGGACCCACGGAACACGTTCAAACTCGGGCCCCGCGAAAGACCACGGGGGTTTTTTTTTTTTTTTTTTTGCCGACGCCATTTGTACTCTGGACATCGTGCCCCGGCACATGTTATATATCGTGGTTCGTGTCAAGACGTATGCATTGCTGGGACTCGAAATTCGTACATTTTTTTAGGGCGGAGGGCGCGGGGTTCAGAAATTTAGAGTGGGGCAAAAAATTTACGTATATTTGTACGTACATACATATATTTTTTTGTTGTTGAGATTTTTTTGAAGCGAAAATGTGAAGATAGAAAACGAGTTGTGGCATTCTTTTGGAAGCAAGTTTCGACTTCTTTTTACAAACGTACAATGGGTCTTCTTGCACGGTGTGCTCAAGGAAATTCGAAACTTTGGTTGTTTCATTTTTTTTTTTTTTTTTTTTCTCAGCAGATTAACGGTTTGTAATGATAATTTTTTTATTTGATCCTTTTTTTGTTTTGTTAAATCTACAGCACTTTAATTGTTATAATAGTAATGAATGTAATTATAATAATAATAAACGGTTGGAAACTTAGAAGCGAAAAGTATAGTGGGGATTTGAATGAAAACGGTTTTTTCAAGAATTATTTCGATACTTTTGAAGCGAATAATACATTTTTTTAAGTATGTGCGCGACGATGTGTAAAATACTTTTGGATTTGGTATTTATTTTTTTTTTTTTTTAAGGTTTGGATAATAATTCGCGAGATTCCTTGTTTGGAGATTAATATCGCAGAGATGTCGATGCGAAAACGACACTGCGTTGAATGCAAGGAAGAATTAATTTTTCAAGCGGTTTTAGGGACTTAAAAAACAAACAAAAAAATTAATGTGTATTTGATGCCGAATACATCATCGCAGCAATATTGGCAACCACGTTTGTCATTTTCCCCTTTGGATAAGGATCATGGTAGCCGGGTGAAAAATCGAACAAACCATTCTTCAGATATTTCTAGAATTATAAAATTTTGTACAATTATCGTACGATATCTGAAAGAAATTTAGTGAAAAGTCGTAACAGTTAAAAAATGTCTTGAGTGCACGGAGAAAAAGTTTTCAACATTTAACAAAACTTTCTTGTCCACGAAGCCCGACTGTATGCACACTTCACAATTTTACAATTCCTTTTTGTCATAGAGTCGACTAATAAGAATTTAAAATAAGGAAAGAAAACGATTGCAAAATTAACGAGTAAACAAAAATAATAAAATTAACTGGTAAATAAAAATGATAAAATTAGGAGGTAAACAATTGTGGATATCTGCGGATGGGAAATTATTTACTAAATTGAAAAACCTTTTTTACCGTGTAGTGAATAACACAGGGCGATTTTAAAAATACCTGTTTTGGATGGGCTATTTTCAAAGACCCGTAAGGAGGGTCACTCTTACCCCTTTTATTTTAAATGATTAAAATCTATTAAAATTAATTATTTACCTAAAAAAAATTGTTCTCATCAATTAAAAAAGAAAGTTTATCTATTAAAAAAGATGTATATTCCTGTCAATCCAGTGTTCACAAGCTATGCAACAATGCGGTTAAAATACATTATTGTAATTCCGAGTACGAAACTACTCGTTGCCTTTACGATTTTCCTTTACGATCTTTTGATAGTCCGAAAAGTTAACGAGTTCGTCAGCAATTCGTTCAAACCAATTTCATCACCGCCAGGGTGGATCGCCCTTTGTATTCCTAATGTTTCGTAAATTTTAACGATAAAGTGAAAGTTACTTTACCGCCGTTTTTATGTCATCAAATTTACTAACTTAAAAAGATTGTCGAATTACGAATTTACATTTGTTACATTTATAAAAAAGTTACCAAATTACTAACTTTAAAAACTGAGTAAATTATGAAGTAAAAAGAAATATGAACTTAAAAAAATGATCTACTTACGAACCTGGAAAAAAATGATCAAAATGCCAGTTACAAAAGAAATGATCAAATTACGATTGTAGAAAAAAAATCGACGTAAATAAAAAATGACCGAATTACGAACTTAAAAAAAAATGACCAAATCACGACCTTAAATGCAAAAAAATGAACTCGGACGTATGAAAACTCTTCCTATCGAAACCTTATCGTTTGGAAAACAGGAGGTAGTCAAGTTTTTCAGACGACAAGGTCATCTAAGACTACAGATGTAGGTCTCTTATTGGGAAGCAAGTTGCCTAGATTTTGAGAAGGTGAAAGTCCTCTCGAATTTGCAACTGCACTACGGAACAAAATCGATTCTGAAAAAAAGGTCGCCATGGGTAAATGAAAATAAACAAAACATGAATAAATTAACTGAAGTTAATCGCAGTTAACCCAGTCGAATAAAATTTTATATAGGGTTCTTATGAAATCGAAGTACGAAACACTCATAGTGCGTTTTTGAGTTCCTGACGGCAATTTTGGTTTTCCTCAAATCTGTACTAACACGTAATTAGCTTCTCAGAACTATGGCCGTAAGGGGATTCTAAAGATCGACCCAAACTCAACAAAAATTCGAAGCCATGTTTCGCGAGGTTGGTTCGAGGGAATCGATTTCGTAGAGGGGAGTCCTGTGTGCCTGTACATTATACAAGAGCCTCCACCCCTCGATATCGATCGGCTCGAAAATACCCCGACAATGAGAAATTTGCACAATGTTTCCGCATTATTTTTAAGTCCCGACTGTCCAGAAGGTAAATGACTGGAGTTATGAATTTGACGGCGATCACGTGGCTTCGTGATAAACTTTGTCGCACAGTTTCTTCGCATCGTGATTTGTGTCTTATCAACAAAGCTTCTTGTATGAGCAAGCTCATTTTGTGATATTTTATGTGAAAATATTTCTGCCAAGACTTCTAAGTGAAAAGTGTCTTCAAGGATAGTTACGGTTCCCTAGGGGGACCAATCGGGGCCTGCGAGGAGCCCTTTAGTAGGACAGAAAAATCAGGGTCCAAGAGTAAGCCTTCAATGGGACATAGAACAATTACATGGTGGCCGCAATCAGGGAAAACCGGGAAAAGTCATGGAAAAAAAATTTTTGTCAGGGAATCAGGGAAACGTCAGCGAATTTCAAAATTGGTCAGGGAAAAAGTAAAGTGTCGCCGAACCTTCTGTAAACAAATAAGAAGTACGGAAAAAGGAACCTTAAAAACAAAAAAAAAAATTAGGATCACTGAAGAAAAAAAAAATGAATTAAATATTGGGTATTGGGTATTGAGTGGTTACACCGATCCTCTAAGGGTTACGGGCTCCTTTCATTTCTCCCTTCCTCCTTCCTTATCCGTTGTCACCGGTTCGATTCTTGGGTCCAGAGCTTCGTCGCGCCTCGTCAGGTGTCAGTAGTCTCGGACATACGGATATAGTCGTAGGTCGTACGCCCTATCTCCGGAGCTATGTCCTCGTCAGTTTTCCTTTCACCCACGGGAATCGAACCCGTGACACTTTCCAGCCTTTCGGTTTCCCATACCGAGGCACTGGTTTCCTCTGGACCTACCTATTGTAGTGGGTTCCGAACCACTTTTTCGCAGAAAAAACACCACAGAGAATTCTTGGTACTCGCCGGGAATCGAACCCGGACCTACTGCGTGTGAGTCGCGCTCCGATCCACTCGGCCACGCTCACCCTTAAATGAATTAAATATTAATACAATAATTAGGCATTTTCATTTACATCATTAATTTTTAAAAAATATAAGTCGCTAGAAGTTTTTCAGGGAACATTTTTAATTGGTCGGTGAAAAGTCAGGGAATTTTTTTTTCGGGGAAAAAACGGCCACCATGGATGAGGTCCTTTGATAGGACTTCGAAAGATCGGGGCGCAGGAGGAACCCTTTAGCGGGACTCAGAATAATGAGGTCCTGGGAAGAGGCCTTCAGTGGGACTCAGAATATGCTGGGTCTGGGAGGATGTCCCTTAGGAACTTCAAATAGTCAGGGCCTGTTCGGAGGTCCTTAGGGGAATTGAAATAATCGGAGCCTGGGGGTCTTACAGGACTACAAATAATCAGGGTTGGTGGATGCCTTTTATGAGACAGAAAAAACAGGACCCAGCAGGGTGGTTTGTAGTACATGGTGGCCGTTTTTTTCCCGGAAAAAATTCCCTGACTTTACACTGATCAATAAAAAACGTTCTCTGACCAAACTTCTAACGACTTATATTTAAAAAAATGGATGCAAATGAAAACGCCTAATTATTGTATTAATATTTAATTCTATTTTTTTCTTCAAAATGTTCCCATTTTTTTTTTTTTTTTTTTTTTTTGACCTCTTTTTTTATGTACTTCTTATTTATTTATAGAAGGTTCGGCGACAATTTACTTTTTCCCTGACCAATTTTGAAATTCCCTGACTTTTCCCTGATTCCCTGACCAACATTTTTTATCCCTGACTTTTCCCGGTTTTCCCTGAGCGCGGCCACCGTGTAGTAAGACTTCGAATAATAAGGGTCTAAGAGAAAGGCCTTTAATGGTGCTTAGAATGAACTGGGTGAATGATGTGAATGATCTGCGAATGATCAGAGCTTGGTAGGAGGCCTTTCATAGGACTTACAACAAATAGGACCTGGGACGGGGAGATTGTAAGGGGACTTAGAATAATTAGGGTTCTGTGGGGCGGGGGAGATGCCTTTCATGAGGCTTAGAATAAACAGGACATAGGAGGATAACTCGGAGTAAGAATTAGAATAGATAGATAGCATTTTTTGTACAGTAGGACCTGAGGTCCTCCAGGCACACACAAAGAATACCAAAATAACATACGAATTATTAACCGAATATAAAACAAAACAACCGAAAAACCGATAGTAAAACAAAAACTCATGAGACTGAAAAATATAAGACAAAATAAGAAAAAAGTAACGAAACTTAAGAATAATAAGGATAATTTAACTCAAGAATGATAAGGGTCTAAGAGAAAGGCCTTTAATGGGACTTAGAATAAACTGGGCGTGGGAGCGGCCATCTAGGGAGGCTTTGAATAATCAGAGCCTGGTAGGTGACTTCTCATAGGACTTGGAATAAGAAGAGCCTGGGGAAGGTGCTCCTGGGGCGATAGAATAATCGGGGTCTGGGAGGGCGTCCTTGAGGAACTTAAAATAATGAAGAATTTATCACATAACATTTTACAGAGTAAGCAAGTTGTACTCACTTTTTTTTTGTTCGCACAGAGGAAACTTTGCCATCAGAGGAAATGTACGCGGAAACAATTTAGAAATTACCAATTCTCATTTAATTAGTTAATTCCGAACCTTCGATCCCGTTATTACACAATACCGAGATCTTTTTTTTTTTTATGCATTAAAAAATATATCGAAAATGACATAAGTCCCCTGTACAGTTTGTTATTTTCAGACGAGAGAGCTTTTTCTGTTACATGATCACAACACCTCTACGAGTAATCAATCGCATCGACATTTTTATAAGATCCGCTTTTTTTCTGATAAAAGAAAATTAAACGCAAACGTTGTCCAAAATCGTCGAAATCCCCTTACGAAAAAAAGTAAATTAAAATTATAATAAAACAAAAGTGGTCTTTTAATTAGGGTCTACTTACGTAAACAACATTTTTAACTCGCAGACGTAAGTTTTAGCTTCTCCTGAAGGTGGGGCTAAAGGTCAATGTAGCCTTGAAATATTTTGAATCTTTTATTCTCCGAGACGGTTTTTCATTTTTTATATAGACTCGTTTCGGAGAAAAATATGTGCAAAATTTTAACTCTGTCGATCTCGCACTCATACGTATTTAGTCTCGCCTTAAGGTGACACTTAATTTTGCGCACACACGGCCCAAGAGTAATTCCAAGATTAAACAATTTTCATTAAAAAAAACTCTTCGAAATTGTCGACAATTTTCTTATGGCTAATTTTTCCATTATCGCAAAAAAAAAAAAAAAAAAAAAAATCCGGTTGACGCAATACGCACCGTGCGACAGGCAACAAAGATCGTACTTCGTAACATCTGGTCTAGCCGTCTCTCTCGAGCGATGCTTCCCGGTGCCGACGGCGCGCCCGGCACACCGAGCCGGATTTCGCGTCGCGCGGGGCGTCATTATGCAACCTTCGTCTACCTCTCGAGTGCGTCTCGCGTCGTTTCTCACTACTAAAAATCTCTCAACGCGGCCAGGCAGACCGATAAGCGGCGAGAAGCATCGACGATGATTGGAATTACCGAAAGTGTCGGGATCGATGAAAAGATATTTTTTTATGCCGATTTTCAAGTATAATCGAATATTTTTTTAATCTTCATTTCACACTATAATTGAATTTTTTGAAGTAAATTTTACAGTACAATTGAATTTTTTTTAAGTAAAATTCACAGTACAATAGCCTTTTTTTTAAGTATAAATTTTACAGTACAATTGAATTTTTTAGTCATTTGTAGAGTACAATTGAATTTTTTTTCAAAGGTAAATTTAAAAAGATCGAATATGTCAATTTTTTTTTTCTTAACTTGTGAAACGATAACTTTTTTATTTAATTTTTATAATGGAAAATACCTTTTAATTTTTTTTTTTTATGTTTAACGAAGATGCTCTTGCAATTTCCGAAATAACGTTTTCACGAGTCCGGCAAGCGCAAGAGCGTCGGGTTCAACGAGATGATAAGGAGAGAAAAGAGAAAAAAGAAAAACGAAGCACCGAGTAATCGCGATTATCGGACGCGTATTCATGCGGAGGATAAAAAAAAAAGAACGAGCAACGCGGCTGGTAGTGCCTTCGCTCGGGCTCTGTCCACGAATCACGTGGTGATGCGTCAGACCAAGCGAGCGCGGGCGCGTCAGCTACGCGAACGAACCAGTCGGCTTCTCCGCATTCGTCCAACGATCGAAGCGTGTGTGTGCCGGAGCAGTGCGTTCACTCGATTTGTGCACTCCGCGTGGCCGGAGAGTTCACTTTTTTTTTTATCTCTTACAATTTTTTTTTTTCTCTTTGCTTCAGACATTGTTCGTTAAGCAGTTTTTTTTCTTTATAATTGTCATTCAATTATTTCCACACGCTTGAAGTTTTTAATCAATGAAAATGATTAATTGAAAAATTCAAGGAAATTTACGTATCATATGATATGTACCATACACAAAACTGTATAAAAACTGTTTTCTATCGCCGTTGGAGGGTCTGCTGAACCTTCCTGTTTTACCGACTGAACGAGGCACTTTCATAGAAGTGAATGAAGGGGAAGTGAAATATCGCGGTCGGTAATGAAAACTGTAATGAACTTTTCTCAAGGGTGCTAATTTTGTTGAGGAAAAAGCAAATTCGAGCGGACTGTTCGACCTCGCGTGAGTTCAGAGAGAATTGCGAACACTTGTCGATGGGATAAAAATCTGAAAAATATCAAGCATATGGAACGTGCTGAAAAGACTGATTTCGCATAATAATAATAATAATTCCAGAATGTTATTAACGAATGTGTGAAAAAAAGTTGTTCAACAAATCCAACAAAGGCAACTTAACTTTTTGTTTATATAAAAACATTTTGATAATCTTTTTGAATACGTATGAATTTTTTCAGAATTTCGTGTAATTTTTGAAAATTACATACTACATAAAACTACATAGAAAAAATGCATACGCATTGAGAAAAATTAACAAATCGTTTTCATTTAAAAAAAGTTAGGTTGCCAAATGATTATTTGTTGTAAATTTTTTTTTTTTTCGTTAATTTGTTAATAACATTTTGGAATTATTATGATCTAAAATCAACCTTTTCAGCATATTCCATATGGTTGATTTTTTTCAGATTTTTATCCCATCGAGAAGTGTTCGCAATTCCTCTCTCAATTCTCTCTGAACTCACGTGGGGCCATACGGTCCGCAAGTACAATCCCGTTTTACGTATGCGAATTACAGAATATTTTGTTCTACGAAATAGATTCAGTTGAAATTTTGAGCGGCCATATTGATTTTCGCGACAATCTGTAATATTCGATTTTCTTAATTTCTTGGACGTTTTCAACCGAAATTCAAATGCACGCCGAAGCGTTTATGTCTAGTATTGACGTCTTGTAAAATTTGAAGCATATGCATAGCATGTTAAGGCAGTCCTTGCGAATGGTGTTCACTTCACATAAGTTGCAGAGAAATGAGAGGGAATTGCAAACACTTCTTCATGGTATAAAAATCTGAAAAAAAATGAAGAGAATTAAAGGTGACGAAAAGATTCATAAAGATTTTGCATAATAATAATTCCAAAATGTTATTAACAAATTGATAAAAAATAAAATTGTTCAACAAATCACGCGGAGACCTATTTTTTTTTTTAATTAAAATGATTCGTTCACTTTTCTGAATACATATGAATACATATATTTTCAGCACCTTCAATGGGCTTGATTTTTTCCAGATTTTTATACCATCGACAAATATTTGTAATTCCCTCTCATTTCACTGAAACTTATGCGAAGCTGCTATTCGCAAGGACTACCTTAAGTGTATATTTTCTTCGAGATAGTGAAGTAAATGTATTACGCGATTTTTTTTTCACGAAGTATCCTTCAACGAACACAATTTTTCCGTCATCGGTGAAATTTAAAAAATCCACAATTTTGAAGCAAGGTAAAAGTAACAATGTCTGGACATCTAAGGAAGCAGTCGCGATCCTCGGACATCCTTGAACAATCGTATGTCCATCGCTCTTTTACACGCACGCTTTGTCCGATCATAGGGAAGTCAAATAATCCCTTACATTGCTTCCGTATATGTTTTATAATTTATATTAATATTTTTTTAGTAATGTATTTTCATACGTCGCTTATTTTGTTTTAAATTCATCGTTTGATAAATTTCCGTACAAAACTTCTACGAAAAAAAAAAAAATCATAATTGTTACGACAGATCGGCTCAGTCGGCAACGAAAACTGTAATTAACTTTTGCACAACTTTCGCTAAAAAATTCTTACACGAAGCGTGAGTTAACTCAAGCTCCGTGTAGGAAATTGCTTTGGAGGATGAACGGTGGGTTACCGTTAACAAAAGTATGAAAAAAAAATGGTGCGAAGTAATTTGCACATGGTTTCCTCATTTATTACAGTTTCGCGCATAGCTTTCTCTAGGAGAAAGTTCGTTAATCGATTTTTGACTTCCTCCTGGAGGAAGCTATGCGCAAAATGGTAATAAATGCGAAAGCCATGTGCAAATTATTTTGCAACATTTTTTCATATTTGTGAAAACCAAGTTTCATCTATGAAGCAAAGAAATTTATTTTAAAAATGAATTATAATTTAAATATACTTTCTAATTATCATGTCAAATAATGACATGAAGTGTAGTTGTGGTCCCGAAGATTCTAAATATGGTTATACATTTTTGGTTAAAAAAATTCCCTATAAAAAACACCTTGTAACACGCAATATCGGCACAACGTTTGATGGATTTTTCCCACTGATCATGAATCTCCCATTTATTTAGCTTCAACCGCAATATTTGAAACGGAAACGTTTGTCTGCTTTGAGCTACGAATTTGTTTTAATTCAACATTTTACAAAATTTAAACGGGTGGATCGACTCTCGCCAAATTCGATAGGAAACATGTATCCATAATGATTTATTTATGTCGAATTTTTTTGGCAAACATCTCAATACGTTTGAGAGTAAGAGTGCAAATGATATTTTTTGAAAAATTGAAAATGTCACAAAACGGAGACCCCTCGACCGATTCCTACAAAATATTGTTTGATGTTAGTCTACTTCTGTAAAAAGTTTGAGTCCGATATTTCAAAATTTGCGAAAGCTAGAGCGCGGACACACTTTTTTTTTCGAAAAAATCAAAATCTGATTAAATCTGAACGA
The DNA here is from genome assembly GCA_958510785.1 of Exephanes ischioxanthus. Taxonomy (NCBI): domain Eukaryota; kingdom Metazoa; phylum Arthropoda; class Insecta; order Hymenoptera; family Ichneumonidae; genus Exephanes; species Exephanes ischioxanthus. Next base: position 22,305,798 of record OY294020.1, on the reverse strand, counting down.
GTGTTTAACTTATTGCGTAAATTGTAACAGACACCCAATAACTCTACATGCGTCTTAAATTTCAACAACAAAAACAAAAATCCATCCAACTATCGAGACATTTTTTTTGTAAATGTCATTTTGGAACATCCGAACAAGTGTACATGAAAATCAGGATTCTTTTTTTTTTTCAAAACAAAGCTTCCTCCGCGAGGAAGCAAAAAAAATCTATAAGTCTTCGTTACCGACCGTGGTAACTTGCGCGCTCGTGCCGACAGCTGGTTGACTCTTTTTTTTCTCCCGACTCAATGTTTCACCTTTGATTACATCGAGACTCTCCTGCTTAAATACGAAGGCAATTGGACGAGTTTTCGCTTTCGGGTTTATCGTTCGACCCTTTGTTCGAAATCGCTCGCTCTGGACCGGCTCGGGCGACTCGTCGATCAACCCTTCGAATTCGCTTCGAGTTCTACGACTTCCAGTCGCCACGGGAAGCTCACTCGGCACGCACAACGCTACGGTCACTATACAACACGACCACGACACGCTTGCAGAATTTCTCTTGTACTTACCCTTGCGAAAATACACACACAGTCTCGGACTTCCCCTCGAGCCCCGTTCGCACCCCCCCCCCCCCCCCCCCCCCCCCTCCCCCTCCACGGTCGTCCGGCGGCACTCCCAGACACAAAGTGTGCGTGCGACTGTGCGCCACGGGCCTCTCTTTCATGCGCATCCTCGTGAATCTCGACGTTATTATTATTATCGCTACCTATTCTTATCGTAACCTATGCTTTTCCGTTTTTTTTTTTTTTTTTTTCAAGATTAATAAAATTCTTGGACGACGATGAGAATGAAAAGAAAAAATAGCGTTGATTTTTATATCTCAAATCTTGTTTTGTTTCAACGTTTCGAAGTAATATTCGAGAATTGCTAATTGTTGCGACTTGAAAATAAAAAAATTGGAAATGTGACCAAACCGAAAGTCCTCGAGGAATTCTTACAGAAGTAAACTAACATCAACCCGACTTCGCTACGGAATTTGGTAAGAACCAAATTCAGTAGTGAAGACGGGTTGATGTTAGTTTACTTATGTAGAAAGTTTGAGACCGATAATTTTTTTGAAAATTTTAAAATCTGATAAGATCTGAAGGAATGTTTGCATTATTGTGTAAAATTTATTTTTCGAAGGCTAATAAAATTCTTCGACGACGATGAGAATGAAAAAAAATAACGTACATTTTTTCTTTAATTTATTTGTACTAAAGTACTCTGACATTAAAAACTAAATTTTTTTTTTACGAATACATAGCTTCATCGATGAGGAAGCAAAACTAAAATGTTCGTATCGCTTTTTCATAATATCCCTTTATTCGCAAAGGTTGCTCTATGTGAAAGCATTTTCTGTATTTTTGGCTTCTTCATAGAAGACGAAGCTTTGTGAATAAAGGGATAACATGCGGAAGCAATATGAAAATTCCAATTCTCAACTTTTTTCAACGTCAACGTCGTGTTTGACTTTTCGTCAAAACTGATGTCGGATCTGTTCTCGGAGTGAAAAAAATACATAGAATTATGTGCTCTGGAAATATTTATTTAAATTTTTATTTTTTTATTTTTCGGTTTTTACTCAAGAAATCCAAATGATTTCTTGAGTAAAAAATTGAGTAAAACTGAATCCACTGGGCGTAGCTTTTGCAATTCCGCCATAAACATATCTTACAGTATTTTTTTACACTGATCGCAAATATACGACTTATTAATTTATAGATGAATATTTAATACGGAAACTTGAGTCCAATCTAAAGTACTAATTTTTCATGAAATTAAAAAAATTCGGAATTACATAAATCTCGAACGATTCGATCGATCCTCCCAAAATTTAATGAGGGTCATTGGACGATAATATTCTATCTGTGTGCACGATTTTAGCCATATAGCTATAAAATTGTAACAGGCAGCGCGCGAACCGACATTTTTGAAAAAATTAATAATCGCGTAAAAAAAATGACTGCCAATTTTTCAATGAAATTGTGAAAAAAACATTGACCATAGACCTATGCTATGTGTGAAGTTTCAGCTCGATCGCTTGAGACATTTTCGAGTTATACCGGTTTCGAATTTATCGGGTCTGATTCACACGTACACGAATAAAAAAAAATCCGAATATGTGTTTGTGCACGCACACACAAACCCATATTCGGATACTTTTGCTAAATGTGATTATTATCAATTAATAATAATTAATTATCATTCATTATTAATTACTAAGAAATATTTAATAATTAAACATATTTTCGGTAATGCTCAATTACGGGGATGCTGGGATAGTTTTTAACTCCTTACTGATCTTTCTCATCGAAGGAACTAGGCGATTTCTTAGTTTCAATTTAGAATTAATTGACATGCTACGCATATGCTTCAAATCGTGTAGGAAAAGCGCTCCGGTGTGCAGTCGAATTTTCATTAACAACGTACAAAGAATTAAGAAAATCGAATAGTACAGTTTGCGAAAGAGCATGAACGTAGCTTACTACACTTTTTATCGGCTTCGATCACTTGACAAAAGTGAACAGTAAACGTAAACGTGCACTGTAAAAAATATTATGAAATTTACAACACATTTAATATACAAAATTATATGGAATATACAACCTCGGTATATGAAATTAGAATTCATACACATTGTATTTGAATTTTTATAATTTAATCTTAAATGCAATACCTGTACATTGAAATTACCGGTGATGGCATTGAAAATTAAGACATCCGTATATGAAAATTATGTTATTATTACAAATATTATACAAATAATATTGTTTTTAATATACCGGTAACGCAATATTCTTAGATATGTGTCAATGAAATTTCATATACTGTATATGCATAAAACTTCATATACATTTATGAATTTTCAAACAGAAATTTTTTGCAGTGTAGAATACACTTTACATGGATTTCTTTTGTGTGATAGACTCTGTAACGATTTTGACATATTCGGCGAGTTTTAGAGAATCGTCTTGCACTCTCGTTTTACATATGTGAGTTCCAGAATCAAGAGACGCGGTAGCGTCTCGACGCCAAGTACTTAAAAAAAATGTAAGCGATAAGCGAAAAATTTGAGCAATCAGCGATATCAAGACGCTACCAAGTAGTTATACTCCAATATGCCGGAAGTAATTCTTTGCACTCAATTATCTCGGAAACAAAGCATCGGATCGAAATGGTCCTAACATTTTTTATCTATTTAATTTTATACCCTACAAGATAGATTCGGTTGAAATTTTGGAGCGGCCATGTTGGTTTTCGTGACAAATAATAATATTCGACTTTCTTCATTTCTTGGACTTTTCAACTGAAATTCAAGTGCTGGCCGAAGCGTTTGTGGCTAGTATTACCGGCCTGTAAAATTTGAAGCATAAGCGTAGCATTTTAGTGATGTAAAGTCGATTCCACGAAATCGTCTCCTTCCGTCGGTAAAACAGGAAGGTCCAACAACTTAATGTAAATCGAGGCCTTGGTTCAAGGATGCGAAAGGCAACGTTATCTCGAAAGGAGGACTGTACTATTATTATCATTATTATTATTATTATTATTATTATTATTATTATTATTATTATTATTTCAACGTACGTTCAAAATATAAATTCCAAGGTCAAGCGCGCATTTGTTCAACGCTCGGAATTGAGAAGAAAAACGCACATAGTTTTTGTCTCGATTCCTGTACTCTGGACGACTTCAAACATTATGTATCGAGAATGATAACAAACTTCCCCGATACTCTGCTATAGTTTCTGCAAAGTTATTCGTGATCCTGTTTTTTTATCCTCTTTTCCCGCCTTGCCTTTTCTTTTCTTTCAGATTTATTTATTTTATTTATTTTTATGCAATTAAAATTTTATTAACATTTAATATTAAAAACTAACATTTTTTACATTTATTTTTTATGCGTGAAACGCGAAAGGATCGACATGAATTAATCGTTTGTTTATTTTTGTTTTCTTTTGCAGGAGCGGCTGGGACTGTTGCTTCGGTCTTCGACGCAGAAGATGACCGGTCACATGACTCGCAGTTCCGCCGAGACGATCTAGCGTTGCGCACCGGTTTCGTGTAATACTGAGACGCGACTGGACGAGGATCCGCGAGGGGGTGACAAATAAATTAAAGAAAAAACATTGTTCTACGGTGGAAGAAGAGCAAGGAAGAAAAAGAGCTGCCGAGAGGAGGCGATGGATGAATGGGAGTGAGTACGGCGCCTGAGCAGCGCAGGTGTGGGAGTAGCAGAGGCGGCGGGTGGGCTCCTCTGGATGTCGAGGCAGCAGCACCTGCAACGTCAGTGGCAGTGATGGCCCCTGCTCTGACGGAAAGCGGTCCACAAAAACCCAACAATTTGCTACCCCCCTTACCGGCTGGTGGATTTCTTTCCGCTGAACAGGCTGCTCAGGTAACTAAAAATCAAACCATTATTTTGAGATTAAAAAAATATATATATATATCTGTGATGGAAAGAAATATTAAAAAATTGAAATTTTCATATAGCTTTTTCATAAAAGTAGAATAGTTAAATTTTCGTATCGCTTTCTCAGAAAAGTTGAGAATTGAAATTTTCATATCGCTTCCTCATAAAAGTGGTAATTGAAATTTTCTTATGACTTTCTCATAATATTCCTTTATTAGCAAAACTTCTTCTATGAGAAAGCATTTTCTATATTTTTGGCTTTCTCATAGAGAAAGTTTCGCGAATACAGAAACATTATGAGAAAGCGATATGAAAATGTTCATTTTCAACTTTTTTTTCAACGTCAACGTCGCGTTAGATTCTTTATGCAAAGCGATTCAAGTTCTGCGCGTAAAAATACACCAACGTCGCGCACTTCACTTTGATGGATCTGTGCTCGGCACAAAAAAAATACATGGAATTATGCGCTCCTGAATTTTTTTTACACTTTCGATTTTTCGATTCGGCACTTTCGACTTTCGATTTACACACACACACATATATTTGGGGATTTTTTTCTAAGTACGATTTTTCGATGATTTGAAACATCCTGAATACAAAGCTTCCTCTATGAGGAAGCAAAGAAACAAATTTAATAAAAAAGCTTTGAACTGCTCTACATTATGAGATGGCGATTTCACTATAAATGTTCCAAATTTAGTTTGGCTTTCATTATGCAAACCGAAGATCACAATTTTTATTTCTACCGATCGAAAATGTTTAAAGTGAAAAGGAATGAACGAATCTTATATTACAATATCTTTCTTTCTAATGAAAAAAGAAAAAACAATACTGTTTGAAATGGTCTACATCAGCGTCTCGAGATTTTCTATAAAACGTCGAAATTCCATGTATTATTATTTTTTTTTTATTCGGTTTGGATAATGACAAAGGCAAACTACCTTCGAAAAATTTATAGTGAAATCTCGATACGATAGTGTAGAGCAGTTCGAAGCTTTTCATTGAATTCTTTTTTTTTGCTTGTTCATAGTGGAACCTTTGTTTTGGTGAAAAAAAAATTTCGATATTTCAATGAAAACGTGTTCAGGATGTTCCAACACATCGAAATATCACATTTAGAAAAAAATTTCTGGATAAATGTGTCTGTGTATGTACGTATGACGAGAAAAATTTCAACCGCTATAACTCGTAAATGCCCCGACCGATCAAACAGAGATTTCCCACACAACAGGTGTCGTTAATAGTAAATTCTTCAAAATTTAATAAAACAAAAAATTCAGTTGTTTTTCTTGTATGTCGCAGGTCTGCCAGAATCGCGAGGTCCTGGCAAAGTTCGTAGTCTCAGCGAGCGTCGAGCCGTCGAAGATTGACGAGCACTGCTTGCGAGGAATATCGAAGGAGCTGATCCGTGATGTCATCAATTCGTCGAAGTACAGCAACGGTCTCGATAGCCTGTCGTCAAAGTTCGTCAACGTCACTGGCACAGCCGACGAACTGATAGCAGCGGCGAGCGCCGCGGTCGGTTGCGTCGGCGGCGATCTCCCCGAAGACGACGACCTCGGGATCGTCGAGAAGCAAAATTTCACGTTCTCCTCGTCGTCCTCCTCGTCATCGTCGAGCTCATCGAATTCCTTCGAGGCGAAGAAACAGAAGAAATCATCGAGAGTGACCGGCAGCGGGCCGTCGTGCGATTTCGCTAGTCCGGAACCGAGGCCGGACGGAATCGTGGCGGCGAAGCCGGAAGAGCCGGATCGACCAACTATAATGAACATCGATCCATCCGATGGTCAACGGACCGACGAGATGGGCTTTATCGTGACTCCTTCATCTACCGGCAATCTGCCATCCGGAACCTCTTCGTCGTTAGAAGTCGGACTACTCGCCTCCGAAAATTCACTTCGGAACACCCTGGAGATCGACTCCCCGGTTGCGAGCGAGAACCCAATGGGATCCGACCTGCCGTCGGTATGCGTCGACGGGGACGACGACAAGGACGATCACCTCGACGTCGATCGCATCATGACGACCTTCACGACCGACGACCTACCCTCCGCGGTCACAGACATCGGGCACAACGTCGACGACATACTGCAGGTCGTTAAGAGCTCGACTAGCAAACGTTTCGATCGTTGAACGATGTACCCGTACGGAAAAAAATATATATATATATATCCGAAAAATATATTTTCAAAATATCATATTCTTCACGCGACAATTTATTCTTTATATAAATTATATGTTTTTAAAAGGCTTTATAATATTTTTATATATCGGAAAAGATATAATGTTTTCTTTTTCGGATGACATATATTAATTATATAAAAAATTTCGCAAAAAGTATATTTAATATGTGAGGAATATATTTTCGCCTATACGTTTTTTTCCGTGACGATGGACTTGCGAGACGTGACAATGTTTAGTTTATAAATACAACAAAAGTTCATTTACAAGTTTACATGCGAGGAATCATTGCGATTCGTTGACAAAATCAATCTGAAATCCGCTGGTTGAGTTTACATTATTGCAGCGGCACAGGGATAAATAAGTAGGGAACTTTGCATTTCCTCACAGCCTCTCGAAAGAAAAACGGTGCAAAGTAATTTGCACATGGCGTCCTAATTTTTTACCGTTTTGGGCATAGCTTTCTCGACTACAAAGTTCGTTGACCGATTTCGGCGATCTCACGGCGGAAGCGCTTATAATGTAACAATTGAATGGACGAAATTTATCGCGAAATTGATTGTAAAAATTTGACGAGTCAAATTTTCGTAACTCTTCGTTTCGAGGACATTCTCGAATATATTCTTCTCCGCTGATTATAAATCTGCGGCTAATTTTACTTCGAGCGTGATATTTGACGCAGAAACTCGTCGAACGTAAAATGCAAATTATTCAAAAAAATTCAAAAATTTTAAAATCTGATAAAATTTAAATGGTTGAATCCAATTGCCACCAAATGTAATACAAAACATTGTGCGGCGTTTATTCATGCACGTGTTTACAGCATTTTTAATAATGAAAAATGAAAATTCAAAATTTCATAACTGCTCGGATAGATTCCGGACAAATTCAATATCAACGATCCTTGATTAATATATTTTATTTGTGCACACTTTCAATATTATAGCTCTAAATTTACGAAAGTTCGAGTACTCGAGCCATGTTTTTTTAAGAATTCAAAATATCTTAAAATCTCAAATTTGAAATCAATTTTCTCGAAAAACGTACTGAACAAAGGGAAGTGACCACTTCGCCTGTGTACCAAATTTCAATCAGCTGGCTTAAACCGTTCGAGAGTTACAGCGATTTTAGAAGGATGATTTTTTGTTTATTACTAGGAAAATGTGGAAGCTGAATGGATTATTGGAACCTGATGGAAAACTGCAGAATGTTTCCCGAACATTTGCCGAAAACTAGATGTAACTTTTAAATATTATAAAATTGTTGACATTTTTTCAAAAATGTGTACTTTACGCCCGACGAATGTACATCAAATATCTCATGAATAGTAAAATTAGTTGCAGATTTATAATCGGCGTGAAAATAATATAGTACAAATGTCGTCGAAACGATGAGTTACAAAAATGTTACGTGACGAACTTTAACAATGAATTTCGCGTTAAATAAATAAAATAACATTTCATATTGTAAGCATAGCTTCCTCTGTGTGTAAGCCAAAATCGATCAACGTGGTTTCTCACCGAGAAAGATCCGCGCGAATCGGTAAAAAATAAGGAATTTATTTATTTTGCAAAAGGTCTTTATCACCTGTCCTATAATAAAATTTAATTTTTTACCGCAGGTAATCAAATCCATGGAGGGTGCAGAGTCCGTAGCCTCGATGACGAGTTCCTCGGAGCAGCCGCAGGGTGTCGAGATGTTTCCCATACCGGAGGGTTTCTCGTCGTTCGAGCGCGATCTCCTGAACGACGTCGACGTCGACGTCATGAACAGCCTCTGCACCGAGAACATCGGCCTGGGGAACATCGAACCGGCGGAGAACGAGGCTCAGAGGGTCGGCGCCAATCTGAGGAGTCTTCAGGAGACCGCCGAGAATCGACAGTTCGAGAGCGAGAGGCGATGCGCTTTTTTGCTCAGGAGACTGAGAAAGCTCCAGGCGAGACTGGTCGGTCGTCACGTCGCCGAGGAGACGACCGGCGTCCTCGAGTTGGCGCATCACAGCGTCAAGAAATATTTTTTTCAAGAGCTCGTCAACATCGGACAGAAGACCGGGGTCAGAAATTTTCCGGAGATTGGCGGAAGTCTTAGCGATTTTCTCGGTAAAATCGAGAAATCGTGCGCCGTTCAGAGCAACAGCGTGAGCAACAGGCAGAGACTGCTGTGTCGGTACTTCGGCGCCGGTTCGAGCGACAACGCCGTTTCGACGGCCGGCAGCGAAAGAGTCAACCCCGGGACTGCCGGGAGACTACCGATTTTTGGCAATCCCCAGGTCAAACTGGACGGCGACGAGATCGAGAACGTCGCCGGACCACTCGCCAAACAGATGAACGTCGTCGAGAACCAGCTCGACTCGGACTGCACCGCGTCGAGCTCCGGCGGCGAGAGCTGCGACGAGATGCAGACTTTCAATAATCCTCATCAGCAGACTCTTCCCATGTGAGTGGGAAATTTTTTCGTCTCTTTTTTCACACATTTTTGCGTATGTTGGAAATGTTAAAAAATAAATTGCATTATTTAATACGCAATTTTATGAATTTTTTATGCGAAAACAGTGTATCAATTTTATTACAAAAAATTGAGGAAAAATTAATTTTTCATTATATTAAAAATGTCCGATAAGTTCGATTTCATATACTGAGAGTTAATTTTTAATCGTTCCCCTGTTTTAAATTTCATCTACCGGTTTGTGCATAAAAATTTTATAGTTATGTGTATTCATTTTTCAAGCTTATTTTACAGCGCATTCACGAGAGCTCCGGAATGGAAAATTACATTTTTCATTCACCTGTAAAATATTTACCGTCGCGTGAGCCTCGCAACGATAACATACGAAAAAGTTCGTTTATCTTCAAAAATTGTTTGTTGTAAAAAAAAAAAAACTTTTTGCCTTATCAACAAATCTCACAAAATTCTGGCATCGCGTGGCAATCTTTTTTTTTAGTCACTTCGCAAATGCACTTTGTACAGGAGGTCGTTGTTAAAATTTGGATGATCGATTCGCAGCAGAATCTTTCGCACTAGTGAAGCGAAGTTGCATCATCATTGATCCCACGAGTCTGATGACTCAGTTAGAGTAACTAGCGAAGCTTTTGCGTAACCAACTCCAAATGTTCCCAGATCTAAGATAACACGTGAGCATGTGTTCTTAACGTCTTTCTTCCATCTTTGTGTTTTTCACTATCAATTGCAGTTAATAAAAAATTCTATCGTGTTTTACAAGTGCAAAATCTACGGTTTCGCTGGTAAAAAATATCCCTTGGAACTGAAGAAGCCGTGTTTCTAACACTGTCATGCCCAACGGCGTTCGCATATTTCCGCTTGGGCCCCAAGCGGGAATATGCGATCTTTCTGATAGCCGAATATAATTTTTTTGGTTCGGTTATGGAATTATTTTATTTGCTCGTATGATTTTACTAACAAACTAAATACAGATAATTTTGCATGGATAATTTCATAAGATTACCCGATTGGCACGTTTCGAAGAGGTTTAAATTTTTCGATGAATTTTCAATGTTTACCGCGAAATGGTTGGGGTTAAAAAAAACCGCGAAGGGTTGGGGTTAAAAAAAAAAAAAAGAAATGTATTACATTTTTTGTTACCGACTGAGAGAGAGGTCTCACATCCGGAGATACGAGATAAATGTGACCACGATTTTTCAAAAATGTATATAGTTGGATGTTACCCGATCGCCTGTAAAAATCTTTAAGCAAATTTGCTTTTCGAATCGGTACAGTAAGGAAAAAATAATGATAACCGATGTTTTTCACATTACTAAATTGTGAAAAAAAAAATATGACGGTAAAAATAGTGTTTTTATGGTAATTTTACCAGATATAAAAAAAATACCCGTATATTTACATCTCTGGTCACATCGCCTTAACGCGATACGATTAAACTATTATTATCCTTGTTATGATTATTTATTCAATTTAATAAATATTTGTCTTATTTATTACTGTTATGATTATTAATTATTTTTTTTCTCAATTTTCTAGCTCGAAGAGGGCAAGCTGGCGATACGCGCAGGACCGTGCGGGCGTGGCGTCCCGCTGGACCTGGCTGCAGATACAAATCTCGGACCTCGAGTACAAAATTCGTCAGCACAACGATCTTCAGCGTCAGGTTCGATCGACGAAGGGTCTCGTGTGCCTGGAGAACACCGAGACCGTGAACGGTTACAGCGGTGTCCTGCCGGGCTCGACGCCGGGACGCTGCAACGCTCCCGAGACGAACGAACCGTTGGCCAGTCGGACTCGTCCCTTCGTTTACGGGCTCTACAGAAAACGAAAATTGCTCCAGGTCGACAGACTTCACGAGCTCTCGAAGAGGGCCGCGAAACCGTCGACGGTCAGATGCGACTGCGATCACGTACTGCCGGCGTGTGCTCTGTGCACCGGCAGAACGGATCCCAGACAACCCCAGGAACCTATCGAACTCCTGTCGATGCCGGAGAGGGTCGCGCGCGTCGATCCGAGCTTTCATCCGGCTCTTTCCTTCCCCGATGGTAATTGTCGTGCAGGAATGACAAAAAATTCTTGCGGCAAATTTTACTTTTGGTCAATCAAGTTTTGGAATTTTTCTCAAATCTTCGAATACTAGTGAACAATTTTTACAAACTATAACTGATTTATTTATTTATTAAAGTAATTTTTTAATTAATTTTTTTTTTTTTTTTTGTTAATTTATTATGCCAATTTCTTAATTTATTATACCCTGCACTAAATAGATGTCGTTCACGGGACCCATTTCGACGCGATCATGAGATCAGTCGACTGGCAGCAAAAGATGCTGCGCGGCAATCACCGAATGACGAGAATAAAGGACAAGGAGAGCGGAGCCGAGAGAAGAAGTAAGAAGCAGCAGCAACAACAACACCAACAACAACAACAGCAGCAGCAGCAACAGCAGCAACAACAGCAGCAGCAATTACAGCCCGAACACAGAACCAAGTATACGTCGAGAATCAAGAAATCATCCTCCACTATTCTCACAGCGAGTGAGTTTCGTAATGGGTTTCAATCACTCGAAAATTATTTCTTTATCAATTATTAACAATTTTCATAAAATTTTCGACTTTCGCTAAATTTTCAATATCCATTAAATTTTCAGTCTTCATAAAATGTTCTGTCGTTATTAAATTGTCCACTGTTCTTAAATTTTCAACGCTCATTAAATTTTAAATTTTCTTTAAATTCTCGAAATGCAAATTATTGGCATTTTTTTTTATTTTCAAATTATTGGCATTTTTATTCAATTTTCAATTTATTGGCATTTTTATTCAATTTTCAATTCATTGGTATTTTTTATTCAATTTTCAATTTATTGGCATTTTTTATTCAATTTTCAAATTATTGGCGATTTTTATTCAATTTGCAATTTGCTCACTCATCAGGAATAAAGAGGAAGATGCTGAAGGGTAAGAGGGAACGCCAGGGCCACGGACGTACCGGGAGTATTCACGGACTGAGCGGCAGCGGGGGCGGCGGCGGAAGCAGAAAAAGGGCTGCGAAAGTTCCGCCCCAACCGGAGGACGAGGACGATGCGAGCGCTTTGTCGGGCTCGAGCAAGCATTCGTCGCCAGTGCCTTCCCCGTTGCAACCACATCATCACACAACTACTGCCATTGCCGAGAAAAATCCACTCAGGGAGAAGGGTTCGAATTCGCATGGGTAAAAAGATTATTCCTTTTATTCTAAAAAAAAAAAAAAAACCGTTATCAGCTTTCTCATTGGTCAGCTTCGGCTAGAAGAGTCGCTTCACGGTACAAATCACATTTGCCGCAAATCGGTGACTCCTCAGATCTTTTATCTAGATCTAATTGCAAGTTAAATAACGAGTCGTGTGGGAAGACCTATTATCCGAGAACGTTCCGCATGAAGTCTCTAAAAAATTACCTTTTTTGTTAATGATCCCGTCTGCCGTTAACAGTCTTCGCAAAACTCTTGCGGTTTATCGTTGCAGGACAATTTTTTTTTACTTTTGTCCAAATAAAAAGAAATAAAAAAATAAAAATAAAAAAACAGAAAGTTCGTTACATCAATATTTTTTGTAGTTACAAAGTTTTACATTCTTTCGATCACCTCTCGTTTTTTGCTCGTTAACTCTTTTCAAGGATGCTTGGGCCAAAATGCCTTTCTGTTCGATCGCTATAAAACTTTGCTACTTTGTAGGGAAAGATCCACTGAATCGTTCGATATTCTTTTGTAGATTTTTTGACCGTGTAGTTTTTTTTTATTAATGCGTGTACAAAGCTACATAAGGTACCGTGTAAATGTTTCGGAAATCGGTCGGTAACGACAGAACGTAGCGATTTTCTCCGCCGATTTCTGTCAGATTCGAATAAAAAACCTACCACAGCGAAGGGCACGCTATCAGACAGATTGTGTCTGAATTTCAAGAAGATTCACCGTTTTGTTTCTGAGATAAATTCAATAAACGAAAGACCCTAGCTCTGTCCAGTCGCTTGCTCTGTCTGCGATTCTCACTCGCACACTGACTAACGCGGTCACCGGAGCCACTCCTGTTCGCCTCTCGCGATTTTGGCCCAAACATCCTTAAAGCGAACAACAACACACTAGCATCGAAGAAATTTGAAAAATGTTTAATAAAAAATAATGTATATGTGAAAAAAAAGAATAACTCGGCCATGAGCATATTGACTTCGAAGATGTTACATAAATTTGGTAACATTTAATTGAATTTAGAACACGCAAGACCTTGACGAAGTAGTCGACATGCATTATTGATACTTTATATTGCCGAAGGGCGAAGTTATTGCTAAGTGAAATTTTGACTCTCGGATCAATTTTTATAATTTTTTGTCTTTTATAGCCGACTGAGACAGAATTCTTACGACATCGACAACATCGTTATACCCTACAGCGTAGCAGCTTCTACAAGATTAGAGAAACTGCAGTACAAGGAAATACTGACACCAAAGTGAGTCACGATGATCATCATTATTTTTATTATTAAATTTTTACGATTGATTTTTAATAAGGATACCCCCCTCGAAAGTCTCGTTAAGTGTTTGGATACCAAGTTGCAAATATTACGCGTACGTCACATTTTAGTCTCGACTCTGCAGTAAACTATGTGTTGTGTTTTTCACTAGGTGGAGGCTGTGCGAGGATGCTTCGAAGATGGACGTGAAGAACGGTGTCGTGCACAGGCCTAGTCAAGACAGCGATGTGAGTTACAAAGAAAAATCCTCAGGGACAATTTAGCGATTACCGACGAAGTTAAATCGGCGACAGAAATTGAGAAATTATTTTAACAAATTTCTACTTACATGAAGTCATTGACTTCATTATTGAGTATATATCTTAACGTTTTCGACGATTATTTATTGTTTAAAAATGTAGACGCTTAATAATTGCGTCACGTATTTCACGATTATTTATTGTAAACCACAGGTCGAGGACGTGTCCGAGGAGGCGATAGCTCTGCGACACGAGAGAAGCGAGCGCGAGGAAAACAAGCGTTTCATGACTTACGTGAATATGCCCCATCAGGGCAGAATTCGTCAGAGTCGCCGAGCGGACAGCAGAGCCGACAGTGGGGCTAATACCCCAGGTAATTTATTCCTCGGCTAAAAATTTAATTAATATAGTTCCAGATATATAATAATAGTTCCAGAATAATTTGCAATTTATTACAAGCTTAATTGTTTACTCGAGAGAGCGGCGTGGTAGGTCACTATGCGTAAAATTACGCCTGATGTGAATTATTAAAATCATACGATTTTCTGATTTCACGATCGTAGTTTAAAAAACAAAAATTTCACTTATTTTTTTTTGTTTATTGTTTTTATTTTATATGAAACGAAAAAAATTATCTCTTCGTTGGTCAAGCGCAACGATTTAGTTGCGGGTAAAACGAACTGACTCAATAATTTTTATCTTATCGCTCGCAGATCCAATGTCGCCGCACGCGAGCGATTTCGGTGGCGACGTCACATCACCGATCACCTCGCCACCGGCGACGCCCTCCTGCGTCACCCAGGACTCGGATCATCACCAGCAGCAGCATAACGCAAATCTCGAAAGTCACAGGGGTTCCTCATTGCAGAACGCTATACGACGAAGAACCATCTCGACGATGAGACTCGTCAAGGAGGACACCGGAAGTTCCTTCGCCGATGACGAGCATGAGGTAGTTTTTACCTTCCGTTTTTACGCGCGTCCAAAGAAGAAATTGTCAAAAAATACACACTAAAACTTGTTACTTTTTTCGTTATTGAATTTTCAAAATTCGGGACTGTTTCACTGAGTAAAGTTTGATCGAGGTAACTTGAAAAGTCAACATTGCGATATTTTTTTTTTACGTAAATGCAATGGGCACTGAAAAATGCGTATGAAAACGGTTGTAGATTACATTTTTTTTTTTTTTTAGGAATTCCTGTAATTCTGACCTTTTTCACCATAATAATTTTCTGGCGAATCGACTTTCCGAGTGAAATTTGTGATATTTTTTGATTAATTGAACCTGTCATAACTTACTGAAATTTCGATATTTCGACGAATAATTTGCATTTGAAAATGTAAGAATTAAAAAAAAAAAAATTAAATCGAGTTCTTGATTCGAACGTTGCGAAAAAAATCTGTACGCACATATTTGACTCAGAGACCGGTATAACTTATCATAATTCTATCGGCTCGAGTAAATGATCGAGGAAAAAAATCGTCCGCTCGAGCTTAAATAATAAAATGTTAGTACGTAAGAAAAACAGAATTTTGTCGAGCCATCAAAAATACAAAAAAAAAAAAAACCTGATAAAATCGATTGCTCAATGTAGCGGGCATTTGAAATACAGATACCGCCTTACGACCCACGGACATTTCCACTGGCCGAGGAGGTGTACGACAAGATGCTTGAAGTTATGCCGGACGGTCACTGGCAAGCTTCGACGGGATCTCTATGCTCCAGGGAAGAGGACAAGGGTGAAGATGTGAGTTATTTTTTTCATGCTATTCTGAACATTTTTTTTTTTTTAAATAATAATTTCTAAAGTTACGGTAGAACCCCGTTTGTCCGAGGTAATCTGGGAAGAGCGTACGTTGGATAAGTGAAATCTCGGATAAGACGGATAACAGGACTGCTCCGGGCGCGGGCATTGCTGCTTTATCCGTTTTGTCCGAGTTTTCTCTATTATGCAAGCCTACACCTCGGTTCACGCGGAAGACTCGGATGAGTTGAGTCCCTCGGATACGCGGAGGCTCGGTTGATCGAAGGTCGGATAAGCGAGGTTTTACGGTACTTAAAAAAAAAAAAAAAATTATATAATAATTCACGAAAAAAAATGTCCTCGATCCTCATGATATCCGTTCTTCCCTCATTATTTTTTCTAAGTCGATGTGAAACTCGGTCGGTAACAAAAACTGTGATACATTTTTTTTTTTCGTCGATGCTAAAACTTCCGGTTAAGCAAAGTCTTACGCGAAATGAGTATAAATTCAGCTTCGTACAAGAAATTGCTTTTCAAGGTAAATGATCAGCACGGTTAAATACAAATTAATTACAGTTTTTATTACCGACCGCAGTATTTCACATATGAAGCTGAATTCTTGAGTGCAGATTTGCTCAGCTATGCGTTCTTGTATTTGCGACTGTCCACTCCGATTCCTTTCGCAGGATACATTTCGTGGGTTTTAACAGATGGACGCTTAATCCTTTATAAGTCACACGGTTCCGAAACTGTACCGAAACGAGGGAAACGGGACTAACCGACGACTAAGAGTGGAGATAGGGGTGTGACTTATAAAGGGTTAACAGAGCAGATTTGGGTAAAAAATGAACCCTCAACGTAGAGGAGAATAAAATGTAAGAACGCCTAATTTGGTTGCGTACATGCTGAGACTATCTCGATTATTTTCGGATTTAACTGATCAAAGCAGGGCTGCATTCAAAAACGCATCCATAATATTACGGACATATCGCGTATATATTCCCAGCCAAAAGAAAGTCCAGCGATAATTTACTGTACGTTTCCGTGAGATAAAAAATCTTGAAAAAAAAAAAGTTTAATTTTGCACTATAATAACGTCGTAAAGTTATTGACAAATTGGTTAAAATGAAAGATTTATTCGTAATTTTTCTTATAACTAAATGAAGTAATTGATGTTTCTGAAAACATCTTTTCAACCGACGTTAAGCAGAAATATTATTACGTACCACTTTATTATTACAGATTTTTCATGGTGTGATTTTTTTTATGTCCATTTTGCGGAAAATCAACGCGTTCCACTATTTGTGCAACAAAACTGAAATTTCGAACAGTTTATTAGACTTCAATCAGTCCATCTCCGAGAACAAAGTGCTTAAAGTTTTGAGATGACCGTGTCGGCATCTCCTAATACTTTCCCCCTATGGCGAGGTGAAACATGTACCACGTGACATCATTTTTTCAGGAAGCCGAGATGGAATCGCCAGAGTCGGATTCAACGGAATCGGCCTGCTGCGATGTCGAGGGCGAGGATCCGAATGATCCGGAATGGACGGTCGCCGACGACAGGGACACCGAGAAGGAAAGAATTCGTCCTACTGCCAAGAGATAGGAGAGAATAATCGTCGTTCCGATAATAATTATAATGATTATAATAATTCGTCATCTCTCTGTAATGCTAATACTACTACTCGTAATGAGTGTCTCGCCTCGGTCGTCAGGCGTCAAGTCGTTCTCGCGCGTTTCGCAGCGATTTTTAAATGCTATCGCGAACCTCGAATACGACCATGACGACGAAACTTTGATTAAAAAAATAATAATATCGAAACGACAGAACGAGAGTGAAAAAAAAACAAAAAAATTCACAAAAACAAAAAAAAAAACAAAAAAACGTTACTACGTGTGCGGAAGCTACCTGTCAATTGTTATATATACCTGTGGGTAATGTGACATGCACCTTAAGTTAATAGTATTATGAATCTGTAAAGTGTATTATAAATATAAATTTTATAACTTCATTAATTGCTTTTACCTGAATCGGCGGAATGACTACAGGGAAACGGGTGGGGTACATTAGGATCGAAGAGAAAAAAAAAAACTTAAGAAAAAAAGCTTTCATTGCTCTCACCGCGAACAAACGAGGGGAAAAAATGTACAAGAAAAAAAAAATCATAAAAAAAAGAACGAACGAGTGTAAAATATTTATCGCCACGTTTGGGTTGGCAAATTTCGCCAAGGATTTTCTGTTGCTACCGCGAAACATGTTTTTTACTGCTACTATTATTATTACTATTATTATTATTATTATTATTGATAATAGAATTACTAAACGAATGGGCCAAAGCGTTAGAATTTATCCGTACTCCCTCGTGTGTATCCACGCATCTTTATTATTATTATTATTATCATTACTCTTTTTTTTCACCCACGAACTGCGTTTTAAACATTCGCTCCCTCGTTTTTCCCCACTTTTCGCGTTATCCATTGTTTTTATCATTCACTCTTTCTATTTTCTTATTAATATTTCCCGTTTTTTTTTTCATTTTTTTTTTTTCTATCTTCGTTAAGATTTACCCATTATCGTTGATATGTTGTTCATCACGATTGTTTTTTTCTTTTTTTTATCTCATTTCTGATCGAGAAAATTGATGAAAGAAAAAAAAAATTAAAAAACTCACGCTTCGAGGGATTCGATTATTTTGTACAAAACTTGTAATTTATAATTATATTATATAACTACCATATGATAATATTACGGACGATTTCGGATTAAGAAATTGGAATAAAAACGTGCCAATTTAAAGTCCAAAGTTTTGTCTATTACATGTTATTTTTTCTTTTTTTTTTACCGGTGTCTTCTGGCGTCTATGCTATTTTGATGGTATTCAGATCATACGAAAGATTATGGAGAGTAAAAATCACCGAATTTTTTTGAACCCTTCCAGCGCACGGGGCTTCACTCCCCAAAATCGCAATGCAAAATAGTGCCCAGATTCGAGAAAATCTTCATTTTCTCATAGCACACGAAGTATGTAAAGAGAAAAAAATTTTGCTTTCTACAATCTACATGTGCGGCCTTAAAGTCCAATAAATTTGCTACAAAAAAAAGTTCAAATTGTTTTTGCCAAAAAAAGGTGTATAAAATAATGTCGAGGTCAGTTTAATGCCGAGTATGATTTAAGATACGCCACGGAATTGTGCGCTCGAAGGGTTGAGAGGTTGTGAAATACCACGGTCGGTAACGAAAACTGTAATTCATTTTTTCGACGATTCATGTTCGAAACCAATTATTCACACGAAGCAGTATTAACGTTCGCTTTACGTAAGAATTCGCATCCGGCCGCAAGTGATCAATGCGGAGAGAAAAGTGGCAATGTATAAAAAAAATGGTGATAATTGATTATTAGCTCGATCCGAAGGATATCGTCTGGGCGTCGAGGCTCTCCAGGTCGACGAGAACAGCGCACTTCGTGCTGGAGAATCGCGGAACGCAGATCAGCCGGACAACCTGGCCTTCGTCGCCTGCGTAAAAAAAATCCATGATAATAGTAAATCTTAGAAAAAAAATTAATCTAAGACAAATTTTTATATTAATTTACCCTCGAAAAGTTTAGTCTCGAATTTATCCGTGTTGCTGACGAAATATACATCCGGACATTCCTTCATTATGAACAAATCTTTCTCGTAGTAAGGATGCGACGGCAAAGTATCTGGGGCCGTGGGGCACAAGTGTCTCCACATGAGGGTTCTCTCGAGCCACTGGAGCGGCGTGACTTCGCTATTGGTGCCACAAACTCGCATAATATCCTCGATGGGCTGTCCGCTGGAGCCCATAATCACGCGGTTGCCCACTTTGCCGAGCCAGGGGTTGCTCGCTCCTTTGAAATTCGCGTATCTGCGAAGAAACGAAATCAATTGTTACGTAATTATTTTCACTAAGATACGAACATTGCACTATTAAATATAATTTGCAATGTAAATTACAATTATAATTATAATTGAAAGACTATATTACATAAACAAAATATTTAAAATATTAAAATATTTAAAAATGTTGCGCACAACTTTCTCTGTGAGAAAGTTCCTTGATGGCTTTTGGCTTTCTCAGAGAGGAAGCTGTGCGCAAAGTTGTAATAAATAAGGAAGCCATGTGCGAATTACATTGCAACTTTGTTCGCAACAAAAAGAAAATTCTACATCTCATAAAATTGAAACGGTCAACATTTTTCGCAAAAATTATTGTAGAAAATAACTAACTGAAATTTGCGCAATTCTTCGTTTTCAGGCTATGTCTAATGTATTTTTCCCCGCTGATGACGAATCTCCACAATATTTTATTCCCCGAGCGACATTTGATGCGTAAACTCGAGTTGGACAGGAATAACTTTTTCGAAAAATTCAAACATTTTAGAGTCTCATAAAATTGAAACGCTCAGATTAATTTTTGCCAAACATTGTACAGTGTACAAACGTTTCAGACGTCGTCGATTAAAATCTCCATGTTTTTTTTTTTTACGAAAACAGCTTTCTCTAATATGGAAGCAAAAATAGTTTAAAAAAAAAGGTCTCATAAAGATACGAAAAATGTCCTAACGATAGAATTTTACCACATTTTTTATGTACCGTAAAACATTGTATCTTCTAATTATATTTTACAGGACATTTTTTTTTTATTTCTGTTAAATATGATTATAAAAATTATAATTTTTAATCAAAATCATTCTAAAACAATTATAATTTGTGCGTCATAAAACATGATATTGAAATATACGATGTTTAATGATGCATTAAAGAATAAGTGTAAAAAAAAAACTGATCGGAAGCTCAGGGTTGAAAAAAAAAAAAATTATGAACCTGAATGATTTTCGGAGAATTAAGCGGTGCAGCGGTTTCTGAGGCAGCATGTAATTCGTGGGATCGTGCTGACCGGGCATGAGAGTAACGCAACAGTGTCCGAGAATCTCGTCGAGCCAAGAGTCCACTTTTTCAATCGCTCCGGAAATCTGAGCCAGCGCTTCGGTGTTGTCGGCGGCGTTGACCAAATAATCTTGTTCCTTCTTCGGTGCGCTCGCGGAGACGCTGTTGCCGGTGATGACGACCCGTACCACGGACGCCTGTTCCGCCTGAGACTGGAGATTTCCCGCCATTCCGCTTATCCACTCGGCCAGCAGACTCGTCGCCAATGAATCGCCGTTTTTTACTAGGTCCAGCGTCGAGACGAGCACCAACTTTCCCTTCGAGGAGGAGGATCGCGACCCGACAGATCTGGGAGGGCAGCCCGGAAAACACCAGTCTTCGGTCTAAAGATTAACGCAAAAAGAAAATCGCTAATTAAATTTCCATGCTTTTCTTTTTTGCTTCGCATGGCATAGGAAAAAATATTTTTATATGACTAAGAAATTGTAGTTTTTCTGTCCGGAATATTTGTGCAAAGTTTCAGCTCGATAGTTTAACGATTTGTCAATGGAACAGTCTGATTTTTGGTAAAATTAGAATATGAGAGTTCGAAACAGTAAAAAAATAAGGAAAATACAAATATTATTCAATCGTCCTAGTTCGATAAATTGCACAATCTAGAATATTAAAATTTTAACGAGAGTTCCAAATTTTTTTTTATCGCGCGAAGACTGCTCGCATCTCGACGAAAATCAAATTACAGGAATTTATTCATCTACTCGGGTGTTGAGCGGAGGGACTCGATGATTTGAGGCAAAAAAAGTATTTTATTTTTTTATCATAGGTAAAAAAAGTGCTCACATTTTGTTTTTTAAATTGAAAATACATTTTTTACACGAACTTTTCGTTTTCTGATATAAGAAAAAAAAACGAGTATACGTTTTTTGGCCTAAAATTGTCCGCTCTCATATATTAACTCGATAGATCAAGGCATTTGTTTTTTATTAAAGAGCTTTTAATTCCACAAGTCCCGCATATAGGTTGAAAAAATATTAATCAAATTTATTTATTTTTTAAATGTGCAACTTTTTAAAAAATGTCGAATCTCGATCGCGAAAAAAATCGATAAATTTCTCATTCGATGAAAAAAAAAGTTCTCTCTCCCAAGAAACGAACTTTTCTCGATGATTTTTTTGAAACGATGAAAAATTGTTAAAAATTATTTACAAAAAATTAATGTAGTTAATAAAAATTATAAAAAATGATTATAAACCTAAAAATCTTACATCAAAAGTTCCCAACTCAGTTTTGTGTCCAACAATAGCGCAGACTACTCCAGTGATTATTTCCCTGATGTCGACTCTGTCCCCCACAAGTTTGATGCGCAGCATCTCGTCCTCCAGGAACGGCTGATCCTTCTCGTCGCAGTAATCGTCATTGTGCTCGGGGACAACTTCGGCCGTCTCTTCCGAGAGCTCTCGCAATATCGAGGGTTTCCATTGTTGATGTTTGTACAGAGTACCAATAATGATGCAGCGACTTTCCTCCTGGTGCTCCAGATCTGCTAGTTTCACTATCGGAACTTTTCCTGAATGGTGGAAAAAATGTTCACTTCATATATATATTTTTTTTAATCAATTTTTATAAATATTTACATCTTTTAAATAAATAAATAAATATATTTTAATAAAAAAATTAATAAATTTTCGTAAATAAATAATTTACTTTATCAATAACGATGAGTTGATATTTTTTGTGGATTCATCTTACCCCACTTCGCTTCGGCTTTCTGGATCAAAACTTCCCTAAGCTCGCCCAGTCTACAGGCGTACATGTGAGCAAATTGTTTCGAGAAATCGATCTGGCTCTCATTGAAGTTCGAGGAGTAATCTTTGTAATCGGCATGTTTTCTCTCAAAGAGCGGAGCCTTGCCATCTTCGGACTTCAAAAGCTGTCCGTCCGGACAATCCTCCTTTGCGATCACCATTTTTTTTACTTTCAATCAAAAAAATTCTCGTTCGCTTGCTAATTATCGAAAATCTTCCAACAGGTGTTTACGTTCCAGAATTTCGCAACCGGTTCTCACATCGAGAATCCTCCATTCCGCTTTCTTCCCACCCATGTCGGTTTTCCCGCGAAAAAGTTCGCGGGAAATTTCAAATCCCGACATCTTACGATGACTGAGCGAAGCTGGAATCCAATTTTATACTTTTGTCTTCCTCACCGATCAAATATCACTATTTCTATGTTACCATCAGCTGATTTATAAAGTCGAAGATTTATTTGACTGGTGCTGATTGAAGTGTTGAGATTGGGTAGGAACTAGCGGCTAACGGATAGGTTACCGAAAGCAAAACATCTATTAAGGGCATGAGATACATACGTATCGATGCTCCGATGGTAACAAATCGCTTTCCCTATTTTCTCCGTGATGGGTGAGGCTTCGACCAAAATCACATTAGGTTTTTGTAGTCAATAGATATAAGTATGAAAACCTAATTTGCTTTTGCTCGTCGTATCAATCGTATTGGAGAAAACAGGGAAGGCGATTTGTTACCGACTGAGTCTGTACCACATGCCCTTAAGGGGATGCTGGACCTTCCTGTCTTATCGACCGAAATAGGCGATTTCTTAGTTTTCACTATTCGTCGTTACTATACGACGGGTATGATTGAAATAGCACAGAACTGTATTAATAACATAAACGATTATGTATAACTGTATTAATAACATAAACACACTGAAGCGTTTATGCTTCCGCTTCGGGGAAGATAAAAATAATACTGTAAAAAAATATATATACATTCATCGTCGCGCGGAAGATAAAAAATATAGCCGTTTTACAATAGGTCTGTTCATTACGAGCGTAGATCAGAGTGAAGCGCAAGCAGAGCGTTCGTTTAGCCGGAAGTACTGCTGAGCCCCCTAGTGCCTTGGGTTTCGATAGAGGAGTTAAATGCACCGAGGTTTCTATTTTTTTCTATGCTGCTAACCTCTAATGAAAGTTCCTGGAAAAAGCCTGGGGTCGACATGAGCCCGAACGCGTGATCGTTTATCTAAACTGGAGTCGAAATGAGCCCGACCGCGTGTTCGTTTATAAAGTCGCGCTCCCGTACGTAGTATGTGTAACTCAACTCAGCTAGAGTTGGGCAAAGACCGAACGCGTGTTCGTTTTTGTTAAGTGAGGCGTTTCCGGTTCCGAGCGCTCTGGGGCGGGATCCTGAGCGCTTATTATCTTAAAAGTTTACTCTAGTAACGAACAGACCTAATAAAAATAAAAATATTCATCGTACCGCGCGGAAATGCGCGTCCGAATGCCACGCGTTTCCGGTCGATAGTTCGTCGCTCGTCGAACAAAAAAGAAGCATACAAAAGTTCCCAGAAACTAGTAACTTTCCGCGTCGGAGTTTCGCACTCGTGTGTTTACCGCTCTCGATGTTCCCAGATAAAATAGTGATTTGTTTGCGGCGTTTCGTTCCAACCTTCGTTCCGTACGATCTCTCATCGCGGTTTACTGCAACAAGACCCCGAATGATAAACACGCGAACGGTTGCCCGACGAATCGTCTCTTTCCTCGTGCGACGGATTAATCGAAGAGAGCGCGTGTAATTTAATCGGCGAAAGAGACGCGTACGCGATGGAAGTCACGAGCGAACAGCAACCGGCACCGGTCGCCGAGGCCGTCCCCGTGCCCAGCGACCAGCAGCAGCAGCAGCAACAGCAGCAGCAACAGCAACAGGAACACAACGACGAGGGAATGGAAGAGGCCGAGGGTGATTACAACTACGAGGGCGACGAGTACAGGCACTTCATGCCCCGCGGCAGAGCCGGTTTTGGGTAATGAAAAAAAATACCAAAAAATTTCCAAAAATTTCACCCCTACCCTCTTCGACCCAACATTTTTATCCAGGCTATTTTTTTTTATTCCAAAAAATTACCCCCTCACTGCTGCTCAAAATATCGCTGTGGAATTTTTTTTTATCCCAAAAATTTACCCCCACTCCTGCCCAATTGCTTCATCCCGGGAAAAAAAAAATCCATTATTCTAAAAATTCACCCCACCCCCCGCAATTGTTTACCTCGGAGGAAAAAAATATCCAAAAATTCATTCCCACTTGGGCCCAAAATTTTGGTTCGGACGAAAAACAAATTGAACATTTTTTTGTAACATCGAAATGTTTCAGGCTGCTTTTCTGAGATCATTTTTTTCCAGCAGCCGAGGCTACGACTACTCAATGCGAGGTGGTCCGCCGCGTTTCCGAGGCAGGGGAGGATTTGGCCCGAGAGGCCCGATGTTCAGGGGAGCTAACAATGGATATCCCTTCGAGGGTCCGCCCAGAGCAAACTGTCCGCCTGGGTCAGCGGGGCCCAGGTTCAGGGGACCTCCTCCCTTTGATCCCAGCTGGGGTCCGATGGGACCGCCGAATCTTATGGGGCCGCCCAATCTCATGGGACCGCCGGGAATGGTATTTTTTTTTTGGTACTATTTAATTTTATTCAACGGATTTCTCACTTTTGCATAATGACTCATTACAGCCAACATTAGCGACTGAGATCATGAGCCGGCGTATATCACAAAATGTGCAATAATCGAGAACAGAGCTTGGCAAAGAACAGTACTTGACTGAGTACGGACAAAATACTTGACTAAATACGGACAAAATACTTGACTAAATACGGACTAAGAACTTGACTAAGTATGGCATAAGTATGGACTAAGTACTTAAAGTGCTGACTAAGTACTTGAAGTAAGTACCAGTAGGTCCTACTGTATTGAGTACGGGCAGGACTGAATTGCTGAAATGCTGAGTACTGTACGCTTATTCAGTACTCGATACTTCAAGACGCACTTCAAGTACTTAGTGTGTTTGCCCAGCTCTGATTGCGAATTCAGCGAACAGAAGTTCCCAATATCATAAAATCAGAATATAATTCAGTTAACGAGATGCAGATTTTATAAGTGTTGCACTTCCTTTCTGTAAGGTTTAATAATAATAATAATAATTATTATTATTATTATTATTATTATAACATAGTGTCCAGCAGTCCTAGAAGTTCTTCTCCTGGAACTGTCCCTGAATGTTGCCTGTCGTTGAAAAAGCCCTG
Organism: Exephanes ischioxanthus; assembly: GCA_958510785.1. NCBI lineage: Eukaryota > Metazoa > Arthropoda > Insecta > Hymenoptera > Ichneumonidae > Exephanes > Exephanes ischioxanthus. The sequence continues at coordinate 22,280,235 of OY294020.1, read as the reverse complement.
GAATGTCCTTGAATTTCACCTAATGTTCTTGAATTTTTTATCTCCCTGCAAATTTGAGTTAGTTTCAAAGTGTATGTTGAAGTTCAAGCCCAACTATCTATTTGATGAGAAAAAAAATGGATATTCATTTGATAAAAAAAAATTAATGGGAAATAAGCAAAAAATAAAAATAAATAAATAAAAATTGTTACATCGAATTTTTGTAATGTTTTTCTGGGCATCGATTTGCAATTATTTTTTTGTCACTTTCTAGCCTCCGCCGCACATGATGAACGGGCCGATGGGCGCGGGGCCCGCACAATACGGTCCGCCCGGCATTGGTCCACCCAGCATGAACACTGTAAGTTGATTTGCTTATAGATTTAATAATTTGTTTGTTTATAAACGACCAAGGACCTTTTTGCGATCTGAATATCTAATTTATTTATATATTTTTATTTTACGTTCCATTAACTATCCGATGAATTGCTCTGATTCGGGAATAAATTTTTATGGTCGAAACACGCGTAGAAAAATGAATCCATTAGACAGCTTTGGATTAACAATTGCAGTCACAGTTCTTGACACAAAAAAAGTAGCTTCGTGGGTTTATATTTATTTATCTATTTATTCACGAACATAGGGTAAACCAGCCGATGAATGGACAGAACCAGTGAATGGACGCTTTCCATAAGAGCACGTGCATAAAAAAACTTCTATTCACTGGCTCCTTCGGCTGCTCAACTGTCCATTCATTGGCCGGTTTACCCTACATGATGCTGTTGGTACAGTGGATTCCAATAACGGAAGGAAAACGATAAATGAATGGGTAATTTATAATAGTAGTGAAAGTATAACAATATGATGCAACATATAATATTACATTTTATTAATATATTAATAAAATGAATATATTAAGAAAATTTTCCTTCGGATAGTCTTGTATAAGGCAATGCTGTATTCAGACCAAAAGATATTCTAAATGAGAAGAAGAGAATAACGCAATGTTTTCAAGAAAAATATATCGCCGAAAATGGCGCTCAATTTTCGATACATTCGAGTGACTATTTAATGAATCGCATTTATTTCTACCAATATTGTACAGATTTTAATTTTTCTTTGAAAACATTGATGACGGTGCGTCATAGAATAACTGTATCAAATTTCGTCAAGTAATTTGTAGCCGTTTACAAGAACATCGCGGACAACGAAATCGCTCATCGCGGTGAAACGCATAACTCCCGTCTTTTTGCCCTAGCGTGCAGTCGGGAGTTAAAAAGAACTGTTCATAAAGTAAAGCTCGGGTAGCGAGTGTGTCGGTGTAAACCGAAATTGACCCGGCGATCAAGCGAGAAAAGTTTGCGACACTAGTAAAGCGGCAACGATCTCTCTGTAAGTCCAGTACGTATCGTCGGAATTGGGAAGACGATCTGCGCTCTCCTTTGTCGATCGGGAACAGCGTCCAGTAATTTGCCGATTAGGCAGAGACAGTTTTTTTTTATTATAAAAATTTCATCTAAAATATAATGTTTGTTATGCAAATAACGCACGAATTTCGAAGGGGTATGTGCAGGCTTCGAGTATAACCCCGCTATAATTTCTTCACTCAATAAGTTTTCTATTTTAGATACATCCATAAATCGAAATCATTTTGCAGTATCCAAGTTCGTATAGTTTCATCCTTTGAAATCCGGCGAATATTTATTTATTTATATATTAATCAACGGGCCCTTTCACACTTATAGTCTTTTTTAAATTGATATAACATTCAATAGAAATACATTTTAAATACTAGAATCAACACACGCAAAATATTATATAAATCTTCATTTATAATTATAATATATTAATATTTTTATATTTAATATGTTGATATTTTAGTCAAGAGGCGCACATTCTGTTTTCTCACACATATAGGAAAATAAATTTATAATTTAATATACGGATTGTCACTTATCCAAATTTCGTCTTATCTCTGAATCGAATTGCGATTGATTGACTGTTTTCTCTCGACAGATTCCAGGACAGCAGCAGCAGCAGCAGCAACAACAGCAGCAGCAGCCGCAGCCACAGGCTAACATTCCAGGGCTGGATCTGAATGGCGAGGTATGGGTGGAAACAAAGACGGCGGATGGCAAGTCTTACTATTACAATATTCGATCTAGAGAGACCACGTGGACGAAGCCGGAGGGACCAAACGTCAAAGTCATGGTGCAAGATCAGGTTCGTTCATAACTTATAAACCCGATTAATCAACTAATGTATTTGTTTGATACTTTATAAAATCCGTAATTAAGGAAATCGGGGAAGTTTGCCCGACGGCAAAGGTAGTTACTTTAAACTGTGTATAACAAGGCTACAACGAAATGTAAACAGTTTTACTTATGTTGAGCATGTGTGTCGACATTATTAAGTAGGAAAGTACATTTAGAAAATGCTGGTATTATTTATAACAATCTTGTTATTGCCGTTTGAACTAAACAAGCACTTCTCGCTTGTTACCACGATTTCGGTAAATCAACCGAAAATAGTTTCAGTAAATATAAGACAAAAGTGGTTCTCAATACCCTCCTTTATCGATTGGACCGTACAAAAATGTATTTACACAACATTCACTCAATGGCGAGCTAAAAAACAAAAAACAAAAATATGAACATTTTTGTTTTTTTTAGCTCAAACAGGTAATTGGGGACAACATTTGTCTCACAGTTACTAAAGCTACTTTCGGTCGTTTTACCGGAATCGTGGTGAAAAGTCAAAAGTGCATATTTAGTTCAAACGGCAACAATAAGATTGTTATAAATAATATAAGCATTTTTAAAATTTATTTTTCTACGTAATAATGTTACCGTACATGCTCACTGTAAGGAAAACTATTTACATTTTGTTGTAGTCTTGTTATGCACGATCTAAAGTGACTGCATTTTGGCTCGGCCAAACTTCCCTGGTTAATCCTTTACGTCCCGCAAAATTCGCCTGGTAAATCGTCGAGGCTAAGAATCATGACAATACGTTCCTTAAATCCGATTTTGTTTCCGATGAAAAAGTAAATATTACCGGGGTTCATTATAATTTCAATTATATTAAATTTCGCTTATTAATAATAAATTATTTTTAAAATGTCCAGCTGGAGCAGTTGGTGCACGGTGCGGCGAAACAAAACGCGGCGGGCGCGGCGGCGGCGACGAACATCGGGCAGCCGAATGTTCAACCTCAGCAACAAATAAACGACGGTGGCAACAGAGTATCGCAGCCGGGAAGCGAGCAACAGTCACCTAGCAACCCGACGGATCCGATGAATCAAATGAGCACGGCTCCGCCCGGCACGGGGCCACCACCTATGCTCAACGACGCCAACACTTCCGAAATCAGTCAACAACAGGCACCGCCCGAAGTCACCCAGAGCAATGGTGAAAAATAATTTAAAAAAATAATAATAATTTACTCTAAGTTTCGTGGCGTCTCGAACAGCCCGATTCCAACAGACATTCACAAATTAACCCTCGTGCATAGCTTTTTTTATTACGTTATTTACACCGCCGACGATTTCGATTAAAGATTAGTTTTGTTCAAAAGGTTTTTCTAAAAATCGTTGAAAAAAAGCAACATCTGCAATCGCTTAATTAAATTCGCAATACAACTAAGTTTTCACAATTAAGTACATATATTCACCAAAGTATGAAACTTTACAATTGATATAGATCGGTCGACCATAGAAATCTACCAAGTTATATAATTTCTTTTTATTATTATTTTTATTATATGTCAATTGTGGAAATTGAACAGTGATTTTGCGCTTTCAATAATCTTGAATCAGAAACCTCGACTGCAAATTATGCATTGGACAAAACAAAAAAAAATGCTCATTAATTCTCATTATATAAAAAGAAATGTTAAACGGAGCTTTTTGTTATTAGATTCGACATTGAAATACTTATCTTTTTTTGTCAGGTACCGTAGCAGCGACTATCGCGAGCACGCCACCGGTCAACACAGCGACACCAGTGAACGCGACGAACATGATGCAGCCTCCGCCGAACATGGTGCCGATGCAGCATCGGATTCCGAATCAATTCGGAGGGCCCATGTCTGCGCCGTTCGGAGCCGCGCCCTTCGGAATGCCGCCGCCTGGATTCCAGCCTTTCGGGGGTTACGGTCCACCCCAAGCAAATTGGGGTAAATATCCCGACTCCATCGAACCCGATGACCGACTTCGGTTACTTCGATCAAATTCAGTGAAATTTAATCGAAGTAATCTTGGCGAGAGGAAAAAATAAAAATTACCCCGTGAGTCAAATTCGCCGATTTAATCTAAAGTTCGTTTCTTTTTATTCAGGTATGCCACAGATGCAGCACGGAGTAATAACGCCGCAAACTCCGTCGGAAGATCCCGCGATTCTCGCGCAGCTCGACGCGGAGCTCGTTGCCGCGGCGATGCTCTGGACCGAGCATCGCGCGCCGGACGGCAGGCTCTACTACTACAACAGCAAAGCCGGGGAATCCGTTTGGGAAAAGCCGCAAGCGTTGAAGGATCTCGACAGTACGTTTTTGTCGATCCCGACGAATTTTTATTTTTTTGTTACGGCATGTTTTGTACATACGGTTTTTTAAAATTGTTTGTGCCAATCTTGTGAGTAATTTTTGGTCGATGAATTTTTTACAGACGCGAAAATAGCGCTGCGACAAAAGGCAGAGGAAGCGGCCGCCGCAGCGGTTCCGATCGCCACGCCGGCGAGCGCCGGGGCATCGGAGGCCGCGAAGCCGGAGAAGCACCAGCCTGAGAGTGCGAACGATGCCAAAGAAAACTCGAAAGATGCTGATAGCGGAAAGGCTAAGAAGGAGGATAGCGCGCCGAAGGAGGCGGCGAAGCCTCAGGACAAATCGCGGCCGGTTTCCAGCACGCCCGTTCCCGGGACACCTTGGTAAGATAGTAACAGTGGCTTCAACGCGCCACTGTTACTTTTCTGCACGCTCTTTACGGACACGAAAAGCGGACGATTTTCGTGCACTTGTCACAAAAAGTAGTATGCTATACTCGTACGAAAAAGCGGTCTCCCGAAGGAGGTTGGGAAGTACGCAACACTTGCTTCTGTCTCGCTACTGTGCAGCCAACTTCACAACCTTCGTCGAAAGACCGCCTTTTCGTACTGGTGTCGCAAAGTACTATTTTTTCGCAAGGTGTGAAATGAAATACTTTAATTTCAAAACTTTCTTGTTTAAAAAAAGGTGCGTCGTCTGGACGGGAGACGGTCGCGTGTTCTTCTACAACCCTTCCTCACGAATCTCCGTGTGGGAGCGCCCGGACGACCTCGTCGGCCGCCAGGACGTCGATAAGATGGTCTCGAATCTCCCCGAGGCACTGGGAACTCCGAAAAACTCGAGACCCGAGGACAGCAGCGAGAGCAGCGACGACGATGCACCGACGCCTGCGAAGAAAATGAAGCAGGAGGAACTTAAACGTGAGCGTCATTTTTGTGTTTACGATTAATCTGTTTCTACATCGAATAAAATATCCTTGGAATATCAAGGCAACCTTGCCGGGCGATGGCCATTGCTCAGTGTTTCGAGGGATCAATCGAAGTCTTTGCTAATCGAACGAATAAATCTTTCAGCCGTCGTGAAGGAGGAAGAGGAAAAGGAGAGCAAGAAGACGATCGACATCGGTAAGGAAGCTGCGATCGAGGCCGAGGTCAGGGCTGCCCGGGAAAGGGCCATCGTACCGCTGGAAACGAGAATCAAATCATTCAAAGACATGTTAGCCGAAAAAGACGTAAGTCTTTCGCATTTAATTAATCGAAGCTGTTTTTTCCTTATTTTATTACATGATTACATTACATTATTGCATTACATTATGTGACGAAGGTCTCGGCGTTCAGTACCTGGGAAAAGGAGCTCCACAAGATAGTGTTCGATCCGCGTTACCTTCTGCTGACCTCGAAGGAGCGGAAACAGGTGTTCGAGAAGTACGTGAAGGAGAGAGCCGAGGAGGAGCGTCGGGAGAAGAGGAACAAGATGAAGGAGCGCAAAGAGCAGTTTCAGAAACTGCTCGAAGAGGCCAATCTTCACGGAAAGTGAGTATATTCGAAGTAAATAAATATGTACAGTACATACACATAGCGTGCGGTTTTTTTCAGTTTTTTGTTCGTAAGCAAAATTCGATTAAATGCGTCCAAACTAAAAAGCGAAAGATATTTATCAATATTTATAATCATGTTCGGAAACAATCTGCCCCAAATTTTGCTGAATTACTCAACAACGAAATCAAAATATGAAAAGAAAGAGGCAAAAATGCATACATAAAACTTACACGTAAAATCGTTCGAATAAATCATTGCGATTTGTTTTTTATAATATAAAAAATTTAGTCTCGTTGATACGTTAAATTAATAAATATTATTATAATTTTTTTCGTTATAAAGATCGTCCTTCAGCGATTTTGCGCAAAAGCACGGACGCGACGATCGTTTCAAAAACGTCGAGAAGATGCGCGAGCGCGAGAGCCTCTTCAACGAGTATCTCCTGGAGGTGCGAAAGCGCGAGAAAGAAGAGAAAACAGCGAAACGCGAACAGGTATGGATAAATTATTCGTGTACATGTGATCGTAGATTTTTTTGACGATTAGAGGAGAGATCTAGAGAGCGTCGAGAGACGATTCTTTCGAGTTTACACTTCGCAGCAAAAAAAAAAAAACGTAAACAAAGGAACATTCGAAATTTGCATATTCCCGGTACAAATTCATTCGTGACTGTTTTTACGCTTAATTAAATGACAAAATAATTCTTTTTTTCACAGACGTGAAAAAAAAATTGTTTGTTCATTTGATTATCGCGAGATCGTCGCGGTTCGAGTCGTAGCGGTGAAATTTTGCAAATCTCGAATTTCCGAGCAAAGTATAAACTCGTGATACAAAAAAAGAATTACGAGGATTATAACGAAACAAACGTCGATGTCGGCGTTCTGCATGCGGAACAAGGTATCCCAAAACGGCAAAGCACACAATAAGGTTTTATCTGAATAATTTATTTTGTATAAGACAAATTTTCAGCTGATTAATCGTCTTTTCGAATCTTCGTCCGTTTTTCACCGACGTTTGAAAATAAAAATAAAAATAAAAAAATCCGCCTCAGGTGTTACCCTGACTCGGAAACTCGGTCGAAAAAAATAACGCGACGAACTCGGATCTCAGCCGAAGATTCGAAACAGACACTCGATATTTGTTTTCAGCGTTAACGAAAAAAAAAAAAAACAACCAAAACAGAACAAAAAAAAATTACAAACATTTCTTTCAGGCGCCCATAGGTATGTTATGATTTTGTTCCAATAAGTATACACACTATAAAATCTGTAAAAGATCATAATCCAAACTTACGTTTTTTTTTATTCCTCCTACACTGTTATTTATATTGTACGAATTGTATATATAACGATCAATCCATACGGCCGAAGAGAACACACGCTCGAAAAAGGATTCGTATATAGATTTCCTTGACGCTCGTTCGTACGATCCGCGTTGTTTCCCTTTCGTGTCTGATGTGATGAAAAAAAAAGAAGAAAAAAAATGTATGCCAAGAAAAGAATATCGTTTTTGTCGAGAGATGAAAATCAAACACTCAAAGGGCGACAACGAGATTGAGAGAGATTATGAAGAAAATTTTTTTTATATAAAAAAGGCAAAAATCATTTTAAAAAAAGATGCAAAAAAAAAAGAGCCAATTGTGTTAGAAGTATTGTGACGCTCCTTTGATATACTTATGTGTTCTGAACTCTCCACTTCAGTCAGGAGGCAGGCAGGACAGGTTCCGTGTGTGGTGGAGTGGCTTGGTTCTGAAGCTGGTTGGTGGCATGGGATGATGTCATCTACCATCCCCACCTACACTGCGTGGCACTGTTGGCACACCCTCGCGCATTCTCGCCGCATTCTTAACTCCAAACCGCAGAGAGTCATGAGAATGAACCAACTCGGTATTTGTATATTACTCGTAATCCTCGTTAATTCAACAAAACACCAGAAAACAAAAAAACAAACAAAAAAAGATTCACTTTTTGCCCGTTGCCCAAAGTACAATAAAAAAAGAAGCCGCAAAAAGGTGCGAAAAAATTAGTTACAATTACCGTCAAAAGGGTTGAATAGAGTTTGCAGTTCGAATACATTTTAGGTCGAAGCCCGATTATTTTAGTCAAAGAATTCCAAAGGGCGGAGTTGGGCGGTAACGAGATAAAAAAAAGAACCAAAAAGTACGTAGACTCTTATCAAGAATTGCAGCTTTTTCCTTGTGCAACTTGGTTCATCAATTGTAAATTGCAATGGACAATGCAGATCAGTTTGTAATGAGTAAATTAGAATTACTCAATTACAATCAATTGCGATTACTCAGTTATGATAGCTCGATTACAGTTGCTCAATTAGGACCAGTGGATTATAATTACTCAATTGAAACGACTCGATAACGACCAATCAATTACCACCAGTCAATCGTAATTACTCAATTAAAATGACTCGACAATAGCTAATCAATTACGAGTCAACTACCACGATTTGATTACAATAGCTCAATCACAAATTGCCAATTAAAATTATTCAACGACACTCGTTTAATTACACTTACTCAATTGCGACGAGGCAATTGTAATTACTCGATTACAAGCTGATCAATTACCACTAGCCGATAACCATAAATTAATTACAGTAGCTAAACTACTGCTATAGAATTAGAGACCATTAAACACAAGTAAACTGACTCAATGACAACGGTTTAATTACGATTGTAATTACTTAATTACCATGACTTTGTTACAACTAAATAATTACTACGAGTCAATTACCATAACTTGATCACATCAGATCAATAACAATTACTAAATTACAATCACTCAATTACATCTCAACAATCTCATTTTGATATGTACGGACCGCGTCCCGTACAATTACATAATTACAATGGCTCATTTCCCGTAACTACATTTTTCTGCGACCCGATAAATATTCAATTACAATAACTCATTTACATGGACTCATTTGCTATTATGTAATTACAATCTCGAATCGACCCTTCGATCGTTTTGTAGCCCTTCAACCTCCGTCCAATGGTCCTAAGGGTTAATAATCATTGTCCTAATTGCAATACATTGTAATTGAGTAATTACGATGGATTACTTGGAAACCAAACTAAAATCATGAATGCTATTCGGAAAGGGTTTTTTTTTTTTTTTGTAACAAAAAATCGATACTGCCATTTTAACTCGTAACAATAATATTATATTTATCACGTCCATCTCCGCCGGTGGATTGTTTATTTGCTTCCGGAAAGATTATTTCGGAACGATCCTTGTGTTTCCTGGATAAATGTCGAGTCTGTTAAATTTTTCAAGCAATGGCAGAGGTCTTATCTGTGCTATCCCACGCGCTCTCGACAACCGTTAACTTGCAACTAGTTTTGCTTCCGGGACAATAAGCTCAAGGTACACAGTACATACGCTCTTCGAGATTCGAAAAGGAAACACAAGCGAAAATTCACTACGAGGGGGATAAATCAAGAATATTCCGCAGGTTATCGTTTAAACAATTTTTTACTTCTTTAAATTTTATTTATTCATTTGTGTATTTTATTTATATTTCAATCTAATCGATTCGCGTTTACATTTATAATTTTAGCGTTTTACACTGATTGTTTCCATATTTAGGGGCCACGAGAGTTGATCCGAGTTAAGAGTGACTCTATTTTGTCCGGAGACCGCTAAACGTGCCCAACGTACTCGAAACTGAATCAATTGAATCACGTTATCTTGGGATAGTGCGAATTATTGAAAAGAAAAAAAAAATATCGATACGTCGAGGTCCAGTAAAGTTTGGATCGATTTTAGTTCAAATTCGCTCGAAAAAGTACCAACTCGCTCGACCTATATTTTTCTTTTTTTCGAGAAATCGCACATCCCTGATTCTATCGAAGTCTTGAATTATTTGTTGAAAAAGTCTTAAAAATACGAAAAAAAAGAAATTATTGACGAACAAGTACTTCGTACACGAAATAAGAATTTTTTGTAATCGCGAGAGTTGATCGTCCAATCGAATGCGTCGGACCATTTGTTTTTCTCCCCGCTCGTTGTGCAATACCTGTTGGGATGTTTTTTTCTTCTATTTTTTTTTTTTTTTTTTGCCGAACTCAATAAACTGGCTGACCGATGTCGGATCGACAAGAAAACAGGACCTGAAATACTCGTTTGAATCGAAAAAAAAATTGTCCTCGCACAAATTGGACGTCCAACGTTTACAAGTAAAAAAGAAACGATGACAATTATTCCATCGTTTATTATATGAATAATCCGTTTCTACTTTTCAGCAGGGACAGCAGTTAGATAAAACACTCATTTGTTTTGTGTGTCGAGTCTGCGTTAATCGATTTTGCGCAAAAAAAAAATAAATGAAGAAAATCATATTTTTTTGCTATTTAAAATAACCAATCAACAAGATCAATAAAAAGTTCCTTAACTCAGAGCCGACAGATAATTAATCCATTTTTTTCCAGCATGTAATCGTGTAATTTTTTTCAGCCCTACAAAAAAATAAAAAAATAAAACCGACAAAAAAATTGAAAATTAAAAAAAAGAAAAAAAAAATGTCGATTCCAAACAAACGTGAGATCGGAAGTGTGCATGAGAAAAAAAAGGAAAAAAAGAACACCGAATCAAAGGAAAGAGAATACGTTTCGATGGTGGTCGGATAATTTTATTGATCGACGATAATTATTATTAAATAGTGATAATTTTAGCATTAAGAAAAATTCATAATTAGCTATTATTATTGAGTTGATAAAAAAAAAAAAATTGTTTCCTCGCCTTCGATCGATTCTAACGTGTTGTATAAAAACGGTTTCAGGTGAAAAAGGATTTCATCGGTATGCTGCGCGAGCACAAGGACATCGACAGGCATTCGCACTGGAGCGATTGCAAGAAGCGTCTGGAGGCTGACTGGCGTTACAGGCTGGTCGACTCGGCGAGCACCCGGGAGGATTGGTTCAGAGATTACGTGCGTATCTTGAAGGAGGAGAGGAAGAAGGATAAGGAAAGAGACAAGGATCATCGTCACAGGGACAAGGACGGCCACCACAAAACGGACAAGAGCAAGGATAAGGACAAGGAGAAGGATTCGAGGGGCAAGGACCCCGGTGAAAATTGCAAAGTCGCCAAAGACAAATCGTTCAGGGACAAGTCGGAGAAGGACGGCCAGCGCGACAAGAAGCAGAGGAAGAAGAGCGACGCGTCGACCGAGGAAAATGGAAAGGACGGGAAGAAGGACTTGACGGTGGAAAAGGAAATCGGGGAGATCGAGGAAGTCGACGATAAAGGCGGCAAAAAAGATAACGACGTTAGTTTCGAAGATATAGTACATTTTTTTTGTTTTTAATTTGACATTTATTTATTTGCTTTGTTTATTTTCGTTTTTGTATCACAGATTCCTTTTACACGGTCCCGGTATAGACGCATTAAACTGTTTTCGAAATGTTATAATGGTGGGACGACGTAAAACGTATACCGTAAACAATTTAACGATGCTGGTTGCATTCCTAGAACTTATAGTTAAAAAAATATTCATTCTTTTCTTCTGATTTATTCATTTCTTTAGTGAATCGTTTTTTTATTATAATTTTTATTTTCTGCATTAATTTATCTTATTTCTCCAGGAAGATTGGAAACGAAACAAAAAAATGGAATTATTCCCACACTCGAGTGTTGGCTCTAGCGATGATGTTGTGCAAATTTGATAATTTTGTATCGGTCCGTTTAATGGCAACATTTTTGGACGCCTTGCCCGTTTTTCCCAACCGACGCATCGACTCGGCATTGACCTCGACACTAATTTTTTTTTTTTCTTCACTTTCAGAAATACGAGAACGAGGAACCGTCGGATTCCGAGGAGGATCGAGAGAAGCAGAAGAGGGAACGCGAGAGAAGAGCCGAGGCGAGTCTGCGGGAGCGAGAGCGTGAGGTTCAGAGAACTTTGGCGACGCATCTGCGAGACCGCGACAAGGAAAGGCAGCATCATCGTCACACCGAGGCTGTACAACACTTCAGTGCTCTTCTCGCCGATTTGGTTCGTGCATTATGATTTTTTTATCGTACGACTCTACTCGCGATTCAATTTCAATTAATTATCGTTTAATTTAAGCACTCAAAAAATTATTAATAAATTGTAATTTTTTTATTACAATTAAATGTAATTCATTTGTTATTTTGTAATTACAAAAATAAGTAATTGATTTATGCACGATGCTGTAATTTTTTATTGATCAATCGAAAAAAAAAATTACACCGGTAAGCCAAGTACAAGTAACATTTGTATTTGGAATAAAAAAAATGGATGCATTTTTCGTCGCGCCAAATGTAAATTACATTTTTTATTGACTTTTCTTGGATTGCAGGTAAGAAACGGCGATCTCGCGTGGCGAGAGGCAAAGAGACAACTGCGAAAGGATCATAGATGGGAGCTCGCCGAGAGTCTGGACCGGGAGGAAAAGGAAAGACTTTTCAACGAGCACATAGAACAGTTGGGGAGAAAGAAACGCGACAAGTTCCGGGAGCTTCTCGATGAGGTCGGTGCCTCTACCGAGCTCACGGCCTCCTGGAAGGACATAAAAAAACAACTCAAGGACGATCCTCGATACACAAAGTTCTCCTCGAGTGACAGGGTAAAAATAAAGACCCGCAATAATTATCGTTCTCAGACTTTAAAGCAAATTTGTAAATTTGTAAATATGTAAAGGATTTTTTTCTTCTTTGCAGAAATGCGAAAAGGAATTCAAAGAGTACATTAAGGACAAACTCGTGGCCGCGAAAGCGGACTTCAGAGAGCTACTACAAGTATGCATTTTTTGTCTATATTTTCACCTACTATCTTTCTTTGGATTTATTCATTTGTTTCGGGTTTTTTTTAGGAGACGAAATTGATAACCGACAAGACTTTCAAGAAGGTCCAAGAAAATTCTGCCTGTCTAGCAGAGATCGAAGAGATTCTCAGGAAAGATCGAAGGTTCCTGGTGCTGGAAGCCGCAGCCGCCGAACGCACGAGACTTCTCATGGGTTATTTAGAAGAATTGGCGCGTAGGGGACCTCCTCCACCCCCCACCGCCTCCGAGCCTTCACGGAGGCCGACCACGAAGTGAGTCATCCCCACCCACTAGTAACTTAAAATAAAATTATTTGAAAAATAATTGATACAAATAATATTTTCATTAAATTGGCTTCCGTCGGAGAAGTTTTGTATCGATGAATAAGCAAATGTTTTTCTGCTTGATTTCTTATGATGGTGCAACAGTTTAAACAAACCACACAAGAAAAAATCTATGCAGGTAAAAAAGAAGGAAAAGGGTAACTGCCGCCGACTTTTAACGATTGACTTAAAACTCTGTTCACGAGTGACGTTAAGATCAACGATGTTCGTAGTCGAGTCTGACAAACTTGCCTAAAAATGTAGTACATTTTTTGAGGAAATTTCAGAAATTTATAAAATTTATAACATTTATAACATTTGTAACATTTATAAAATTTATAACATTTATAACGTTTATAACATTTACAACGTTTATAACATTTATAACATTTTCGTACATTTTGAAAATAATTTGGGCTTGCCCACGCTTGAAATGTTTCCAGGCTTTCCGTCTGAAATTTTACATCGAGTTGAGCCATCGCCAAAAATATTTCGCAATCACACAAACCAGTAAAACGATTACAATAAGAAAACAAATGTACATTTTTTTCGAATTTCCTGAAATTTGCAAAAAACATTCTCAGATCGTTCCAGCGACAATGATTTTGGTGCAAATAAAAAAGGCAGCAAACGACATTTACACATTGCTCCCTTTCGTTTTTATATATCGTTTACTCAAAACTTTCTCGATGACGAAGCCAAAATTAATGAAAATTCTTTCATCGTACATTTTTATTAAACACTTTTTTTATATATATTTTTAACCAGGTATTAATTAAAATCCCGTTTTTCTTTCAGTTGAGTCAGCGTCCGACCGACGTGCAATCCGCCGTATTAATGAGACGCCCCATCGATGAAACGGTTGATAGGTATATAATAATAATATACATAAAAGAAAAAGAAAGAAGAATAGTATACTAGTTGGATCGAACGATCCACACACAAACACAGTCCCCCGAACGAATTACCGAGCCCCTGTTTTCCCGATCCCTCCTTCACCCTCGTCCCGATTACAATTGTCATGTAATTTTAGGATTCAATAAAAGTAATGCGAATATATGTTCTCTTCGAAATTTCAAGATTTTTTAAATACAATACACATATATAATTTTTTTGTCCACATCTTTTGTCTGCGTTGAGTGAAGGAGATTCAAGGCCATCGGGTCCTCGACCTCCGCGTAAGCTTTATTCTCGACGAATCGAGTGAAAAAACGGCATACAGTAATGATACACTTTGTCAGCAATTATTCGAATTTTTATTTTATTTTTTCTCTTGTAACGAAAAGGTGGAATTTCGTCATCGATGACGAAGCTATATGCATTTTTTTGTAATTTTTTTAGGGCATACCGGAAGGTAAAGGAGAGCCATAAAATCTCGAGCCGCCTCTTTGTATATTATATACTCGTTTTGTGTCCGCGCGGTCTTCGTAATAACGGTACACGTATCACACCGATCGTGCGGGGACTAAAAATGTAGCGGCGGCGCGGCCTTCTCACCCGCGCCCTACACATCCTTTTTCACTTATTTAACTTATTGCACTTATTTAATTGCACTTATTATAGACCGGCAAGTGGATCTCGGCATAGCCACGTCCGTTTCCTATATAATTCGTTTTTTTATCAATTAAATTTTATTTTTTATTTTAAGGCACAGCGCCGTGAATAGCTGCAGAAAATATTAAATTTAATAGCCGAATAAAAGTTGGACGCCAACGCTACTTGTCCATAATTATACTTTTGTGACAAATTGTCGTAATTGAATTGATTTATACAACAAAAGGTTTTTCGGCGCGTAACGCTTTTCAAGGATGAGAAACAATTTTTTGCATACATTTATTTCATTTTTTATTTTGAGCAATTTTCGATAAGCAACGGATTAAAAAAGGTAAGAACTAATTTTTTTTTAAACACGAGGTAAAATAAAAAATATCCCCTTTGGGATAAACTCTTTGTATTGATTATTTTTAATGTAACAAATTTGAACAAATTATTTTAAATACTATTAATCGGGTATATAAATAATAGAATTGATGTCGATTACAAGTTTCCAAGGTAATGCCGAAAAAGTTGGAATTTTTAAAAATACATTTCTTTATTTGTATTATTTATTATTTTATTACATAAAAAAATGCTATAAACATTTTCGATTAAAAAAAGATGACGATTTCAGTTTCAAAGCAAAGATTTCTTGCCGATCCAACCGACGAACCTTCCGAGCGGAGGATACAAGCAAAAAGAAAAAGCTCCATCGAAGCGAAGGAGAAAAAAGGAGCAAATCCGTAAGGCCGAAACGGAGGGTGATTGAACTGCCACCACATCGTTAAAACTTCTCTTCTCAACGAGAATAATAAAAAAAAAAAAAAAAAAAATTGCCAAAACGTTCACGGAATCAGCGAGGACGATGGCAGAAGAAGAAAAAGAAGCTCATGTTTCAAAAGTCGACAAATGTGAATATCAAAATAAATACGTAATTAAAAAATTCCCATCATCTTCGTTCGACACAAAATGCCTCGTATGCTTATTTTTCTATATCATTAATTTCTTGATGACAAAAAATTGAAGTTTATGATGTATTATTTATTAGTAACAAATTAATGAATCGCCTATCTTTTAAATCAATAAATGATCTCTCATCAACAATCACACTAATTAACTAATAAGGTATTACTTAAAAAAATTATTTACTAGTAGTAGTAAAAGTGCATTTATTGACAATATCAATTAGTCCATACAATAGTCCGATACATCTCTCTATGTAGTAGTTACTACAACGCTGTCATTGACATTGCCAATGGGCCATCGACCGGAGTCCTTCAGCCCAACAATAGTTTATTGAAATTATATGATTTTTTTTTTTTGGTGCAGTTCTTTGTAAATTTAATTTTTCTGAATGACTAATTTAATTTTTCTCCCGCGACACGGCGAGAAATATTAAAAATCGAGCTTCGTTCCCCACTTCGATTGAGTGTATTTCTCCCGTCGGGACGAGCGGCGAGCAACTGGCCCATTCCGATCCCCCGCTATCTTCGCGGGAAACCCGCGGGCCCCCTTCTGTTTATTTTCTCGCTTGCAACTCGCGAGCGAGCGCGCGTGTGTGTGTCCGGACGGCCTCGGCGTGCCTGGCTTGCTTGGCTGCTTGCCTGCCGCTGCTGCTGCTCTGCGTGTACGAACGCCCGCTCGACGCCCGAGTGAAAGTAGGATTTTGCTTTCTACCGTATCCGAGAAGCCTTTGCCGCCTGCTCGCCGAGCAAAAGTGACAAATATGTTGCGTACCTGGACCGAGTAAGATGCCACACCGAGCTCGTTGGAGCTTCACCATCAATCATTTTTTTTTACCCTAAAAAAAGTAAACAAATATTTACCCAACGATTTAAAAAACAAAAGTAATAATAGAAAGAAAAAAAAAAAGAATTAAACAAAGATTTGTCGCTGGAGTGTGGAAAACTGGTGGAAGAAACAAGTGCGGAAAGATTGAAGGAAGAAAACAAAAGTGGGCGAGGATTTTTTTTTTTTATGCAAAAATGCGTGAGTGAACTTATTTTTTCTTCGATTGTGAAGAAAGTGTGTGTGGGGGGTGGGGGTGGTTTTTTTATGCGCCAGTTTGGGCGGTGAGATTTTGAAAAAAAAAAAAATCTTTAAAAGAAGATAAAGGAAGAACTCGTGGGAAGAGATAATGAGGACGCTCTGGAGGGAACGAACGCGGGATTGCGTTGCTACTGCGAGATTCTTTCTCTGCGCTGTACTGCTGTTCTCGGTTTTTGTTCAGACCCGGCAACAGCAACGAGGTACGTTTTACTCTAGAGAAGACAATTTTATTTTTATTTTTTTTATTCTTCGCTTTTTGACGCTCTGGGAAGTAACGTTGTGTATGCGCGTGTGTGTGTGTGTGTTTTGTGTTGTATGTGTGCGTGTAGCGAGAGCTGGCGTTCGCACGATCGCCTTGTTTGTAGGCCTCGAGGAGCTGTTACAGTCTGGACACTCCTTCGCTGGCATTAGCGTTGTATAATAGTACAAGATAAATCAATATTTTTGCAGTAATTTAGTTATTTTTTTAGAGTCGAATATATATATTTTTTTTTATAAAAAATAAAAGTTTGAAAAAATTCTTATAATTAATTTTGCAGCCGGAGCTGTAAACTGTAAAAAATGTCTGCATGAAAATTAATGTACCGGTATTGGAAGCTTTTATGCATAAACTAGTATATTGAATTTAATATACATATTTTATGTAAACAAAATGTAATATTCCGATTTTTTTTTTAAGTAGACATTTTTAAAAATAATATTGGAAAACTGAAACATCTTAAACCTTTTATATTCGAAACTGGACATTTTTTCAGACTATCTCAACACCACCACGAACGAACAATCGCGGATAATTTTTTTTTTTATTATCTAAAAAAAATAAATATTAAAGACATTTTTTTGCCTCAAATCGACGTACTTCCTCGATTTGAGGGGAAAAAACGTGTTTAATTTTTCTTTTCTCAATCATAAAAAAATGTGTCGGTATCATCCACGATCGATTGTTTTCGGCGGTCTTCCGATCACGTGAAAAAAAGATCACCAGATCCGAATATAAAAAAAAAATGTAGGATTTCGACTTTTTAAAGATACTATTGCAAAACTGAAACTTCTCAAACCTTTTATATTCGCAACTGGACATTTTTCCATCTCAACACCACCATGAACGGACAATCGCGGATAATTTTTTTTTTTTCAATTTTTTATTATCTAAAACAAAATTAAAAAAGTTTTTTGCCCTAAATCGATGGACCTCCTTGAGCCTCATATGTTTTTAGGACAAACTTGAAAACTGACCATCTAGGTACAGTACACGAGTAACAGTGTACTTTCTATTAATTTTTTATTAATATATTTATGTATTTATTTATAAAAATGAACTAGCATGCATCATTATAGAGCATGTGTATTAGTTCTCCGCAGGTGTGTCAAGTTAGTTTCGAATGCGAACTTCCCGTATCACGAGCGATTAGAAAACGCGCTCGGGGCCTCTTACGTGCGCGTGCCACGCGAGGGAGACCCGCGCACACGCACCTTCACAAATGTCTCGATCACGAAGAAATAACTCGCGAGAAGAAATACTGCTTTCTCGCCTGAAAAGACAGTCTTGTCGAATGGTGTTCGTCGAGACAGCGCAATCGTTGTTTGTCGTCGAATTGAAAAATTCAGCAAAATTTTAACGCAGTAAGTAGGTGAAGAAATCGTGATCAGACCGACGTTTAAAAATAGGGCGATAAAAAAAATTAATAAAAAATCATTTATTATTATCCTCGTTTCGGTGTAATTATTACATACCGATACGTTCAGACATATCCAGCGATGCAACAAGTATTTGAAAAAATTATAAAATAAATTTTAGTTCGATTATTAAAAGTGTAAATTGATTATTCTTTGATTCCATCTCCACGAGTTGCCCAAACTTTTTGTGTCAACAAAAGAACTAAATAAATTTTAAATACATATTATTCATGTATATTTTTTCTGGCATTTTTTTTTTGTTAATTAATTATGTATCATTTTAGTTTTAAATCTATAAACATAGATTTTTTTTTTCAATACCTGCATTAATATTATAATCGATCGATCGATCGATCTTTTTAGGAAAATATTTCGTTATGAAGAAACTTTCATTGCAGTTTTTCTTAGCAAATAGTTTTTTCGATATTAAAGTAATTTTTTTTTTTGAATTGTGAACAAAACAAAAATTATAAATTACAAAAAAATGTATCCCTCAATATGAACATCGACCATTTTTTGGTCCGACAGAAAGTTGCTTCGAGGATCGAAGCTCCAGTCGCGTGATTTTTTCAATTTGTCAATCTCTTCAATCGTTGCGAAACGCAGCAGCAATTCAAGGAAAAAAAGGGCCGAGTCGCGGAGTAGTAAAGGAAGTCGTGATCAGACAAGATTTTGCAAGACTCGTTCAGCATCGAAACACGCTTGTCGCGCGAGGTAATATGAACCAGTTTGGAGCATAAACGAATGCACTCCCAGGAGCTCAAGTAGTAAAGGAAGTGATCGAACGGACATGCTCGCGGGGCGCACTACGGAGAGGCGGATTAAGTAGAAAGAGAAGGAAATCTATGCAGAAAGCGAGTCACGAATGTTTATTGCATTTTGCAGGTTCCCGAAGCAAGTTACTTCGTGATTCTCGTTTTAACGAAAAGTTCCCTCCGGTGATCCGTAACAGTCGCCCGTTCGAGTCGCAATATAATTAGAACGGATCTGATCGACTACGTGAAATCAACCGACGAGACGAATGCAGATTATTGTTAATTATTTATTATTTATTATTTCCGCCGCTCGAAATTTATCGCACGGACGTGATGCGAATCTGGATCTACTTAGTTGAAACGGCGATCGTGAACAAGTAGTTAATGAAAGTAACAGTCAGACAATGGACTAGACTCTCGTTCTCTACACCCGGAAAAAAATTTATTTCACGGCCACCGTTTATTTGGTTTAAGTAAAATATTTATTTGATTTAAATAAATATTTATTTAAATTAGTAAATAATTACTTAAAGGAAATAAATATTTTACTTAAACCAAATAAACGGTGGCCGTCAAATAAATTTTTTTTTTTTGGTATAAAAAAACAAAACTTCTCACAATTTTTAGTCTTGTGAGGGAAAAGAGATATAGTTAAATTGCAACGGAGAGCAAGAAAATACAAAAAAAAAGAGTGTAAAATTCATTATAAATAAAAGGTGTCGATGCATAGCACATATGTTTTTTTTAATAGCTACAACCTTAAGAGCGTTCAAAGGACTTCAGTCGGTAATAAAAACAGTAATTAATTTTTTCAACGCTTCTGCTTCATGTAAGAATTTCTTTTAAATCGTAGATGGTTTCGATTGTTTAAGATATTAATTAGGTTTCATTACCGACTTCAGCCCGAGGAAGTGGAGCGTAAGTGGTGTCACATCCCCTTAGTGAGAGGCAATAATTCAATGTATCGTAATTAGAGCTCTTGAGATTTGTTCGAAGCAGCAGAAACTAATTTCCTTGCATCGGTTTAGCATCGGCAGAGTTGAACGAGATTGTACGAACTGGGTTAGACGGAAACGCGAAGGTCGATCGAAAAGAGAGTGGCTCGAGTGAAGTGTATGGTGCTGGCTCATGCGCCGATCCATGCCGATTTGCAAGTTCGTTAAGCTAAGTGTGAAATCCACGTCAGTGTCTCTCAACTGGTTTTTCTCTATGAAAAATGCCCATGTCTACGTGCCTATATTTAGTTGATATCTCGAAAACTTCAATTCGTCAAAGGACTGAAAATTTATTCAGAGAGAGAACAATCTAGTAAAAAAATACTATGTGGCCTGGAGTCTCCGAATTATTTTACTCCTAGGGCGACACTTGATACATAAACTCGTGTCGGACAAAAAATACAACTTTTCAAAAAAATTCAAAAATTTAAAAATCCCATACAATTTTAACGGTTCGATCCATTTTCGCCAAATTTAATACGAAACATTATTAGTCCATTCCCATGTCAAATTTCCAATTGATACCTCCATATTTACTCGAATAAGATCGTTTTTAGTCATTTTTCACAAAACTCAGAAAAACTCAAAATCCCATAAAATCTTACCCCTTCGATGAATTTTGACCAAATTCAATAACAATGGTCCTTGATAAAAATAGTATATTTGTGAGCAGTTTTAGGACGATTGCTCTAATTTTACGCAAGTTAGAGCTACCACGACCTTTTTTCAAAAATTTCAAAATCGCGTAAAATCTCGAAACGGGCCTCAATCTTCATGAAAATTGCACCGAGGGAAGAGACATGACCACTCTACTAGTGTACCAAATTTCAACTTGCTATCTCGAACCGTTTCCGAGCTATAGTCGTTTTGAACGACGCAAGCTGTCACACACATACATACACACACACACATATGTCAGGACGCCAGCTAAAAATCACATTTCTCGACGTTTCGGACTATTTTAAGTACTCTGACACTAAAATCTCGAAAAAATTTTTTTTCACGAAAACAAAGCATCCTCTGTGAGGAAGCAAAAAGAAAAACTTTTCGAAAAAAAGGTATTAAAAAATTCTTCTATGAGGAAGCAATTATTGTAAAAAAATCACGTAGACCGATTAATTATCGTCTATTTTAATGCAACCGGTGTCATGACTTACAGTTAACTGCACTTCCTGCCTCGAATGCCAGTCCGACGCATTCGTGTCGGGTGTTCGGAAACACCATTCGAAAGTCAAGAATTCATTGAGCTTTCACATGATAGAGTCTGGCCTATTTTTAAAAATTTTTAATTTAACGATTAGTACATTTTTTTAACAAAAATAAAGTCCTAGATCTCTGATCGAGTAAAATCGAGTTTGTAGAATGAGTTTCCATTACTTAGCTGTACGAATGGAATTGATACATTTTATATTTTTTTTAAAGTGTGCAGTCTCTATGGAATTAATGGAGTGTCGATCGACCCACATGTATGAATAATTAATGCTGCCGATCTCTTTAATTATTGCAAAATCATGCTCACGATGGGACGCCAGCTCACTGTGGCAATCCATGGAGCGTACAGAGACAAGAGTGCGTGAAAGAATGTACATTCTAAATATCTAAAGCGTTTAGATCGTTATCATGATACACCGATGGTGCAATAAATTCCTCCTTTCAACGCTATTGTTACATAAAACGATATTGTTGAGTAAACTTTACAGTTTTGAATATCACAAAGCATCATTCAATACAGTTCCAGGATTATCATTATCATTATCATTATCATTATCATTATCATTATCATTATCATTATCATTATCATTATCATTATCATTATCATTATCATTATCATTATCATTATCATTATCATTATCATTATCATTATCATTATCATTATCATTATCATTATCATTATCATTATCATTATCATTATCATTATCATTATCATTATCATTATCATTATCATTATCATTATCATTATCATTATCATTATCATTATCATTATCATTATCATTATCATTATCATTATCATTATCATTATCAAAAAAAAATAATTTCGTATTATCTTACAGATATTAAGTCGAAATGGGACAACCGACTTCTCCCAACGAATTCCGTGTACGAGCAGCCTCAGGGATTTGTATCGTCCCCGGGAAATGTGCCATCGATTCGTTCGCTGAACGAGAACAACGTTGTGAAAAATTCGAAGGGCGTCGATCGTTCTTCGTCCATCGAAAACGAGGAAGTAGACGAAGAAATTTACGATGACGACTACGAATTCGAGGAGACCGAGGAGGAGGCATCGAAACATTATTCCGCCTCGCCGACTCCCGGGACTTCTAATAGCCATGAAGATAACTCGAAAAATACAAAATTGAGGGTCGAACAGCCGAAGAATTCTTATTATTATTACGACGATTACGAGAACGCGACTAATCCCAAAAATGACGCTGCAGGTATTATCGTTGTTAACTTAATTTTCTTAATTTTCTTAATTTTCTTAATTTTCTTAATTTTCTTAATTTTCTTAATTATCTTAATTTTCTTAATTTTCTTAATTTTCTTAATTTTCTTAATTTTCTCTCACGTTACAATTAAGTCTAACCGTGAAATGCAGCGGACCAGTATACGATTGCGTAAGTGCAACGTCAACGAGTCATTGAATTCCCGAGATGAGTCGGCGATATACAGAAGAGCGAGAGGATATTTCGAGTCGCCGACCTTGAAATTCCTTCGAGTTTCGAAGATTCGTCACGCATTCGTACACTCGACTACTCGAACGCCTTCTGCCTTTCCGCCGGAATTTCTTCTCTATTTCCTTACAAACAAATTTTTACTCACCAGCCTTGAACCAATTACTATTCAAACGTAATTTGCAATTGAAATGGGGTTAAAATGAGGAGGCATTATGTAAATGTACTTCATTTTTATTTGCATAACTTGCCAACAGTGATTTCTATCTGTTCAAATGAAATCAATTCCAACTTAAAAATGTTCGACCTCCTATCAAGCTGCAACTACACGCCCCCTGATAGACAAACGCCACGAAAAGTAGCAGTTGGCGCAATAATTGCGATATGTGTCGCACATGTCGCAAACATTGCGCCAACTGCTACTTTTCATGGCTTTTGTCTATCTTGGTCGTTGTATTCCAATTCCAATTGTAAATAAGAATAGACCTTCCGCTATTAATAAATCGTTAATGTTGATCATGAACCAAAATCACTGACAAATGTGCACATCAAATCGATACAAAATTTTATTTTTCACATGACCATTAAATTTTCTTTTCAGGTCTTCAATTCCAGACAAACATTTGCTTATTTTTTCAGGCGCCGTTAAGGGCAAGCTGCACCAGTTTTTTAACTCTTTACTTACCTTTTTAACCGCCGGAAATAAGCAATTTCTTGGTTTCAATTATTAATGTGCATCAAATCGCGTAAGACTATGACATTGATAAAAACACTTCGGCGTGCAGTCGAATTTTCATTAATGTATAACGAATGAAGAAAATCGAATAGTACAGTTTGCAAAAAGCATGAATTTAGTTACGATTGGGCACATCGAGTAAAACCGGAAGGCCCGGCAGCCCCTTAAAGATCTCTTCATATCGTCAATTCCAGACAACCATTTGTTTGATTTTTCGCACGGCCATTACAGATCTCTTCATATCGTCAATTCCAGACAACCATTTGTTTGATTTTTCACATGGTCATTACAGATTTCTTCGTATCTTCAATTGCAGATAAACATTTGCCCGACTACTTCGACTATTCCGGCGAGATCTCAGCTTCCTCGTCCTCCGAGAAGCATTCCACTGTCTCGAAAGCCTCGTCGGTAGAGATATCCAATAGCCCCTCACGCGAGCGTCCCTCGATCGACGAGTCGTCGCATCCGGACGATTTCTCGGATCCACCGATGTCCTACAAATCGGCGGTCGGGATGAAACATTACCGGGAGGATCTGGACTCTCACGACGGTCGAATCTTGATCGGTGAAGACGTCGTCTCCGTCGTCACGACGAAGAGCGTCGTCAACGGAACGATGTCCGTGCCCGTCAGTCCTCTGCCGATGACGACCGAACAGATCCTGGCGCCGACGATTCCAAGCTCGACGCCGAATCCGGGAATCGATTCCTCAACGGGTCCCTACCTGGGTGACGCAATGGAAACGACGGAGGACTCGAGAATCGTCGCTTCCGTTCAAACGAGTCGTAGCATTTCCGGTGCGCGATTTCTTCCGTTCCTCGTGGTAGACGGAGTCGAAAAAAATTCACCGGGCGACGAGAAGCCCCGATCGGCCGAGGTAATCGACGAAAAACTTGATGAAGATACGTCGATCTCGTCAACGACGAAGAAGACGTCCCTGCCGCCCGAATCGACCGAGAGCATAATCGACAAACTCGACAGAGTGCAGTCGGAACTGTCGGGCGGTTTTCTGGCCGGTGGTTTCCGGACATCGGGGAATACCCTGCAGCTCGACGTTCTCGGTGAGCAGAGACCGTCGCAGACGAGGAAGAGTTTCACGACAACGTCGAGAACTCCGGTTATCAGCAAGTTCGTTCCGCGACGTTACAATCAGGAGAGAAAAGCTTCGACTGCGCCGTCGAAGCCATTCGTTGAGGCCTCCATGTCGACCGAGGGTGACGAAGACAATGGCGCGACAACGGAAAGGATAAAGTTCCGCTGGCCGTCGTCATCGCGAAACTCGAGACCCAGCACGACGGAGAGCAGCGCGCCAGGGAAGAATAGTCTTCGCGGCTTTGGGGCGACCGCGTCGGTAAAACAGAGACCAGCAGCGGCAGCGCCCAGCTCGGCCGGCACCGTCCAGGACATCAGCGCCTTTCTACCGGCTGGCTACAAATTGAAGAAGGAGGACGCCGCGGTCACCGAGAGCTCGATACTGAGCGACATTTTGGCCAAGTCGAAGGTAGATCTATCGGGACTTTTGCCAGCGAACTATCATCCTAAGGTTGCCAAAGCCAAAGTCAAGGAAGACGACTTTGGAGGGGCGGACAGGGGCGTGGACGACGGGTTGGTGGCGAAGACTCCCGTTGAGACGAATCTGGAGAGTCTGTTCACCAAAGCCAAGGTCGATATGACGTCGCTGCTGCCGGCCGACTACAGCGCCGACAAGCGGAAGATCGGCGAAGCGCCGAGAGCCTCGGGTACGACGGAAAACTCGAGAAGCTCGGCACCGGTGAAAAGCGAGAAATCGCTTCACGATTTGTTCTCGAAGCCGATCGTTGATCTCGCGTCATTGTTGCCGCCGGGTTACAACCGATTCAAGAAGGACGAGACTGCGAGGACCGAGAAATCGACGGGTTTGGGACCGGAAGCGACGAGCGAAGCTCCGACGATGGCGATGACCTTGGGTACCACGGCCAAACCGGCGGGCGGTATAAAACTCGTCTTCCCTAGCAGACCCGGAGGTAGAAAGGCTCTGCCGAAGGCGACGACTCACAGCTCGAGGGGTGGAGAATCGGTGGGAGGAAACGGTGCTGTTTCACCGAGAATTCAGAAGGGCTGGCCCGTCAGGTGAGTTTAAGTGAGGTGGGAAAAAACGCAATTTTTTTTTTCTTCTTTCACTCGGTTAGAAAATTGCGGTTTTGCGCAATCGCTGCGAGAACGCCAATTTTCACACCGAGTGAAATAAAATTTTGTACGAAACTTGTGCGAAAAACATTTTCTTAACTCGTGTGATTGCAACACTGGTAAGAAAAAGTTTTTTCATCACTCGGTGCGGAAATGGCCACTTTTCCGCCCGCTTCGCGTGCGTAAAACCGCGATTTTCGCACCTTGTGCGAAAATTGACGCTCGAACGGTTCATTGACCCCCGAACGTCAATGAACCGCAGCCTAATAATGATATAGTCTAGTAATTATAAGTTTCTGATGGGGTAAAAAGTGGTGATGTTAACATATTAACTCTTTTTACCACAAGTTAAAAGATGGCAAGTAAGAAGTTGTCTTTCGTCTCCTCGCAGAGCCACGACGGAGTTCACCGGATGGCCAGCTCCCTCGACGACCCCGATATCAATAGAAAAACTTCTAGAGGCTGCGAGAACCGCAACTGTTTCGTCGACGAACATTTCCGTCGTTCCAACAACGAGCACGTCTTCGACAACGACCACGTCGACGACTACGACTACCACGCAGCGACCGACGACGCCGGGCATTTGCCAGGATGAGTGCGAGGTCGCCGGTACTATAAGGATCGTTGGAAACGCGACTTGGGTTCCCGAACTACTCGATAGGAATACCCTCGAGTGGCAGCAGCTTGCCGAAGACATTGAGAAAGAGGTTATTTATCCGACTTTCCCAAACTTTTTTCTTAAAGCCCCTTAGAAGTTGCAAAACATGCAGGATCTACTGGGCTTACAGTAGTAATTATCGAAGTTCTTCTTAATAAGCGACCCTAGAAGTTCGAACAACCGTTCGGTACAACCCATTAATAACTGGGTGCTATTCTATAAAAAGAAGCTACGGTAGTGCGGCAATGAAAAAGCAACCGTTTAAAGTGCACTTGAGCCTATGTTCAGCAATTATAAGCGACAAATCGTTTGTCAACTCTTGGATGTGTTCGATGGGTATTGAACTTATAGCGGTGCTCACTACGTCTCGCTTGCGAGACACGCCTCGGCCTAAGGCCATCTGGCGGCCAAAGTCCGATCCAAAGTTACTGTAGCACGGTCTGTGAAACTGCGGACGCAAAAGATAACCCATTTGGCAACAATTCGTCCATCTGATTAAGTAATTTAACATTTATAATTTGGCTTCTTTTTTCAGATGAATCTCGTTTTCGTCAAATCTTCAGTACTTCGCAAATGGTACAAGCGTATAAGAATCGACGCATTTAGTCCTGGTAGTATTCTCGTCGACTATTTCATCGAGTTGACCGATCTGCATCAGCGAATAAATACCCAAGAATTGAAAGTGATATTTCACGATTCTTTGAGAACTTTCAACAGCGACAAGTGGAACGAGACGAGGACAAAGGGGCCGATAAGATTGGGAGCATTCGCACTCGATCCGAAGTCAACGGATTTCGTTGGTAATTAATAAGTTCTGTTTTTATAATCTTTGACATAACATAATTGTCATTGTCACACATTTCATTAGTTTCATTAGTTTACTCACGAATTATTTAATTCGTTTATGTTTTGCAGTGATTCCTAAAGTAAGTGCGCCCCAGCATATTGCAGTTGATGACCGGCTGATTCCTCAGTGGGCCATCGCCGTCATAGTCATCGGAGTCGGAGGATTGCTCTTCATAATTGTTTTCGGCGTTTCCGTCGTAAGTTTTTCTTTGGGATAAAAAAAGATCATTTATCACGATTTAAGGTAAACAATAAATACAATGAGAACACATTCTTACCGATTTTTTTCCAGTTGGTAAATCGTCAGAACGCGGCAAGATTGAAGCCATCGCCGGTAGTTTATAGCGAAGAAGTAGCTAAGAATATGATTCAGGCGAGTCAAGGGGCACCGTCACACAGGTCGTCGCAGGATTATCCGAAATCCGAGATTTCAACTATCTGGAATGACACGGACGTCTGGAGAGACAAATCCTTCGAGTCCAACTCGAACGAGGTGAAGTATTCCTGGTTAAATCAGCCAATGCTGAAACAATAATTGGCCACACTGCCAATTGATTGTAAAATAGAAAAGTTGAAAGTTGTTCAAATTACCTGTTGCAATTGGGGGATATGAAATATTAATCTCGTTATTCAGGTTCTCGTCGACGGGACGATGAGACATGAGAGGAATATGGACAGACGGATCGACGAGCGAAAGTACAACATGTACGACAGCTGGCGTTCCGAATGGAACGGTTATTACTACAATCAGTCACAGGGCAGCAGCAAATTTGCCGGCTACGAGAGTACGACCAGTCTCGCGAGACATCCCCCCGATTACGACACGAATTTTTGATGAAATATTTAATAAAAAAGAAAAAATCATTTTCTCAAAGCTGCCTTTCTGTTCGTGTCTTCTACATATAGTAATGTACCGCTGAAATTATGTAAAATGCAGTATCAAAAATGGTATTCAACTTTTTCACGGGTCTGGCATTGGCGTTTGAAGAGCCCCTAGCAAATCAAGCGACCCTAAAAGCGACGGTGGTTTTGTGCCCAAAAATGAACCACAATAACGACCGCCGAAGCGACTACTCTAGCGACATTCTTTTGCCGCGTTTAGGGAGTGAAGTCGGTTGTTTGCTTGGCGATCGAATAAACGACTGTAAAAGCAACTGTTCAGACACATATACGCTTTTTGATGACAGGGGTGAACTTTTCTGGACGGTTGCTTTTACGGTCATTTGTTCGGTCGCCAATCAAACAAACCACTTCATCGCGGAAACGAGGTAAAAAATAGCGGTAGTCACCAAAGTGGTTAATTTTTAGTACGAAACAATCGTCGCTTTTGGGGTCGCTTTTTCAGTCGCTCAGTATGCCAGGGGAAGCCTCGTCGGAAGCGGATCTCATGTTAGCGGAATAGGTATTGGTATTGAGTATGTTACACTGATTCCTTAAGGGTTACGGGCTCCTTCAGTCGCTTTCGCCTCCTTCCTTATCCGTTGTCGCCGGTTTCATTCTTGGGTCCCGAGTTTCATCGCGGCAGCTCTTCTTTTCCGCACAATTCTTTTCATCACAGCGCCGATCCAACACATTATTAATAATCATTAATATTAATATTAATATAATTATTATTAATAACATGCGTTATCCAATACATTTCGATTATACACATGGCTTGGCGCACAAACCGTTTGAACACACGAATTTTACCGTGTGTTAGCCTTTTTGCCGTTCAGTTTCTGTCGTCCGTGGAAAAGTACAATAAGTACGACACACTGAAAAATTCTACCTCCATGGACAAAGTTGAGCGAATCAACTGCGGTTGAATATCAATGGTCCCGCGAACTTACGAGCCTCAAGTTAAAGTCAATATTCTTACCACCACCGAGCGTACTAATCTGCATTCCGCATGCATGCACTATTTCTTATGTGGAGTCACATTGCGTCGCGAGGAAAAATAAGCCAGATCTTTTGTTTGGGACCCGCGGTAGGAACCATTATTTCGCGGACGTTCCAAGGAAAAATACTAAACTCTGTTTATTATTTTCCATCAATCGGATTAATCAGTACGTAAACTTTCATTTACACAATTATTTTAGCATCACTATTAGTTGAGTATAGATGGTACTAAAAATTCAAGGAAACTTCTGGATCTTGAGGATCTTGAGGATCTTCTGGAAACTTCTGGATGTGATCATGAAAAGTCCAATGAAAACGTTCAGACCAGAATTGTATTCTTGCATAAGTTAAAAGTGATGAACACGGTCCGCCGGGCTAGGATGGACCAGTGTATGTTGAGACAAGTTAGAATAAAAAAAATACAAAAGTTCATTCGCTAGTAACAATATTCGGTAGTAATCATTTTTTGCTGGTAACATTGTTCAGTTACCTAAATAACAATTTTTTGTTACTAAACATTATTTAAACAATAAATTCTCAAATCTGAACCGATTGACACCAAACTTGATCAATATTGTTATTTAAGGCCATGTGAAAGATATACCACGTGAAATATGAGTGCGAGAGAGATAGACGCTTTTCTTTGCTTTGCTAATGCTTTGCTTTTTCCCGAAGAATCTACGGTCCCTGAACCGCATTTATTACAGATTTTGGTTACTGACTGAGTCGTTTAACATGTGCTTAAGCAGAGAAACAATATTACTCGAAAAAAATTGTTCCGATATATTGATTGAACGAAAAATTGACAAATGTGAATCGATTGGCACCAAACTTTTAGTACATATTATTATTTACGCAAATATCGATTTAGCCGAAGAAGCTGACCCAGATAGACAAGCGGCACGAAAAGTAGCAATATTGGCGCGATATTTGCTACATGTGCGGCACATGTCGCAATTATTGCGCCAACTGCTACTTTTCGTGCTGCTTGCTATCAGGGGAGTCTCCTAAAGACGAGAAGTACCTTCTTATATCAAAAACAATTTGCCGCGACTTCGACGAGAGAAAGTTGTGCAGCATATATATGTATAAATATCCTCCACGCCGATGATGTAATAAATATGAGGTTAAAAATGGTTCACATTTTCAATATTTCAAATCTTACGAAATATGTCTAAAATAATATGGCCTTATAATATGGCCTTTTAATATGGTTAAGAGGAGTCTAAACTCAGACGGCAGTTGTTTGGATGTGAGAGCGACAGCGCTATGGGGATTCTGTGAGATCGAGGAAGAGGGTTTAGACGCCCCTTGAAATGTTAAAATGTGGCGTCAGAAACAACAAAGGCGCTCCGGTCTCGTTACTATAGCAACGTTATGTCGACGAATGTAAAACTGAAGAGAAGGAAAAGTTGTAACGCGTATACTTATGTTCCGCATCAGCTCATTAATTGTAAAATCCGTGGTTCATAAGGTAATAGACGTACGCTCCTTGTACGGAGTACAACACAATGCCAAGCGAGAGATTTTCTACGTTCGCTTGAAGGATTACGGTACGATTGGTAATTATTATGCAGACAAATTAAATAAACTAGTAATCATTATATCGCCACCGTAGAAACGGCTGTCTTGTCTTACAAAGCCGATGGGAGAATTCTGGATATGCAATCGATCAGCGTACCTCGCGAACACCAAGGTCGTGGGTTGGCAAGGTTACTAGCGGAGGTATTGTATTCTATAGTGTTGCATCGTTTGTATATACGGGCAAATCATCTACAAGAATTAAAAAGTTCATAATTTTTAACAATACTGTTTAAAAGTATTTTTTTTACAAATTGTACAGGCGGCTTTTACATATGCAATAGTACACGATTACTACATGCTCTTGACCTGCGAGTATATGCAAAAATTGTATCGTGCAACAAGGAGCCCCGAACTTGAGGAGCGTGTTATTGGACCTTCACATATTCTTGACGGCACTGAGGCAGATAAATTGGATCCCGAATCTGTGTACAACTTATGGGATCCGAAAGAATTATAATTACAAAGATGGAAGAATTGGATTATGAGGCCGAACTGAGGTGGTATTGTCAAGAGAATTATTACAATGGAATGGCAATACGAGCCAAGGATGCTTGTATAAAATTTCCGGATAGTGACAATTTTGTATTGTTCTCCGGAATTGGATATGCCCTGATCGGAAGAACAAACGACTCTGTCGAACAAGTATCACGATTGGTCGGGACGGAGGATTCAACGCTAGCCGCATTGTTGGTTCAGAGTATCGCTTATCGTCTCAACGGTATGAGAGATAGAACAAATGTCTCTCAAATCGATACTCGTATAAGAGAAGAGAGAAGGAGAGCATCGTTCGTCGCTCTGGCTCGGGCTGCGAGTGTACTGTTTCTCTTTAAAAAAATTGACAAAGCCAAAGAGTATGCGGACAGGGCATATAAAATAAATCCGACCGACAAGCAAGTTTTGTTAACTGCCGCTTGGATATACTTGTATTTATCCAAGGATGATGTAAAATTCTTTGAGAACGTATGCGATTTGTTTGCTTCCGTTTCGAAAGATGGCGCGAATGAGCTTGGGATTATATTGGGTTTGGCAAAATTGAAGGAATACAGTGGGGATCACGAGGAGGCAATCTCCTTGTTGAATCGCTTGATCGTACGGTATCCAAAATCGTCTATACCGTTGATTGAAAAAATGCGGAATCAGCTAGCGATGAAGAATTGGGAGGAAACAATGGATACCGCCGATCGAATACTCTCCATCGAGCCGAACTCCATCGATTCGATTAAAGCAAAGGCGGTAGTGACAATATGCAGAGACGGCCTTCGCGGATCGGTCTTGAAGATTGTGCAAACTTTGTTCAGAAATTTATTTATTGGCGAGCCAAATAACATCGATCTGATGCTTGATAATATTCAATTATTCAGTCGAATAACAAACCGCGATATTCCATTACTGTTGGAATTGTCAAAAATAACAGAGAAAACAATTGAGCAAAATAGCAAGATTGCTGGGCCCATGGTCGAGCTTGGGAATTTGTATGTGCTAATGGGCAAGTTGACGGAAGCTGACCACTGGTACAGAAGTGCATTGCGAATCGATGAGTCGTCATTCACCGCTCTAACTGGCTTAGCTAATTGTCAAATTCTCGAATCGGCACCATGCTCAACGTCGATAGAGTTGGCACGTCAACAACTGGATTTCCTTATGGAACTAGAATCGAAATCGGTCGATCCCAGGCTACTCTTAATGTCGGCCAAGATTAACGCGAACGAACCGATCAACGCTCTGGATAATCTTGTGCGGGCGGTCACAACGATACTTAAACTCTCCTCCCGCAACAATTCTGTGTACGGATATCAATACTTGAAAGATCTCAATCCGTCATTGTGCCTGGAAATAATAAGAGAGTATCTTGTTCATTCTCCTTGCCGTTTCGCGCAAACGGCATTAAAAAATTCAAAGATGGAAAAATGCCATCTTCTCGATAACGATAATAATGATCTTATCGTATGCGATTTATTGGAAAAAATTGGAGATGCATGTCCCGGTATGGGAGTAACTTTCGTCATGCTCGCCAAAGTTCGGATGCAAGCCGGACACATTGAAGAAGCACTCGCGACTTTGAGAAAACTCTTGGACACTGTCGATCCGTCGAATCCCGCCGGCCACTTATTGACCGCTCAAATTTTAACTCAACAGGCTCAATATGAGGCGGCTGCTCAGTCTCTCGAGGTCGGTCTGAGCTACAACTTTCGTGTTCGGGACGATCCGATATATCACCTCATCTCCTCAATTATCGAAAAAGAAACGGGTAATCTCGAGGCATGTATCGCGAGTCTTCAACTCGGGCTCACTCTGGTAAATTGTACTGAGAATGAAATTGCAACGCCAATTTCCACCTCGGACAAGGCGACTTTGTATCTTGAGCTTGTATCGGCCTATGGAAAATTGAAAAAGTTTGATCAAGCCTTATCTGTTATCGAAGAAGCGAAAGGTTTGTTCGCGCATAGTTTAGAGGAGCCGCGAGTTCTCATTGCGAATGCCGAACTGTCCTTGGAAATGGGAGACGTTGATAACGCAATTAAATGTTTGATCGGAGTCGTACCCGGAAAGCCTTACTATCTCGAAGCTCGCACGACACTGGCGCGAATATATCTGGATCATAGAAAAGACCGGAATGCCTTTGCCAAGTGCTTCAGGTTTGTATTCAATAAAACTCAAGTAGCAACAATATAACTCAGTCAATAGTAGGATTAATAGTATATCCTATTACAAATCATTATTTCAGAGAGCTGGTGGAGCATTCTCCCGGTCCTGGAAGTTACAGCATGCTCGGCGATGCTTACATGTCGATTCAAGAGCCCGAAAGAGCTATCGAATCTTACGAAAAATCACTCGTCAACAATCAGATGGACAAAAAATTGGCTGAGAAAATGGGAATAGCCCTTGTCAAGACTCATCAGTATGAAAAGGCAATTGAATATTACAGGGATGTTGTAAAGCACAAATCTTGCGCTGATTTAAAACTCGATCTGGCGTATCTATACATGAGGGTCAAGCAGTTTGATAAAGCTGAAAATAGCCTAGTACTGGAGCTCCAAGTTGAGTATATTTTATATCTAACAGGCTCACGTTTCTTTTAAGCATGCTCATATTAATTGATTTGATATAATAGACACACGAGGACTCACAGATTTGCAGAGTTTCGAACGACGAGTTCGTCAATTACAGTTACTCGCGAAAATACGAGAAAGAGCGGGGAATGTCCAGTCGGCGCTTTCAACATTAAAAGATGCCAAAGAAAGTCAAGTTAGGTGCATACAACGATTCTCCGTGGTAGGAGGACAATCGGTTGTCGGACAAAAGGAAATGTTGGCTGATATGTGCCTGGACATGGCCGAATATGCTTCCTCACTGGGAGATTATCATCAGGCTATAGGACATTACAAGGAGGCTCTAAGTCACAAACCAACCAATGTAAAGGCTCTGCTCTCCCTCACGAAACTGTACATGCAGGTCGGTGCTATTCTTTTTATATATATATTTACAGGCATCTTTTATAATTAAACAACAGTTTTTCAATAACTTTTCCCTTGGTTATGGATCGCAATAGGTCAATGACCTGGACAGATGTCGTCAAAGTTGTTCAGCTTTATTAAACGCCGATCCGAGTAACGAAGCCGCATCGGTGATTATGGCTGATCTTGCATTTAGGAAAGTCGACTTTGAGACGGCGGCGTTCCATTTTCGCCAGCTGTTACTTCGACGCCCAACTTACTGGACTGCTTTAGCGAGATTAATCGAAGTCTCTCGTAGAACTGGTAAGCGCTACGTCTCTCTATCTCTATCTCGATCTCGATCTCGATCTTCTTAACGGTTTCATGTTACATAAGGGAACATTAATGATCTCGACGAGTGGCTGTCGCGGGCGGCTAGTGCAATGGATGCTTCGAGTCATGATGCCGGTTTTTATTACTGCTCTGGACTACTAAACTGGCGAACCGGTAAATTAAACTCAGCACTCGGAAACTTTAATTCTGCTAGGCGAGATCCCGAGTGGGGCCAGCAAGCAATTTATAACATGATCGAGATATGTCTCGATCCTGATGACGACGCAACCCTATCGAGTGAGGCTTTAAGCGATGACGATGCCGAATATCAGGATTCCCGAAGTATGGCATTGAATACGGCTCAACGACTACTCCTAGTATGTCAATCTCTAGTAACTATTAAATATATTCTACCACTGTTAGTCAACATTCACATAATAAAATTACAGGAATTGAACCCGAAAGGTAATGCCGACGAGATGCTTACGCATCGATTGTTGGGCGATTTTTTTCTTCTCGCTACAAAACAGAAAGGAAACATCGAAAGAGCCTTGCAGGATTGTACGACTCTGGCCAGTCAAGAGAGTCTGAGAGAGCACGTTGGTCCCGCACTCGGATTGGCAATGGCTCATATACTCATGAAGCAAACACCGCGAGCTCGCAATCATCTCAAGCGTGTATCTAAAAACGTTTGGACTTTTGAGGATGCCGAATATCTCGAGCGATGCTGGTTGTTGCTAGCTGACATTTACGTCCAGTCGAGTAAATACGAGCTGGCAAATGAATTGCTTAAACGAGTTTTGCAACACAATGCCACTTGTGTGAGGGCTCACGAGCTGTCTGGGCATATTGCAGAGAAGGAACAAAATTATCGCGAAGCAGCGCTCCATTACTCTCAAGCTTGGAAATACGGTGGTAAGACGAAGCTATCCATTGGTTATAAACTCGCGTATTGTTCGTTCAAATGTAAAACTTACGCTGATGCTATTCAAGTTTGCAATCAAGTATTGGCCCAAAATCCTGAATTCCCACGTATAAAAAAAGATATTCTAGAAAAATCGATAAATAATATTCGGTCCTGATGGTCCTATAAATATATAATTGACCAGTGTATACGTCAGTTATCAAACTGTAGGCATCTGTGGACAGTCGACATGTATATGCTGTATCATTTGTTGGAATAAAAACAATTCAATTCGTACGAATGCCAAAACTATTATTACCCTGTATAAGTATTTACTGACAATGTGACGTACGGTTTAGTTAGTGACGTCACCAGAAATATGTCATTTCCCGTTTTAAAATACCATTTTATGTGAATAAAAAAAAAAAATTAGGAAAAGAACTTGAACAAAAAGAAAAAAAAAGTGAAACGAAGAAAAAAATGGTACCAATTCGGTCTTGAACTCGCGATGCCTCTGGTGATTCTGTTAAGGTAGTACAAGCGGAAATCCTGAGCCCACGTGAGTTCAGGGAGGATTGAGAGAGAATTGCGAACACTTCTCGATGAGATAAAAATCTGAAAACAATCAAGCATATAGAAGGTGCTGCAAATATTGATTTTACATAATAATAATTCCAATATGTTATTGACAAATCAGCGAAAAAGAAATGTTCAAAAAATCCCCCGGCAACTTAACTTTTTGTTCATATAAAAACAATTTGTTGATTATTTTATGTAATTTTTGAAAATTACGTTTTTTTATTAACTAAAAACGCAATTTCCAAAAAGTACACGAAACTCTGAAAAAATGCATAGGTATTCAGAAAAAAAAAAGTTTTCATAAAAAAAAAAGTTAGGTTGTCGGGTGATATTGAACATTTTGGAATTATTATTATGCAAAATCGTGCATAAAAAAAACGTATTTATTAATGTAAAGGGGCTGGTTACCATAAATAAATAAATGAATAAAATCAATCCTTTCAGTACCTTCCATATAGTTGATTTTTTTCAGATTTCTATCTCATCGATTGCCGTCAGGTCCCCTTGTAAGAACGAGGAGCTCTTACATGAAAGGCCGTGTTTGCTGTTTATCATTACTTGCACGCTTGATTCACCATTTCTCCACAAACCACCACGAAGCGGCGCTCGTGCAGAATAGCCGTGTATAAGATGTCGCGATCGTGCAGAATAACCGAGTATGTGTAGAATTGGAATTTTTTTAGAAACGGTGCTCGGTGATCTGCCAAATCTCGTTGTTAGAATCACAGTTGTGTAATAACTAGTATATGTGTAGGATTTGCTTTGTGTTGGGTGGGTTGTGCAGAACTGCGAGTTAGTAGAATCGGTGTGCAGAGGAACGGTGGGTTCCCCCACCGTGCGAGTGACATGCAACGAGAGCAAATGCGTAGTAGTAGATCTGTCATTATCGTCTACGAAGCAAAAATTTAAACAACCGAGCAGAAGAATGTCAAGTGATGCAGTCTCTCGGTATAGCCATATACATGACATCTTAAGATTTTACCGAGTTTATTAACCTACATTAATCGGAGAGACGAAGAATTAATACACCAGCAAGCTAGCGAGTGAGGATACAGGAGCATGATGGAAAGGGCTAAATGTCGTCAGGTAAGGTGGCTCGTTTGTACGATAACCATTAAAGTATTATACACTTGTCTTGAACCAAATGTACAGAAGAGAAGGAAGGAGCGATCTAGGACGTATGATTTGGATCGTCAAATACCAGATGCTCCAACATTGGAAGAATTTGAGTGTCTGCTTGGAGAATCACCTACAAATTATCCACGCGTCGAAGGCGTCGAAGATATGGAGAGCCAACTTCATTCTGCGGCTATAGATACAATTGAGGTCACCGAGGAGAAAGAGGAGGTATTGATTTTTTTTTTTTTCCCCTTCATTTACTTAAGGACATGTGAAACCTTATGGAGAGCCAGTGAGATAGCATCAGTAGCACTCACGGCGGAGTGAGAGAAACACACACGGAAAGGCGTTTCACATGCTCTTAAGTTTCTCTCGTAATGGTTTATAAGAAATTTTTTTTTTTTTTTTACAAGGACCAATCTTCGGATGTACAAGTGGATCGAGTCGACAATGGGAGCGATAAAAATGCCACCGCTCCGATAATGGAGGACGAGTCGGAGGAGCCAGCAGACTGCGTCGCCTCTGAACAGGTAGCATGGCCTAGCGCGCCCCTTCCTGAGACTTTGAGAAAAGAAACGGAAGAGATGACTGTCCATTCTCGACTGAGAAGAAACAAGGAATCGCAAGAATTGGGCAAAACGTTGAGCACAAACGCAACAAGAGTTTGTCCGGAAGAATTGGAAAATGGATCGACGAATGTACTGCCATTTACAGAGAGTCAATTGGCGGCTCTATACACCAATGAGGAATTGTTTAGCGTCGATACATTTGTCGCCGAATTTTTAGAAAACGAATTGCAGAGTAACGCTCGACGACAGCAGCATCGTCTCAACGAGCTTCTCACAAGTTATCTGAGAGTACGAAATAATTTGATAATCAATGCGCACGAATTGGAGATCCTCAAGAAGAATTGCAAGGACATACAGAGGCAGCTATGGTGCTTGGAAAAGTCGGTAATGAGCGAATCGGGAGAATGCCAAGACGGTAATCCGGTAAACGCGAGCCACGAGTATTCGATTGGTCATTTCAACGAGCAAGCTTCGATAGCACTTACAAAGAAGTTATCGGCAATAAAAGAGTTGGTTCACAATGCCCAGGCGCTGTATTCGTATGAGGCAGAGTTGCTCAAACTACAAATAGATCATCACATTCACCGAGTTTGCGGCTCGTGCAAAGAGTTTCAAACTCTCGGCCACAATGGACCTGTGAATCTAAAAAATTTCGAGATGCCATTGCACGCGATGCCACAGCTCATCGAGCTCAGAACTTGCATTACTATACTATTCAACTTTCAAAGGCGTGTACTCCGAGATGGCAAGTTCGTTCTCGATACGAGAGAATGGCTCTCAAAATTGATCGCGGTTTTGCTACGGGTCGCCAATTGGCAGGATCACATGTTCATTCTCAATCACATACTGAGATGTCCCGGTGGAGTAACCAATTGGGCAATTGGTTTCGTACAAGTTCCCACACAAGCGAGAAATCAGAGCCTCTGCACATCGGCTTTCAGCGATCCTTATTTCGATCATATGATCGCTACAGTGGCCGTTGTACTGATGCCGATTAAAGACCGGGATAAGCACCTAGAACAGGCACAGATGTCCCTACAAGATACCGCAGGTAATCCGAGCGATACCGTATGGGTAATGTTGGACGAGGAGGGAGAGGAGGATGAGGATATAGCAAATACCGGGGCGAATCTCTTTGAGAGCGATCTCATGGCGCTTCTTCATCAAATTCCTTTTGATAAATTATTCGAGCAACTCTTGTATGTCGATGGACGTAGCGATGAGTACACCGACAAAGAAAAGTATCAGCAGTACCGTATGCTTCGTTTATTGGCTTTGACGACTGTTCTCGTCGGACTTTTGAAGCAGGGTTTGAGAACTTACGATTCACCGAGATATCGACAACTTGCCAAGCGTCTCAGCGCCCTTATAAGGGACGTCGTTCAGCATGCCAGTGACGAATGGGAGACACTGGACAAAAGCGAGGCAAGTCAAAATATCATTTCGATATATAATTTTACTAAGTATATTTATAACTCCTAGATCAAGGATCTCACGATACTTTTGAGGCTCGAAATCGAATATGACAGCTTCTTTCTACGGGCAACGATGGCAATTTTTTCATCGCGCCGTCTCGGAGCATGGCAATATCTTGCTGCAATTCCTTATCATACAGTATCGAGCCGGACGTTGTGGCAAATTTTTTATATTCTTCACACGGACAGCGCCACTGGGGATCTCTCACGAGCTGATATGTCTTCGGAAGGTAAACACTTACTCGTTATTCGATAATCCACGGTAATAATAATCGTTTAACGCTTGTCGAACGTCACAGATTGGATACAGAGATTAAACGAGCCGAGGCTCCGGAAGCAATTCGAAGAAAAGTTAAGCGATATGCCAGGCGATGAATCGTATTTTCTCTTGACGACTTTCGCAAACATGGCCATGGCTAGATCGACTCAGGACTACGACTTTGTTCGAGCTACAACTATCGATCTCTTTCAAGCAAGTAACCCATTATCAATTTTTTTGTCATACTAGTTGTATAAAGAGCTGTTCTCCAGCCGATAACGTGCCGCCGTTCCGAACGGCATTGCTTCGACAGATCGGCTTTCTAAGCAAAAAAACCCAAGACTCGTGTTCGAAAGACGCTCGATCCCTTTTGTCGAATCTCACTGACAAGTATCCGTCACTCTTGTCGGATATTCTTCTCAAACTTCGTGGCAATTTTGAATCTGTGGGAAAGGTAAGCGGGTTTATTACTCATCGACATCAGCCGTATCCAATAAATCAAATTCAACCTTTACACGTATCAAGTTGAGCCTGTACCTCTTCACCGAGCTGAGAATCGACAAGTGGATTCCTCGAGACGAAGATCTTGACGTCCTTTCCGAATGGTTGCACAAGCATTCGTTGTCATCGACGGAAAATCATTTGGCCCGCCTCATTCTGAACAATCTCAATTGGGGATTTCAGCGAGACAAACAGTAAGTTGGGCTTGCAATCGATTTTTTTTTTTTTTTTTTAATTGAACAAATTCTTTAATGCATATATTGCAGATACGATGAACTTTATTTGCCTACTTATCTACATCGGCGTGTCGCCGTAATGATAGTTGATCTGTCAATGAAGTACATACCGGACAGTCCCGCTCAGACAGCATCGTTTCTCGCTGAGAGTGTCAGGCAGGTACGCATGGTGTTTATTGAACTCTAAGGAGTCAAAAAACATAATGTCGTTATCCTTAGGTATCCTGGATGGCTCGTCCACAGAACAATCAACAGGCTTTCGCTCTTTGGGCATGGGAAATGATATCGAGGGTACGCTTACACCGGCTTGATCAATCAGAATCGGTGTGTCGCGAAGCAATTACATCGCCCGCCGAAGCTTTCTCCGGTGTGCCCGATCTTGATTCGGACGCTGAGCTCGAGATTGTCAATAGAGGTATAAGGGAAAGGCAGCCAATGGCCTGTTTCGTTTCTGTTCTCATGACTCTTTGGGGTCATTCGATACCTCTCATCTGCTCCAAGGGTTTCGAACAGCTTGATACACTTCAATCGTACTACAAGTACGATCACATATTGATGGCTCTTCACCACATCGTCCCATTGTTTCTCGACTGTCCGGATTCTTTGTTGAAAAATGAAAGCTTTTCGAGCCTTATAAATACCCTCGTCACCGCCGATCGCACTTACATGAAGATGGCGAAGAATTTCATAGCACCCGATTTTCCTGGGCCTGTGTTGAAACATTTTTCCAACATGATCGAGTCTCACATGCTGGGCTACGAAAGGTAAATCTTATAATGTTCATTGATTCTCTACGAATAATTCCAAGAATGCGATCGATGAAAAGTTCATTTGTCAGATACTCTTCGTCGAGTCCCGCTGCTATGGCGAGCCTGTGGCTCAACGTACTCGTACTCGTGCCTGAATGGAACCGTGATCCAAATGTCCTCTTTCTGATGGATACCGTAATTCGCGGAGCCTTTTTCCATTTGGATGCCAAAACTATAATCCAAGACATATTTCACAACCTTTTTACGGTAAGTTTCCTGGCTAGTTACCTCTCATCTCGTTGTTCCTCGAGTTTGAATTTTTTTGACCAAAATTGGCTTGTTGTAATAATTAGCTAGCGCAAGTGGGAGGAAACGAGGTATGTATGGGGCTTGCTCGGCTTCGCGCTGATACTCGAACGAACGAACGAACGAACGGACGAACGAACGAACGGACGAACGAACGAACGGACGAACAAACGAACGAACCAACGAACGAACGAACGAACGAAAATTATTTAAAACAATCATGTACATATGTCTGCACAGAGCCTGGCTACCGGTCATACTACGGGTTCGTTTGGATCGTTTATCAACTGGGCGACTGGCTCGGCAAATACGCCCAGTCTCCTCGGAGGTCCAGTTCAATCGATCTGGGTATCCTATCAAGTTATCCGCACCGAGCAGTCTGAAAGAGAGCTCAAGAGTGGTCTGTGGCGTCAGTTATTAAGAGAACTCTCTGCTCAAAATAAAATTTCTCTGGACACTGCACTCAAGGTAAATAATGTTTACCGATACAATTCATAATATATATCACCTATATCATACGAAATTTCAACGGAAAGAAATGAAAGAAAAATAAAATGTTTCAGAGAGCCTGTGCGAGCCTAAAGATGCCTGCGTTCGGAGCCAATGGATTGGCGATATACCGATGGTCGCAGCAGGCCCTCGATACTCCAATGGATCATCCTCTCCTGCCTCTCCTGTGGCAGCATTTTTTTACACTTTTCTTAGCCAGAGCCCCTACGGTGGTTCCCGGGTGAGATTATACCTACTTCGTCTGGAGTTTGCGGTTTAAATTATTGTAATTTAATTCGACAAACCTTCCAGGATGCCGGAACGTGGTGGACTCGGAGACAAGTTTTTCGAAGGAATGCTCAATTTGAGTTACATGAAGAAAGTGAAGAAGCGCCTTCTCGATACTACTGCCTACTTTCAAGTCAAGGGTGAAAAAGATACGGACACGGATGGCAAACCGATAACCGATGAAAGAAGAGTATTTTATTTTAATGCGGCCAAGTAAGCAAATACTCTATTTGCCCCTCTCTCTACCTATCTGAATTGACGTGGAAATGTCTTGGCCTCTAGACTGTACAAAACTTTGAGCTTGTGGCTCGAGGAACCGAGATTGCAAGAATCTGGCCTCTATCTTCCGGCACTGCCACCGCAATACATGTCACAAAAACTGCTCCTACTCATGCAAGGAGATGAGGCAAGTCATCGGACATTTTTTAAATATTATATACGAATTATGGTTTACCTGTTATTCAATCAATACCACATCTGTCACTCACTTAGAATCCATGGTTCGAGTATATAGACTTCTGGATGGTGCAACAATCTCAATTGGCGTGTGCCGATGAGTGGAAACGGCTTTCCCATCGAGATAACCCAACAATCGAGTTCGAGGTGGAAGCTGTGGCTGCGGGCGAAACTGCGACCGAGGATCGCGACAAGTACGACAAGGCTCCGGAGCAAAATCGAAATAATTATTCGGAAACTGGGCAACCGAGCGTCGAGAGAGTATCTCGACGTTTGAGTAACTACGAGCGGCCAAAAGGAGCACCGACGATCGCTCGAAACACTCCTATACTTGAAAATTTACCCAGAGAGAGCCTGTATGAGGCCGAACGAGTAATCGATTTGATAAAACCTCATCTAAAGATGATATTGGACTACGCTCAGACTTACAATCTCCTCGTCTCGGAGCACACCGCGGTCGATTGTAATTTCCTGGAGCTTGTGCCGACTCTCTACAAGCAAGTCGAGAGTCAAGTAACGCTTCATGCCCTTTGCGATACAGCCCCAACGGGCGGCTCTCGACGTTCTCGTTCGGGTACTCCGCCGACCGTCCATTGCGCTGGTCCAGCAGTTATCAGGATTAAGGTATGGGGGGTCTATTAGTCGTACACTAATAAACAGATTTTCACTGATTAATAAATTTCACTAATCACCTCGTCCCGTAGATTTGCGAAGCTCGCGTCAGTGAGGGTGTCGATAATATAATCAGCCAAAATCGAGCTCTCTACGAAAATCTCCTCGTCAAAGCAAGTCAACCTCCACCGAGCAAAGTTATTCAGGCGTGCGTGTTCGCTGACTACCTCGTGGCGTATGTACCATATCCTTTTTTTAACGTCATAAAATGAAAATAGACACTAGCAATAAATCTCATAATCACTGTGATATATATATATATAGATTGCTCGAGCGTGAGTTACATTTCAATCGGACTTGCGAGAGCAGTGTTGTTTTGCGAAATGTACAGGAGAGCGGTGTCACATTATTTCACCATTTGGTAGAATTTTATAGCGAGGACGCGGCACTTTGTCCACCTACCAAACAGCTCATCACTACGTGCATAGAAAAATTAGGCCAGGTATTATAATCATGTCGCCCGATATAGCTCACATGTTTACAAAAATTTTAATATGCCTTTGCCTATCGTGTCGAAGGTATTCATCAGTGGCGAGGAAAGTCAGGGCCCCCCACTACTCAGAAGCATTATTCAACGACCAAATCTCGGTGGCCTGCTTGGGCCCCACTTTACACCTGTCGCGGGCGGAGCAACGACCTTCTTGGAGATGTATCAAACAGTAGTTGATCTTTCCGCAGGTCCCAACGCGGATTTATCCTTCGTATTGCTCTCCAAGGTTATTCTGAACATTTGCCTGCTAGTATTTTTCAGTTTTCTCACATCGAACGTGTCCGGACTGACGTTTCTTTTTGTTTCTTTGCTTTTTCAACAGTTCGACGTTGGAAGTTGGCTGAATTACAGACGCCCGAGGCTCAGCGAGCGATCGACTTTCATCGATTTCATATCGCGAGCCCTTTGCAATTTGGGTCTCAGTCCCGAAGATAACAAGCTCATACTACACGAGGTTCGTCCGAGATGTTATTTTATTTGATTTATTCTTCTCTATTTCTTTCGTCCAAGGCTCAGGTCGCACCGATTATTCTTTAGCTTTTCAGAAATCATTTGCGTCTCGTACTTTTGCACGAATTCCCGGAGCACTACGGCGAAGTACTTGGCGCAGTGCTGCGAGGAAGCGAGGGTCAAAGCCTTTCGCTCGATGTTTGGCGAGATGTATTGGGAGCTCTAAGTGGAAGGCCGAAGTCCGCCGCTCCGATCCATCCGACCAAGGTCAGGGAGGAAATTCGACGATACGCGACGGAACAGAGACTTTTATCTCGGCAGGAGGTATGTAAGCAGATTAAATAATATATTTAATTACTATCGTATCGACTACAAGATTCTCTCGGCTCATTAGATGCACGACACCGCGGTACTGTTGAGTAAACATTTTATGAAGGAACGTCTGCAATATGGACTCTACGGACTGTATCCCAAGTATCGGATTTACAATGAACCTCTGATAATGTTTCTCGGTATGGTTGGTCACGCACTCGTAGTTCTGACCCTTCAATTCGACCGTGGTTCCCTGGCCGATCAACGTAAGTTAAATTTTCTAATTCCCACCTCGGGCATAAGGGTTTAAACATCTGGTAATGTTTTTATTATTATTATTATTGTTATTATTATTATTCATCCCTCTGTCGACAGTTTGCGAGCGTATATGGCCAGTGCTGAGTGATAT
The DNA here is from genome assembly GCA_958510785.1 of Exephanes ischioxanthus. Classification (NCBI taxonomy): domain Eukaryota; kingdom Metazoa; phylum Arthropoda; class Insecta; order Hymenoptera; family Ichneumonidae; genus Exephanes; species Exephanes ischioxanthus. The sequence continues at coordinate 22,235,468 of OY294020.1, read as the reverse complement.
GTTTGCACCCTGGATTACCCCGTACTGGACGAGAAATTTGAGAGAACCGACCGCGGCTTGGATTCAACAGCTCACCGACGATAGGTCCGTTCTTCTCCCGTGGATAATAACCGACGGTCCATGCGCCAACAGAACCGTAGCGATGTTCGTTGAATGCATTCGCTTCGTAATCGACACTTTGCCAGCGTCGAACAAGATACTCTGTTTCCTCTGGCAATTCTATGTGACGAATTTTGCCAACACCTCCGTCAAAGATCATATCTTGAACGTTGTACATGGAAATTTCATGTCTCTTCCGTGGGACAAGTTTTCACCGGGAATCGGTGACGTTGAGCTCATGGTCAAAGTCGTCGATCAATATTTGCCAGACAGTCATCTCTTTCTCGGAAGTGTCTTCGTCTCGATCGATTGGACCGCATGGATAAGTCAATTGATGACAACTCAACCGCTCGCTGTTGCAGCGAGAATGCATACGTGTTTATTGATTTTAATAAGTAAACTGTCCAACGAGCCCAACGTTAGGCAAGTACGTATTCTTTTGGCACAATCGATTGTTGAATATGTAACTATTGCATAATTGTTTCGATCCAATTTCTTTGGACAGAACGAGAGAGCAGTCGAGTTGATCGTTGAGGCGAAAAAATTTTCGTGGCATCTCGTCGACGCAACGGTGTACGATCAAGTTATTAACTGGCATGTCTTGAGCTGTGATCCGAGAGTCGTTCTGTACCGTTGCACCGAGGAACCTCATCAAATCGACGTAGCTGTAAACAAGTAGGCATTTCTTCTTTCACAAAATGTTGAACTCTCATTTATCAATTATTATTATCGTCAACTGTAACGCGGTTACTCAGTTTGTTGAAGGTTGTCGCAGCTTACGAGCCAACTGTCACGCACTTTCATCCGACGACTCTAAAGAAACGTCAGATATACGTGAGATCGTGGGTGAAGTTACTGATTAATTGCACCACCCGTCACAAGTCATTGCTCTCAAGCGACATTAAAGCCTTTACAAATGCACTCTCTCGAATGCTCGATGATATGGAAACGATCCTGACAAGCAGTAAGTCGACGTCGATTTATTAATCGACGTACAATTATTGTATTAATTTCTTGCCGATTAATTTTTAGCGGTATCGGAGAGCCAACAAGCACCGGAAGCTGGCCTTTTGATAAACGAACTGTTGCATTCGGTGAATCAGAGTAGTCTTTTGGTAGAGCAGCTTCGAACGAGCTGGGCCGAATGGCTTTCAGAAAAGAGCTCTTCCTCCGGTCCCGTCTTATTCGGCATACTGCGGGTCATTGGTATAGCTGTGGTTTCTCCGGCTACTCTCGGCCAGCTGTTTGAGGCAGCCCTCGAAACATATTTCAAACACAGCGGTAATTTCCTACGATTATTATCAATTATTTTCCTAATTTTCCTCTATCACCCCGCAAGTTGATAAAATACATATCTATCGATTGTACCAAGTGACGGATCAAGTCGAGCCAACTTGGACTTGCGTATTGAGTATCGTTCAACCAGTTGTTAACCGGCAACCACCTGTCGAAGGAGTATTGGTAGCGGAGGGGCGAATTCTTGCATTGTATGCTCTACTTGTCAAGAGATTACCCTCGTGTCGTGACATCAGAGAAGAGGGAATGCTTCTGGTAAACCTGGTCGATTGGATATCAGCTATAAAACCAATGTGAGTACCGAGGATGCAATGGATGATAATGTGAATGGATTATACATGTACATTGTTCGCGCGTCTGGCTCTGCTCAGGGATACGATTGAAGAAAAGTTGCCACTTTTGTGGGCAAAGGCATTCGAGCTAATCTACAGACAGTGTCAGTATAGCGAGAGCACGGTAATCGCGGCACGGACTCTTAAAAAATTTGCTCGTAGTCTATTGACGATGGCCGATGATATGGGCCAAGGCTGGGGTATTCTCGGTGCTATTGGTCTAAGAAAAGGTTCACCACTCTCCATAAGGTAAAAACACCTTTTATTATTATTGTTAATTAAGAGCAACAACAAAAAATCTCTTGACGACGATTTTTTTAGATGCAAGTTTCTGTGCCGCGCTCTTGGAGTCTACTGTCTAGCTCAATTGCCCGAATCAAAATCTGATGAACAATTTATTCGCTTCACTCCGCACTCGCCGGGCGTTGCGCCGACAAGATCGAACGATTCAGATATAATGGAAATACGGCCTAGCGTTGAAGCAATCAAAGCCATGCAGAATCTCGAAGCGCTTGTCAACAACAAACAATACGTCGAAATGAAATCTGACGTGGAACAAGCTATAAAGTTCATTAAGGATTCGGCAAATTCACTTCACAACGCGATGACTATAACCGGTTTACTCACGACCGAGCTGTACAATCAAAGATACTTGCACGTGTTGACCTATTAGTCGGTGAATCACTAATTTACCTGCTAAATTCTTTCCGAGCACACGTTCATTTACCGAGTGCACAACAATGATTAATGTTATTTTATCGATTAAACAAGATTATTCTCGATCGTTGACATTAAACTTTTTATTCATTATTCAATCCGTCTAGTCACAATCACTTGTCTCTTTATTTCGCGCGTACCTACCACATGGGCCGACAGTTATGTACATTTTCACTTCAAAGTTAATTGTCACACTTGTGTGTAGTTGTTTTTAACGTCATCGTCATGGATTCCGCGCGTATCAGTGATAAATCGTCGCGTGGCTTTGACGAATTTACCGCTCCGGTCTACTATTGATAACTCTATGAGCTGTGATACTATATTCCTTTCGTTGCGCTGTTTAATCATTATGTTTTAGAATTACAACGCTTATTAAAGAGAAAAGAAAGAACAAAAAAAATTGTGCCGCTTTTTATATTTATTGTGTGAAAATGTAGAGAATATTATTATCGACCTATTATTATATAACACTATAAATATAAATTACCTATTATAATATACAATTAAGGAGTAATTATACTTTGATTAGCGTTGTCTTTTGTGATTCCATTGGAGGAGCGAAGCAAATCTGCGGTTTCATCGAGTGGAAAGTCTATGAGGGAGCACTGAAATTGATCCTTAAAGGCGTTTTTAAATAGCGGTACAACGTCCGCGATTGTAACTTGCATACCCAATTGTTGGCTGATACTTGTAACACCCTTTCCCTCGATGCCACAGGGTACTATATGATCGAACCACTTGAGATCTGTATTACAATTTAGAGCGAGTCCGTGAGTGGTAATGTAACGGCTAGCGTGAATGCCGATTGCGCAAATCTTGCGATTATCTACCCAAACCCCGGTGTCGGACGATTTACCCGCCTTAATTCCGAATTGGGCGCACAATCTTATCACAATGTCTTCAATTTGACCCACATATCGGCGTACGGTAGTCTCAAACAATCTAAGGTCTATTATGGGATAGACGACTAGTTGACCAGGTCCGTGATACGTTATCAGCCCGCCTCGATTGGTTCTGTAGTATTCGGCACCGAGTTTTCGAAGTTTCATCTCGCTGCATTTGTCATAAATTTTGTCGCGTATCCCTACGGTGTAGACTGGCTCGTGTTCTACCATTATCAAACTGTTGACGACCCCACCCTGCCGCTTTATATGATTTTCTGCTAGAGCTTTTTGCAAGCGAAGAGCCGATCCGTACTCCAATCGTCCGGCCCACAAAACTCTCGTCTCTCTCGCCTTACCCGCCATTTATATATACTTTCATGTATGGCAAGATACGGACGATCGATCGGCTTTTTCCTCTATACTCAAATATATCAGCAGCGATACCTGGAAATCCATAACAGTATCGCAATATTGGACGATAATTATTGGACAAATGTCTTGATCTAATTACTTACGTATGCATCCGTGGCAGCATATATTTTCTGCGCCTCGCTAAGGGGCAGCTTGTGCCACGTGCTCTTTCTCACACGCTCAGGTTTCGCCAGTCGCTTCTTCAGCTGTAAGTAACAACATTTAATAGATGGTTTAAACCTGCTTCGATAGACTTACCAGATAAACAGCTAGCTTTGCCAAACTCCAACGTCCCGTGATGTTAAAACGTTTGTTCGTCAAAGCGCCGCACTCGATACAATTGTTTTCGACAACTTTCTGCGCCGGAAATCCAGCAAAGTCTCTTCCAAGCTTTCTGATGTCTCTGCGAATATGTCAAAATGACACGGTGCATCACTCCTCCAATTAGCAATATTTACTCACTGCGTTACATTGACTCCTACGAGCTTGACCTTTGGATGGCTCAGAAGCTGGACAAAAGCAGCCGGTAGCTTGGCAATATTGTAAATGTGAAAGAGATGACAGGTTCTCGTTGAGACACACAGTTGTGCTAGAGCACTTTTATTGCCGTTAGCAGAAGCAGGATGAGTATAAACCGGCCATTCCAAATCAAACCCTATTGGCACTATCTCCTCGGTGCACTTATTATCTATTCTTTGTCTAAAACAATACGATTAACATATAATATCCGTTATTTCGTTCCCGCCGATATGTAGCCGATTAACGTTTCTTCATTGGAGCTATTACATAATTTCATCGCAGATCATGGCACATCCTTCAAAGTCATTCTGGAAGTAGATTCTACCCTGAAATTGAATGGGTGGCAAAGGAGGATCCTCTGTCTCCCCGTCTTTCGTTGCTCGAGACGTCTTTTCCATTTATCCGAAATAATATCTTTTCCGCGTATCAACATTCACTAAAAAACTTGAAAATTCGTTATGGACCATGTGAAAGCTGCATCGTCACTTCCATACTGTTTCCATGCCTACTGGTACTAGCCAATACCGTTTCCACCTCCCTCCCTACCGACACACTACTTGTATCTGAATGTGAATATTCAAAACTTTCTTCGCTCGCTCCGTTCCCACATCCGATCCCGATTTTTTTCTCTACATTATAATCTACCATCCGTGTGTTTGCCTATAAAAGGCTCACAAACCTAATACATGTATTCCTACTACTCTTGTATAAGAAAAAACAAAACTATTCACTCTTACTTTCGCGGATATGTGGCGAGAGCGAAATTGAAACGGCCCCGGCATCTCCCACGTTTCACTTGTATCAACGGATAATATTCCACGAGGCAAGATACTCCTTTCTAGCGTACTTTTTACTTTTATTTTCGATCGGGCGCTATCTTCACTGGCGGCGAAACCAACGTTCGATAGGTAAAGAGATCGCTCCCACTACCCCCGCCCCGCGGCGAGTCTTTCTTTTCTCAATACCTAAGAGAGGGAGAGAGAGTTAGTATAGTAGTATACGGAGCATAGCAGATATCAGCCGAGCCAAGTTGACCGGCCGAGTATCATTTGTAAATAATCAACTCGATTGATATTATTAGGTGACAGTGAACGTAATGATAATTTTTTTCAAGTGCTCGAAGAAAAGGCGATAAGACGTGCGGGAGAGTGGTTGAATTATAATAATCGTAGATGTCATACCGCTCCGACGATATGTACCCCATCCGGGCTAAACATCGGCTCACGGGTATCTTTTTTTTCGTTATACCGATATTATTGGCAGTTGGTGAGAGCGGGAATGTTGTCAGTTCGGTGAATAATAACAGCAGGACTATTGGTATCGGTAAGTTGAGCCGTGGGCTCGCAGCTTTAATCGCTGGCATAGTAGTACTTTAAAGATTTGCTTAATGGTATAGAATGTGGTCGTGTAGCGACTTCGCAGAGGCAACCACGCGACACCGCTACCGGGGATGAAGACGGCCAGGGCATCGTCACCGGAGGAGCATCGATCGAAACGATTATCACTGCTAGAATTTTTAACGGCAAACCGAGCGACAAGGGCTCTTGGCCATGGCAAGTGTCCCTCCAACTGTTACATCCGAAGCTCGGATTTATCGGACATTGGTGTGGCGGTGTTCTTGTCGAATCTACTTGGGTACTCACTGCCGCTCACTGTATTCACAAGTCAGTAATCATCTCCGATGTATACCCTTCACTTTTCATTTTCCTTATTTAATTTGTTGTTGTTGTTGTTTTTTTTTTTTTTTTTTTTTTTTTCTTTCACTTCTTCGACCGTGTAGCGATCTCTTTAATCTTCCAATCGGAGCTCTGTGGACGGCGGTTCTCGGCGAATGGCAGTTGGAGTCGGGCAATCGCGCTTCCGTCCGTATTCCCGTAGAGCGAGTAATTCTTCACGACAGCTTCAACAATTATATCCATGACATTGGTGAGTCCCTCATTATCGTTCGATGAGCGCGCCTTCCAATCGTACAACCTTCCTTTCTTACCTTACGGGACTTGTGTGCGTTTACTAGCGCTGATGAAACTGAGCAGGGCAGCACCACTGTCGAAGACTATCCGAACGATATGCCTACCCGAAGTTGACGATGAAATAGCTGCCGATCGAGAGGCGCACTGCATCACTTCGGGTTGGGGTCGTTCCGGGCCATCTCCATCTCTATCGAATGCTCTCCTCGAGGCTAATGTACCTCTTCTCGATATCGAAGATTGTCGGAAAGCTTACGGGAATTCTGTACCAATTGGCCCTGGACATTTGTGCGCCGGTCACACTGACGGATCTTCCGGCAGTTGCGTGGTACACTATCCGTCTATCTTTCTCCTATAATTATGTACAAGAGCTTCCCATACTTACGAGCGAGAAATATTTCCGCTGTTACAGGGGGATTCCGGTGGACCGTTGCAGTGCCGACGAACTGACGGCGTTTGGCGGCTCGCAGGTATAACTTCGTTCGGATCGGGATGTGCGAGACCTGGCTTCCCGGATGTTTATACGAGGCTCCAGCATTATCTCGATTGGATTAAAACTACGATAGCAGGATCGCCATAGTAGCAACAATATTTAATTCATTGTTATTTGCTACTGATGATTTAATCATTCCATTGGTCAGGCAGTACATTGTGCATTACACTGATCTAAAGAGTACTAATGGATAAGTATGTCAAAATTCAACAAAAATTACGTTGTCTTTCTTCTTTTTCATTTTAGTAACTCCAATTGTATATACCCGAGTATATCGTCGATGATACATGGTATCAAAATAAATTGAAAAAAGTCACAAAATCCAGATTATAATCCAACTTGTTAATTGTACATGTATACAAACATAAGGAAGAAACGAGTCTCTCGGACTCAGACGGCAAGTAGTACGTAGCTCGAACAAACTTGCGCATTGGGGTGAATCAGGAGCGTAGCCCCATCGGCAGCTCAATAAACGACGCGTCACGTGAAATTCTAATACTATTTATAGTATTGAAATTTTTCTCCTCGTTGCATTACCTGAAAATGGAAGTATGCCTTCGAAGATGCATGTTTATGTCTAAGTAATTGGTGTTATTCCAAATATCGTTCGGGTGCTTGGTACAGGTGATGACGTCCCTATACGAACTGGTTTAGTGGGTGGTACATAGTTGCGACGCCGAGAGGGAGAGTGTACGGCGTAGCAGTAGGACGCTTTCATCGCGTCGCAGAAAGTGAAGAGAGTTGAGTACGTACACAAGTGTAAAAAAAAAAGAGGAAAAGAAAGGAAAAACAAACGATGGAAAGCATAGGCATGGCGTGAGAGAAGGCAAGAGAAGGGTAGAGTTCAGAGTAACTCAACACTTTTTATGGCTACGCTCCGGTCTGTTTAACCCTTTGCATAGGGCCCGGCCGCGCCTCTTCTCATTTAGCGACAACTGAGCGCAACAGCATTGGTCGCTCCGGTCGCTCAACGGCGGCGAGAGGAAGAGTGAGGGAGAGGGAGGAGAGGGTGCGCGCTCGCGCTCGCGCGCGCGCGTGCGTGCGTGTGTGTGTTCGCGTGCGCGAGCGTGAGCGTCGCGTACGCGAGAAAAAGAAAGACAGCTGTGAACGGTGAACACGGTGCGAACCAAGAACGATAATCTTGAGGCAGAGTAGAGCTACCGGACGGTGCTCGTGCACTACACAATTTGTATGTGAATATCCTCAAGCTCCAGGAGTGTGACTACAAGATCACAGCTCCAGTAAAGTTTTCGCGAACGATACGATATAACAGAAGAAGCGTTTCGAGCGATTGTGGCGTTTCTCCGAGATACCAGACGTAAGTTGAACCACGTCGGTATAAAAAGATATTATAATATTGCTCTCTCTTTTCCGCCATCGTCATGCTTCTCTATACTTTCACTGTCATTGGTTTTTTTTTTTATATTGGTCATAGTCACCGCTACTACAGTCGCTTCCCTCACCTCTCTCACCGCCCTCTCGTCGTTCAGCCATTAATAAACTCTACACCTTTAATCTCAGACGTAGATCGAATGAAAATGTATTCTGTTAATTCTTTAAAGGAATCAAATTATACGCAAAGAAGGAAAAGAAGGAAAGAAAGAGGGAGGAGAAATATGTTATCTTTAAAGGAAACAAAGCCGATTCGCGGGATGGATGCAAATAGCCTTACGAGCCCGCCGGCTAATGACGTCGATACCATTATAAATCCAAGTTCGAACAACCAGACCATCTCGATAGTAATTCCATTGTCGGCACAACTGTCAACAATTTCGAGCCGCGTGGCGGAGCCTCCGTGCAAAGACGACGATATAGAAGAAAATAAAAAGGCGGGCAGTGAATTGAATGTGCATTCGAATCAGTCGCAGGATGTGTCTCATAATGAAGAGTCGGTTGCTCTTACGGTATCTCACGGCCTGTCGCCGGTGCAGTCAATCAAAGGGAGGGAGCTCGTATCTTGGTTAAATGGGTATCGAGCGGATAAGACAAAGGGTTGCCCGTTTCCCAGTTGCTCGCGATACGGGCGTGCATTCTCAAGGGCTCACGATCTCAAACGCCACATAGCTCGTCATGAAACAAGAAAGGAGAGACTAATCGATACGAATACCGGAGATAATAATCACAGCTGTCCACAGTGTGGAGAAAGCTTCTCGAACGAGACGATTCTTCAGAGGCACACGCAGTTGCATACCAATTCACTCGAATTCCATCCGCCGGCTAGCCTCGAATCGACGCGTATCTACACCTGCGGTATATGCAATAAAAAATATACTCACGAGAGAAAACTGAAAGCTCATCTCAACAGCCATGAAAAGGTTCGTATTAAGCGACAATTCTTACATCACATTATCAACTTGTAACAATCTGTTTAAAAAATAAAAAATTATATATATCTGATATCACATCACGTAGAAATATGAGAGTCGAGTCTGTTTTTAAACTGGTTCACTGTTTTCCGCGTACACAACCGTCGGTGGTAAAACATTCCATGCGTCGACGACCCTGTTAGATAAGGCTTCCAGAGTATGAAGATTTTTTAGCCTCTATTAATATGGTGACTTTTGTGATTTATAGAAATCCGAACACCACATGTGCCCATTGTGTGACTGTCAATTCGAGCAAGAGGAGATGCTTCAAAATCACATGACGGATCATACGACGAGTATAGCGCAGACCCAGCAAGATTTTAATAAAGTAAATGACAAATCGACGCAGGCCAAGGAGGATGACGACGACGACGACGACGGCGAGTTTCTACTCGAGGAGATGCTTTTGTTGAATAAAAAACCAAGGATTCACGAGCCGAGCGGTAAGAACCATACCGGCGCCGGTACTATTGCCGCTTCCTCGACCTCGGCATCCTCATCTTCGAGCTCTACCTCGAATAGCAGCAACAGCAAGATACGCTGCGACTACTGTTCTAAAACTTTCAAGACTAAATGGACACTGAGTTCGCACGTCGCGGCGCACGAAGGCCGCTTTCAGTTTGGGTGCGCACGTTGTGGAAAAAAGTTTGTTAGAAAGAGTCACTTCGAGGGACATGTACGCTCTCACGAGGCAGCCAGGCCATACGTATGCGAACAGTGTGGCAAAACTTTTAAGGAACTCAAACATCGTCGAGAGCATACCAAGAGAAAACATCCGGGCAACCGGAATGCAATACAAAATCTTTTTGACAGCATCAGCGCTTGCGTGTCCGAGGAATCTACGGTCGAACAAGCAAAGTTTACGCTACTCATGCCAATAAACTTTGGTGCATAGTAGTTTATCATACTATTATTATTTTTATACATCTACTTGTTTCCTCGCATTCTCATGTATACTCTTTTATCTCTTTTCGTCTGTCTGGCCCGCTTGTCTCTGGGGATATAATTTAACGGTACCTTTGTACTTACATAATTATTGTATATACGCAAATCCGAGGTCTAGTCTCCTATTTCGCCAGAGTCACTAAATAAAAGCTACAAATATACATAGTGTAGTGTATAAGGATCGATGACAAAATCGTAACTCTTTTCGCTCAAACGAGATGTTTTTCTTTCGTCGTTAGACGCGCTAGGACGTGACGGGAGTGTTTTGTTTAAAAAGAGAAAAGGGGAAAAAGAGAAAGAGTGGAAGCGGGGAAGCGGAAACGTTTTATTTCCGACAAAAACACTATAGCTACCGATTTAACGTATCGAGTTAAAATTGTGGAACAAAAAGTTTGACTTTCGAAATGAGTAAGAGACCGACAAAGCGACAAAGGCTTTCGGTCGCATCGATGTCGTCGTGCCCAACGAATTGTCCAATAATCGAGGGTCAAGGGGAGCAACGGCCTCATCTACACACTCTCGAAACCCTTCCGCCCGAAGTGTTGGAGATGATTTTACGTTTATTGACACTCGGAGATGCCGCGGGTTCGATTCGCTCTGTATCGAGGTAAAGAGTTGTCTAGCGGGTCTGGCGGTGATAAAATAAAATAAAATATGAGTGCAGACGATGCTCGACGGTCGCAACGGCGGTCTTAAACGGGGCTTTTCTTGCCGCGGGTATCCGGTTGGATGCATCGATGATTTACGTGGAGACGACGATGCTGAAAGCAACTGGAGAATCGGAACTGTTAATCTGGAGCAGGGCATTGAACGTTCTCGAATTAATAAAAGCTCAATATAAAATGCTAAAAGCGGTTACATGGAGATACACCCATCCTCCAAAATCGGCGGGTTTCAATCGCGTGTGTTTCTACGCCGGAAGTCTCCTCGACGAAATGAACAACATGATAGAGACAGCGAGGTCACGACCCGGGGCATTGTTTTCCACCAACAGGAGGGACGAGGATCTTAACTTGAACGAGGAGACAGCGATGCCCGACGTTTCTTCTCGTGTCGTCTCCTTCGTAGCTCTGTGCAAACGATTTATGAATTATTTTGAAAAGTTTTCCGAGTGTAAACTCAACAGGTAAGCTCGACGATTTGCTCTTGATTATTTAAAAGGTAGAGATTATTATGGTTTTTGTTCCGTGGACAATCCAAGATCGGCTCTGGTATCAGGCTGCAAAGCCGTAGACGTCCTCGACTGTCTCGCCGAGGGTCGTCAGATAACGGGCTTTCGCGTTTCCTCCGGGCGAATCGCGGGACAAGGACAAAGAGGCTGCGCCAAAAGTGCAAGAAGCTGTTCCGTCGTAACGATGGGACTTCGTTACGTTATGCGACGAGCCTGGTTCACCTGTCTCAAAGTTCCTTGTGCTTCGGATGAAACTTCGTGGCGGGAGGATCAGAGATTCATGTACCTGCGACTGCGTCGTCTCGTTGGCAGCGTTAACGAGCATTATTTCGAAAAGTCTCATTACGAGAGAGACTTGTTTTTACGATCGACGGCTCGACAGCCCAGGCCGCCACCGGCATCTTCTACGTATTCCGGTTATGGTGTATACGCCGGTCGTTTCTTTTACTACGGCAACATGAATAAGTATGCCTACGAGAGCAAATTCAAGGATCCGAATGAGGCTTCGTCCGACGAGGATGTCGATGATGACGAGGAGAGCCAACTTAGGATCGGTAAGGCTCGCGGTCCTCCCGCTTTTGATCTAGTTATACGGGTCGAGCTACGATGCTCGAGAGATCTCGCCCCGCTCGCCGTCACCTCGACCCTCCGGACGGATGAACTCGATGAGCTGGATGAGCCCAACGACGATCGGTATCCGATTGATCAGAACAATTCGGAGCTCTACCTCAAGCTTAACATAACGTGTCCGGCATCGGCGACAAATCGGCTGCCAGGTAACTTTACGTGGGAGCAGTGGGAACCGGCCCATGGGCATCGAAAGAAACGACAATGTCTCGCCTCTATCGACTACTAAAAAATGATTAATTTCGTTGCTACGATTGATCGTCAATCGTGTTATAACACTCCATTAAACATGTACCAAAGGTCAACATTTTCATTTCGATACTCGTAATCTCATTTATTATTTATAGACAGCGGCATGTTTTACTGTACATATAGGGTACGGTGGAATTATAAATCATGAGAATACTATATCAGCGGTGTTTTTTTTTTTTAGTTTTTAGCAGCTACGAAAATCTTGTCCTCATTCTCGTCGTTCAGTCTGTTAGGCATCCAAGCCGTTTGATTTATTTTTCTAGCCCGATTCTCAAGAATCCCATAAGCAAAATGATTGAGAAGTATTCCGGTGGGTATCGCGACCCCTTGGAATCGGTACAGCGGCAAACCCTCCTCCGTTTGAATTTTGTGAATCGCCGCGACGGTACAGCGACCGATTAGGCCGGTATTTCCTACCATCGGTCCTTTGCTGATATCTATGTGCTCTCCGATTCTATACAGCACAATTTTGTTGTTATTGCTGCTGGCTATATCGGGTATTTGCTTGCTCTTGTGAGGATTGTCTTTGAAGATATTTAGAGCGACGCCCGGACTTGTCTCCAATCGCTCGACAGGTAAACTCTCGTGTACGAGCTTGGCAAAGAGAGCCGATATCGATCTTAGTTCCGCCATGGTCCACTCCCAATTCTCTATGCCAAGCTCCGCGTCGTACACAAAGCTACCCGATTTTATGTTCGGCGCTGTGAAACTGTGCAATCGCACCTCTATGTCGTCCTTGAACGCCGAATCTATGACAGCGCCTAGCATCAGAGAACACGTTCGCCAAAATGCATTGTTCACCGATTTATCGTAAGGCGTTCTCATGGTTGAGAGTTTAAGTTCACAGTCTTCGCTCAGAGCCCTGTGCATGTCCCAAGCTTTCCCGTTAACCAAAGCGAGAGCCGACATTTTCGCCATTCCTTCTGAAATATGTCTCGCGCAATCGTACGGCGTCGAAAGATATTTGTTCATCGACAGAGTAATATCCTCGTCCCACGTACAATATTTAACCTTAATTTTCTCAATCCTCCCGATAGTCGCGCGTTCTCTTTTCTTCTCATCGTCGAACAGTTGGCTCCGCCGCTTTCTTACTTCTCCTTTCGTTGACGCTGAGCTAACTAGAGTTCGTCGATTGAATCTTGTGCTCGGCAAATACCACATACCGGCCGGAAACCTAAACAAAGGCTCGATTAATCTCGCACGCCACACTCACCAACCTGTAACAATTTTTTTTCCTCTCACTTACCCTTTAATCATCATCGTTCAGAATGTTAATGATTATATATGTTTTTTCTTTTACTCGCTCTTGTTTCTCACGATAGATCATTAATTTGATCTTTACTAATAATAGAAATGTGTAAAATCAATGTTTGGGTTTTTTTTGTTGGTTAGCCCACTCGACGACAAGACCTTTCTCCGCGAACAGCTTGTATTACAGTTACTAACTAGCTGTACATATTTGTGTACCCTTTCAGCCGATAAAAAGAGAGCGACGGCAGGTAAAGTAGACAGCCGGTGACAATATTTTTTTAAACTATTTCTTCATATAATTTATCTCTCAAGTACATTCTCTCGAATCTTTATTTATAATAGTTTATGAAAAAAAGTCGGTGTCTACCGATAAATCAAGTGTCCGAGTGTGTATACGTTTTTCTTTTTGATTCCGGACTGTCGGTACTCGATTCGCGTGGCGGGTGTAGGTGTCGAACGGGGTTTCCTATTTCAGTGGATCGGCTTGAATTCTTTGGACAGGGAGATGCTTCAAGAGTTAGGAAAGACGGGGTACGAAGAACTTTCCGATAGCGCGTATCAGGCTCACCGATAGAGAATCATTGATAGCGGACTCAAACTCGGCAAACATATTGACGATTTAATCGATATTGGGTTATCGTAGTGTCCACATAGTCGGGTCCGGTCGGCTCGGGTCGGTTGTTTCATTTACCTCCGTGACATCCTCCGAACAAAGCGGAGTAGTGTTAACTATTCCGTCGGTCTCCTGCAATAAATTGTTTAATTCCCACTAATAAATCTACCTCATGTCCATACTGATTCTCCGCGGTATACAGGGCTCTGTGCGCGTCGGGCTAGTAGGGAATAGTGCGCAGTTTGAGAGAATGAAGAATCGGGGTTTCTCGTAAAAAAAAAAAAATCTAAGCGGTCTCGGTAAGAGGGTACGAAAAAAAAAAAAATCGTATTGATGGGTTCGAGATGGATCTCCGCGATGATAATAACGTTGATCGTAGCCTCGACGCATACGGAGCCGGGAGAGGCGGCATGTCGCGAAGCGAAAGAACGAGCCTGCGAGGTTCTCAAGTGCACACGAAATATCGTTGGAGTTGTTAGCTGCGAGCTCAGAGTCGCGGTCCTCTTACCGGCCGACACGACTTACGACATTTCGCTCCCAAAAGTTCTTCCGGTTCTCGGTAAGATTTGTCACGTTAATTTCCAATTCCTTTGCATCTTCATTGACAATCGCAAACGCATATATTTCTCCACAGAAATAGCGGTGCGTCACGCTAAATCTCGAAATCTCCTGCCACGGTGGCTTCAGCTTGAATTTCTCACCAAAGACGATCGTTGCGATGCTACGTATGCTCAAATAGCGGCAATAGACAGCTACGCGGAATGTGTCCACTTGTTTCTCGGACCAGCTTGCGATTATTGTGTTGGTAAGGAATTTTACTTTTTTTTTATCAGCATATACACTATTAAAGTGCGACTTTAATGTTTAGCAAACGTCGGGAGGGTAGCAAAGTTCTTGGGTGCGCCGGTTATCACTACCGGCGGTTTTACCTTCGACTTTACGGAAAACAAGACCCAATGCGAACACGAATATTTCATGATGACGAGAGTCGGTGCGATGTCTTTCAGGGATATCGCCAACGTATTTATTGCCGTCATGGATCGGTACGGTATTTAATTTTCTTTTAAATAATTAGAGCTATATTTATATCGATGTACGGTTTATAGATAATCGATAGTGTCTGAGACATTAATGAAAGATTAGTAGGGGAGAGCGGGGCAAAATGGCACACCGGGGCAAAACGGGATAACGAGACAAAACGCAACTTTCCAATAACTTTTGGATGGTGGCGATGGTGGTACGTGGGGCAAAACGGGTTTTGAAAATCCGGATGTATCGTTGGGACAAAATGGAGCATCCAAAAATTATTAGAAAATTGAGTTTTGCCCTCACTGTCCCGTTTTGCCCCGCTGTGCCATTTTGCCCCGGTCTCCCCTACGTCATACAGACGTGGGAGATGGATCGGTCGTCATTAGCTTCCCCTCGCGGACCTGCACACCGTGAACCCACCGTGAAACCCACCAGTGGGATTCTGCCGCGAGACCCACCGTTGATTTTGGCAGACCCACCGTGAAACCCACGGCTCACGATCGACAGTGGGTCAATGACGACTGTCATTAACGAGCCATACCGCGGTGGCGGAATCCCACTGGTGGGTTTAACGGTGGGTTCACGGTAGGATTTACGGTGGGCGGATCCGCTAGGTTCGTCACGGAGTTCAATAAAAAAAATATTCAATTTGTGTTGCAGCTACTCTTGGCGCAAGGTCCAGCTCGTTTATGATCCCAACGGTCAAACGTGGGTCGCAGGACGCCACACTTGTCAGTTGATGATGAAATCTATGGTACAACTGATAAAGAAACGTTCGGACATGTCTTTCGGTAATATGGACGTTGAGGCATTGGCACCCGATGATTACGTGGATTCACTCAGGAATCACGTGGGCACATCGTACGGCGGTGAGTTACATTCATGCAATTTTTTTTTTTCTTTCTTTTAACTAGCATTATCAGCGTCTTTCGTCGCACTATAACGTTTTCTAGATAATATTCTTTTCGTTTCTGTACCTTGCGCCAGTAGCGAAGATTCATTAACAATAGTAGTACTAAGTACACTGAGAAAAAGAAATGGTTGGATTAAACAAATGCGCGGTGACATACGTTCAAAGGTGTATTCGGTTGGTTCAACAAAAATGTCTGTTTCAATCGAACATTTTTGAATAAATTGAAGCAAATAATCGTTTAACAAAACAATGCTATATTTGTACCAAACAAATAACAGCTTTGAACGTATGTCACCGCGACTTTTGGTTAATCCAACCATTTTTTTTTCTCAGCGTAAGTGTGTATAATTATTGACAATACGTACATTGGATTGGCGATCGTTACAGTTTTTGAACATTTATTTATTGATATATTTATTATAATTGCATCGCAATATTGTCAACGGGCCATCGACCGAAGTCCTTCGGCCCTGAATAACAATACTGACTGTCGCATGAGCGGTTGGAGAGGAGGTGAGGGCTATGAATATAGGGATTTCGATATATAGGATGTAGTCGGGCAAGTTATTTGGACCTTCCTGCCTGTCCGTGTAGGCAGGCAACAATCGATCTTGCGGCAAAAAACATTGATTCATCTGACAAAAGTTTCTGACTATTACGGATAGTCAGGGTAAATACCGCGGTTTAATGACGGACCTATAAACTCTAAAAATAACTCTTTCGTAATAGTGCCTAATTTGCGATACAAGTGCGGTAAAGCGAACTTTATACGCACGCTATCAAGTGAGATACGAGTTCGCCGGGTGCGACTCACTTTACAGTAAGCGTATAATATTTGCTACACCGCACCAGTATCGTATAATATTTTTTGTAACGAATGCAGGAGAAGCGCTGCACGTCGAACGCTGAAGCGTGCGTGAAGTAAGTTTTTCACTGTTCATTTTTGCGACATATAATTAGCTTTTGCATTCACGCACTTTTGAATAACTGCAGCTCTGCGAATGTCATCTTCAAAGTTTTTACTTTCAACTATCTCAAACACGTTATACGTATCGCAGATACTGACACGATAGTCTTGGAAGGACGTATTTCCTTCGAAGTTGTTGGATCGAATGGACTAATTCTAATCCCATCGTTACTGCCTTAAGGGCGTAAACGCCGTGGCGAATACTCCCTTTTCGCGGCTACTTTCCTAATAGCAAAGTAGCTATATCGCCTACGCGCTGTTTATTCTCCGTAATGACTTGAAAATTTCAAAATATGCTAGTTTACGCCGTTTTGACATTAGTACATCCACTGTAAAAAATGTTATGAAATTTACAACACGTTTAATATACAAAGTTACATGAAATATATAACCTCGGTTTATGAAAGTAGAATTCATATACATTCTATTTGAATTTTAATACTTGAATCTTAAATGCAATAGCTGTATATTAAAATGACCGGTGATGGCATTGAAAATTAAGACATCCGTATATGAAAGTTATGTTATTATTACAAATATTATACGAATAGTATTGTTTTTAATATACCGGTAACGCAATATTTTTACATACGCGTCAATGAAATTTCATATACTGTATATGCATAAAACTTCATATACATTTATGAATTTTCAAACAGAATATTTTTACAGTGTCGATATATACTAACCGGCTGCTGTATGAAATGTTTCTCTTACTTTATCGAATGGTTGGATTCAAATAACCGTACCTGGGATTGATGGAATTAATGGATATCGTGTCGATAAAGAATGTCTCCAAGGCACCTCCTTCCTACTCTTCTCTGCCAATTGATAAACCACATATTTGAAATATATACTCTTGCTAGGGGCCCTTGATTACTTGTGCTTTAGCGTCGAGATCGGATTGAGAAAAAGCCACAATGTATTTCAATGAAGTTTGTAATATGTAATACCGTTAGCTTGGAAACCTCGAGTGACCTTAAGCACGATTACACCCATCAAACTTTACCCTATCAAATGTTTATTTCGACACTAAAGGGCTTTTATTTACATTTTTTAACGCCGAAGTTTTCAGATCTTGATCTTGCCAAAATAATTGTCAGCCTTACACGGTCTGTCAAATAAAGCTAGGGATTGAACAAGCGCATGTGAACGATCATCCATGTGAAACACGAAGAGCGGGAGGGAGAGGCAAAGGGCAAGTTGGGGATGCGCGCGAGCCTCACAGGAATTGATAAGGGTGTAACTCGGTTGCTTGCGCCTCGTACTATCGGATAATACTATTTACGATACGTTAATACGATCGGCAAATTCGTAATAACGGACAACTGTTATAAGCACCCAATTCGATCGTAACTTTACAGCCGTCTTCGTAAAATATTTATTGTCCGTTGTATTGCGTGTACTGACCGCCGATTAAACGAACTTATGGCAACCCGTTTACACACGTAGGTTCAGAACGTATCCTGCACTATCGCCCGACATGACGAAGGGGCTGGGGGAGGTGAATAAAAAGGATAGATAGGTGTTTGCATGAGTGAACGAGCGAGATGGCACCCGAGACACAACGAGCGAGAGGGAGGAAGTGGGACGACGAGTTATTGTATACGTAAGCGTATGTGGGAAGATAGAAGCGGCTGATCGCGAGAGCGGACAACAGCGTCGCGGAGGAACGAGAGCTGCGTGCCCGACTGTGTGCGTCGGGGTGAGCCGGACCCCGTGTTCCCGGCGCGTCCTCAGTTTCAATCGCGCTCTCCTCGGCTACACGGAGCGATAGTGGCTCTCTCCCGGCGCAAACACTCCGACGGAATTATATTCTATAGACGGGGGGGAAGGAAATAAAGAACAAAAACAAAAACAAACAAAAAAATACCGTAGAGACACGATAGAAATGAACGAACCACAAGCGAACACGTATGACGAAAGTGGCTTTAAAATAATAGTTACACGCGAGAGAATGGGGAGAAATAAAATTAAAAATATCTACAGAATTTCGGTATAATAATTGAAATACGACAAATTTTGACTAGGTGTCTATCACACTGACGGTTGTCGTTCGTCCTGATTTTGTACATTTTTTTTTTTCATACTTCTTGACGTATTTGACGATAGCTGATTGAAATTTAAAGATACATCCATACACACACGCACAAGCGCGCGCGCACACACACACGCACAAGCGCGCGCACACACACACACACACACGCGCGCTCGCTCACACGCATACACACACACACACCCACACACACACACACACGCACACATACATATATATATATATATATAGTTTACCGATCCTCGAACAGTGCGACGTTGGATAGTGGAAAAAAAAAAACAAAAACAAAATGTTCTCAAGGGTGATTAGTTTAATACGTGTCACCGATTAACTGATTTTTCTGTGGGATCGTGCGTTTCGAGTCTCGCGGTTTCCGTGTTACTCTGCGTGCCAATTATGTAGTTGACGCGGAGTCGACGACTTGCGCTTCGTCATCGATCATGTAGCTCAAGTAGAAAGCGGCGTGATTATGAATTGTTGATTGAAAATAATACGGTGACTTTATGACAAAGTTGGTTACGCTACGGAAGTAACTTGTATAATTCTCAGGTTGACGATAACGTTTCAAAATGCACACGCAACATTTAATTTGCACGCAGTACAGCCCGAAAAGTCAAGTGATTTATGCACGTTGAACTGTGACAACACCGGTGCGAGTGGCGAAGCGATTATTCTACTTCGACATTCATTGGATTGTGGTTCACATCAATTTTGGAGATTGAACGAGCGAGCCCCGCAAGGTGGACCCTGTGTTTCGACAGCGCGGTGACGCTGCTGTTCACCGTCGGTCTCGCTCGATGATTAGAAAGTCTTGACAGTTTTTAATAGTTTCATCGGAGCATATCCCGGCACCTTGGCCTTGACGCTTAGCACAGTTTTTTATAAACTTTGACAGTTGCCCGAGGGCATTTAACGTCATTTTCTTTCGCAACATCGATTATAAATTCCAATAAATAATAATATCGCTGATAGAAAAAAAAAAAAAAAAAAATGTTAAGTCAAGATTGGTAGATTATTTGTAGGTATGCGACGTTTCAACTTATTCGGATGACGTATCGAAATAGAGCGGTAAATAAAATTGATGTAACAAGTCCACACGTCGCCTTTAACTTTTCCACTGTCGGATTTTGACAATAAAAAGGACGACGTATCGGCAACTTTTCGTTATCATGTTAATTCGAGGGTATATTATACCTCTTTGATCCTTGCTCTGGACACTGTCCGTTGACGTCGAAACTGGTACCTTCCACGGTGACTATACGCACGGGCACGGTAGTTTACTATCAAGAGCAGCCGGTAATTGCTCACAGCTGTAGGACAGTGCAGTGTATCAGGTCGAAGCACGGAGCTTGAGGGTATTCGCATATTTCGCGACGTTGAAACACGACTGGCCGTGAGCGAACGAGGATACACACAGATTTCACTCGATTTCCTATAATCTACTATTACGAGTTATTTCTGCAGACCCTCGCGACGAAGTTTCGGGGGGATCGACGAGTGATATTTTTAAATACCGACTGATAGATGGTAACAGCCGGGGAAAAAAACGGGATGCACCGGCCTAAGGAGTATTCAACAAAAACGCCTCTTTATTTTCGTCGGGAACTCGCGTTCGAATTCATTGAATCTCATTGAAATTTCACTTGGAACATTAAATCTCATTGAAATTTCACATAGTACGAATTCCTTCTGCACAATGGGCAAGGGAGCATTAATACTCGGAGTATGGTAATAAAAGTTCTCGCCCTTCCCGGAAAGTCTTCTTTTCTCCACGGTTCGTTTAACCTTAAAAGAAGAAGAAGAAAGAAAAAAAAATTGCAAGAATAAAGTAGGCTGTGCAGGTGTGAGTTCCACAGGCACACGGCACCGGAGGAAAGTAGGACGCAAATTAGTTGAAGAAAAGTGGCGGCAGGAAAATCTTCCAATATCGAAAGGAAATCGAGGGGCGAGCGAAGGAGGATGTTCGCTCGCCGGGCGTCGTTTACTGGCGTTTCTTTTAGCCACGCTAACCACCAACGAACATCTTGGCATTTCAGCGGAAGAGCATACTTTCGGGAGAGAATTTCTTCCGTCGGTGAATGTACAGTCTCGGGGTGAAATGTTGAAAGTTGAGAGCCGGTGCAGACAATATGCTGTATATACCAGTACCGCGCAAAGTCGATGAAAAGTTTTCTCTTACGCAAGATGATGTTAAAGTTTCATCGTGTCATTAATCCATTATTTCGAATGAAGCGTCGATTCCGTTTAATCTTTAAACCGTTGTCGATTCCGGACATCTCTCTTCGTCCCGCTAACGAATACCAAATATACGCATAACAAACTTACGATCGTCACTTTTTAAACATACTGCTTTATTCATGCTATCCGAACATCCGAAGCTTTAAGGTAGTCCTTGCGGACAGCCTGAGCCCACGTGAGTTCAGAGCGAATTGAGAGTGGAATTGCGAATACTTCGCGATGAGATAAAAATCTGATAAAAATCAACCATATGGAAGGTACTGAAAAGATTGATTTTCCATAATAATAATTCCAAAATGTTATTAACAAATGAATGAAAAAAAAATTGTTCAACAAATCTTCCGGCAACTTAACTTTTTGTTCATATAAAAACAATAAGTTAATCTTTTTGAATACGTATAAATTTTTTTCAGAATTTTGTCTAATTTTTGAAAATTGCGTTTTTAGTTAATAAAAAAACGTGATTTTCAAAAATTAGATAAAATTCTGAAAAAATTCATATGTATTCAAAAAGATTAACAAATTGTTTTTATATGAACAAAAAGTTAAGTTGCCGGGGAATTTGTTGAACAATTTTTTTTTTCAATGCATTTGTTAATAATATTTTGGAGTTATTATTATGTAAAATCAATCTTTTCAGCACCTTCCATATGCTTGATTTTTTTTCGAATTTTTATCCCATCGTAAAGTGTTCGCAATTCTCTCTTAATTCTCTCTGAACTCATGTGGGCTCAGGCTGTCCGCTAGGACTACCTTAAGTAGTGAGCTAACCAATGGGCTTCGCATCGTCAAACGAGTCGAGCCCGTTCCGATTTAAGAGCATGTGAAACACTATGGACTGCAGGGAGATAACATCAGTGGCGCTCTCGGCAGAGCGAGAGAGAGACACGCTGAGAACGTGTTTCACATGCTCTTAACATGTAGCTGACTTTTCATGCAGAAGATTCCAGTAGGCAAGTCACATTGTCTGACCCACTGGCGTGAGATTTACAAGTTTTTTTTTTAAATCAGCTAAAATAAATATTCTACGAACGCGGGATGTACGTCCCTTAATTTTTCAAATGTCGCTCAAACAACCCCCTCCTGGGTGGGGGGGGGGGGGGGGGGGAGGGGGGGGGGTTGGTCGTGTTCGCCCTTAATAGCGAATCATCAATCATTATTACCGACAACCGGACACTGTACCAGTTTATGCCAGGGTTATATCAACTTTGCACCCGTACCAACATATTTTGCCGCCAACGCTTGGTCTTTGCTACGGCAATTCCATAGTACGGTCGAAAAAAAAAAAAAAACCTATATTTTCGTTATATTTTTAAAATAAATTTGCGTGTGCATATTGAACGTTCGTCGAAGATACGGGGGATAAAAAATATATAACGTGCATTTGTTCACACATCCAAACTTCAAGTGCAATGTACAATCAATTCGAGAAATTGGCAATGTCAAAGCTCGTAAAATTGTATATGATTCGATGAGAGACAGAGAGAGAGAGAGAAAGAACTTATCTTGCCAAAAAGCATGTTGTACCAACGTTACATAACTAAAGTAACAAGCACGTAACGAAATGACGTAGGTTTAGAAGAGTGAAAAAGTTTGTGAAAAACGTAGGGGATTATAAATAAACGTGTACGAGGATGGATCTTGCTCGAAGACGGACAGGTGAATCGCGGAAAAAATCGTGGACGGATACGGGGGGTGCGTCGTTTTGTCTAGTGATCGTATTAGCGATACTGTGGCCAGCAGCCGCTGATGGTGTTGTCCTTCCGCGAGCATCGACGGGCCAGTCTGCTGGCCTGTGGCAAGAGAAACATCAGGTTAAAGGGGTTGTGAAACTAGCTGTTATAGCGCCGGCGGATCCCCACCACGAGCAAAGCCTTTCGAGGATTTTGCCGGCTGTCAGTCTTGCCGTTAGAGCTGTTATCTCGCCCAAGGGACCTCTCCCAGGATGGAACATAACGGTCGATCATCGGGATTCACGCTGTTCAAGCACTTACGGGCCTATCGCAGCTTTCGATTTCTACATTACCCGTACAGCAGGTCAATTGATTGTCTTCGATAACTATCAGTTTAGTAATGGAGTGCATATAATATGTCATGAGAGAAAACATAATGAGATATTAGATGCGACTTCCAGGTTTCCTATCGTATGATGTCATACAACGGCCCATGATATTTCAATTGTGTGTGTGTGTATATATATATATATATAGGGGAGGGCGGGGCAAAATGGCACACCGGGGCAAAACGGGATAATGAGACAAAACGCAATCCTCCAATAACTTTGGGATGGTGGCGATGGTTGTATGTGGGGCAAAACAGGTTTCGAAAATCAAAATTCGAAAAAAAAATTGAGTTTTGCCCTCAATGTCCCGTCTTGCCCCGCTGTGCCATTTTGCCCCGGTCTCCCCTAAGTTTTTTTTTTTTTTCGCTTGCCGGTGCGCTATGTATAATCGATAATAGTCCGATCTACTGGCGTTCAAGGGGTAGAAATACTTGAGTACGGGGGAAAGCGAGACCTCGATCAAGCGGGACACTCGACAAATCGGTGTTTTAGACATCATGAGTAAATCGTGAGGGAAAAACGGTCGAACCACCTCGGAAGCGATACCCCGTAGCAGTTGTAGATGACGGAGAAATCGAAATAGACATATCGCTCAACACCGCGTACCGATATTTCTCTTCCAAGCAGTACAGTGCGTTTAACTTTACATTTCGCATATGATGAACGTCAAATTTAATATTTTTTCGCTTCTGCCGTATCGTGTTGTTTTTCGAGTGAATTTTTTTCACTCGGATTTCGTTTTGAATATATATATATATATAAATGTCGAATTCGAATCGTATGTTCTACCATTCGCCGGTGGTATCAAGTCGTATAGATTGTACGGAGTCAGATATCAAATCCGATAACGGTATACCACACACATATATATATATGTATGCATGGTAACGTACCAGCAATGCACTCGCACATAAAAGTGGGAATAAAAAAGCGTGTACGAAATGTTTTATACATAGTATCTTTCTGATGAGTTGAAAGTGTTGTTTTATCATGACCGATCCGCATGATATTATCGTCTGCGTATGACTGCGATCCGGGAGGTCCGTTGGTTTTAATTTTCGACTAGAATCGAAGCGCCAAGCTCCAAAATAATTATTTGAGCAGGGCCGATGGAAAATGATGTTGAGAAGGGTGTAATTAGCCGCCGAGTCCTTGCCAGGCTCGGGTCGAAAATCCGTTGGACTGTCATTTGCCAGACTTTCGACTCCACGTTATCTCCTCCGGGCGGGGTTAGGAACGACCGAAGACAGCAACATCCCCAACGGAGTTTCGCGATCGGGAGGACCTTTCCGTCTGGCAATAGAGCTTTCAGCCGGGACATTTCCCAACCTAGGTCCGACACTTTTCTCCATTATTTCCCTCATCCAGTTCGTCCCACTCTCTTTTCGACATTGCACCAGACGAGATGCTTATTTCACCAATAATATACTGCTTATTATTGTCTTATCCATCAGCTTCGACTCGTCGCTGATCGGTGCTAAGGATATCCAACTTGTTTGTACAAAAAAAAAAAAAAAAAATTACCGTGGTCATTCATACTTGTCGATAGCAGGGCTTTCAGCCACTGGTTCTTCGGTTACGGTGAAAGATCTTTTCGTTCCCTCAGTCTCAGCTGACACGTGAAAATTTATTCACGTACCAGCGACATTCAATTATCTTTATTCTCCGAAGGAATTTCACGTTTCATTAAAAGCTACAATCCTCTGTCTTGAGCTTAAATTGCGGCTCGTTTGTCAAAGGATTCTCTCGACACATACGCGTTACAAAACAATATGTTGACCGGTCTTTAGACTTTTGTACTGCACTTAATTTCACATAAACGAGGGAACAACTATTTTCATTTGATGAAGCGCGTTGAAGGGTTGACGTAATCAACTCGCCGAGTTGCAGCTGCAAACGAACAACGTGCGGTCAGTCAACCAAAGCCGCAACGGACTCGCGACGGCGTCAAATATAACTAATAAGCCCGGCTCGCTCGTCAGACACTGGCTCCTCTTAAATACAGCTTTAATTCCATTTAATTGCAGCATTGCGTTTAGCGAGGAAGCATCGAAGGGAGAGAGAGGGAGCGGGAGAGAGCGCGCTCTTTGCTTCGTTAATTAACCGCCCTCTCTCTATATATCGGTATCTTATTATCATTGCAACATTTCGTCCTTGAACGAGATTATTTGCTAGATTACCAAAACAAAAAAAAAAGAAAAAAAAAAAATGTCTGATTACCGACGTATAGATATCATCGTCATCGTAATTCTGAGCATGCTGTAATGACGTTACTGTCTTTTAGCGTGAGCATTGTTCGCATTAATTTGTGAGAATAACCCACTGCGCTGCTCGATGATGCGACTGCTTCGATAAAGTGCCGACTCATGAGTCGGCACCGTTTGCGAAAAGAATGAGTCGAAAGATCGATTTCCACTATCCGTTCGTTGTTCCGTCAAGAGACACGGCTCCCCCGCAGGACTTTGTGGACAAGTTACTCTCATCTACTTCACGGATACTGGACCGTTCGAAATTCCCGACCGATGAAAGTCACTTTGCATACCTCGACCCTTCGCTGTCTGTACAAAAAGTGTTTCCCTCCAGCGGCTCCCCGAGTCACAGTGTTCTCATCCTACTAACTTATCATCATCATCATCATCATCATCATCATCATCATCATCACTGTGAGAATCTCTATCCCATTGTTAGACAGTCTTTCTGCTGACTAAGCTCACGAAAAATCGTATGGTCGGGCGAGAGGGTCCAATTCATTTTCCGTTGACGGATATTTTTCTTGTAATTCTTTGTTTTTTTTTCACTCATTAAGAAGCAAAGAGTTGCCTACATTAAATTGTTAAATTGACATACACGTTCACGTCCTTTCGTCTATACGTATCGATTTAGGCAAATATCAAAATTCATCAATAGAGTCTATAGAATCATACGAATGCACGGGTACGTCGAAAATAATGAATTTCAGAAAAACTATATGCACTTGGCAGCTCACCGCGTTGAAATTAATAAAGATGGACGAGAGGCTGTTTAATTAAAACGAGTAGGGATTTCAAAGGTTCGCTGCTGTATGCTTGATGCCGCGCGGGAGCAATAGTTTTCATATCCAAGCAGATCGTTAATTTGGTCTATCGTTGCTTTGTGGTAACGCGAAAAAGAAAAAGAAAACAAGATTTACACAGTGATCGATTAAATTGAATGCTGACAAATACTTTCGATGCAGTTTTCAATAAAAGTTGAGACCGTGATAGAACGATCTCGTGAATGAAATCTTGTCTCGAGGGGCTATTTAGTAGAAGAGCGTATTACGAACGCGTACTGTAATTCGATCGTACAGTTGACTCGTGTGCGGAAAGTAGCGTTTCGACAAAATCTATAGAGCACAAGGTTTTAGGTACATGGCATGAGATTATACGCTAATATTTTCATCGTTGAAATCGATAATCCGACTATGCATCAACTATCGATGCATATACGTGACGAGGCACTGTGCATTGCCCCGTCGAGTGCTTGTATGGCTTTTTCCGGATTCGGTGAAGTTGGCGTATACACCGAAATATCGGTACTCTTCGGATATTTCCATAGTTACGTGTGTACGCGGATACGCGTCCCATTTATTTACTTCATACATTGCTTGCCGAGAAAACGCTCTTACGTGCTCCCCAGTTTCGAAATGTTTGTTCCTTCCTTACAGAAATATTGTTACAAGACATCGATAAATATTTATTGAAAATCGAAACTCCAACTGAGGTGATGTCGGTACAAGTTAAAAAGCTCGACACATATCTCGGAGAATGATTATGGATAATAAATGGGGTTACACCGCGCAGTCGTGATTCCTCCTGTGCCCGAGTGGAAAATCCTGTTTGTCGCTCCGGGACTGTCGGGCGTGTGTCCCATAAAGTCGAGAGTAATTTGAAGCTGGCGATGGGCAGGCACAAAAAAAGAATATATATTTATTTATTTATTTATTTATTTATTTATTTATTTATTTATTTATTTATTTATTTATTTATTTATTTATTTATTTATTTATTTATTTATTTATTTATTTATTTATTTATTTATTTATTTATTTATTTATTTATTTATTTATTTATTTATTTATTTATTTATTTATTTATTTATCTATTTATTTATTTATTTATTTATTTATTTATTTATTTGAATTCTGACACGAGCTTCGGCATCGAAATATTGATCTAGGGGTTAAATAAGATTGAATAGAAAAAAAGTGGTCTGTTTACTTGGTTTCACTCTGCCATTTTTCATCGCGCCGCGCAATTTTCCCTTGTTCCATTTTGCCTCGATCCCATTTTGCCCTAATTCAATCATACGATGGGATAATGGAGGGGACTCAATTTTTTGTTATCCAATTTTGCCCCCATCCCATTATGTCCCGGTATGCCGTTCTGCCGTTCTCCCCTACATTTGACGCATCAAGGCTGACAATGAGCTGGAAAACCAACTGGAGTTAACAGACGCGTTGATAGTAATCGTCAGTAAGGTGATTCAAGACTCATAACCGCTCAATCCGAAACAAGTGCATGATGCATTATCTTAATTCGTTAAGGAAGATATGTCGCAAATGTATTAAGAATCGACCGGTGTCTCGACACGCTGTGGGTATATAAATGTATACTGTAATAACGTTCTCAGCACGTGCCGAAGAATTGAATGCAGACCGCGACAGAGCAGTACGGCATTACGCGAGACCGAAGGTTCTTTCAATGTGAAACCATATCAGTCGTTCTAGCTTGCGCTCTGCACTGGGTGTAAAAATTGTACGGCTAACGTGGTTCTACAGCAACATGACGTGACAAGCTTTAATCGTAATATGCCTTTCATGTTGAAATGTCAACTTTAACTTTTCATACGTATGCATAAAACATTTGTTTTAACAATATTTTTCTCGCTTGTCCAAGAGACCCAAAACCTTTTTCTATCGAGTCCCCCGATGTTCCTTTTGTAACGTCCTTTCTCTTTTTATTTACCGCAGTAGAGCACTTGTTCAGCGAAGAGACTCTTACATAATGTAACACTTGTTGCTGCGAGCCTTTCGAGCACAAGAGGGTTGCGAATTACAGAGCGAGCCCACTAAAACGAGAATATTATAGTGTGGTAGAGTATTACGATGCGCATGATATCCTTATCGTACACAGAACGGACGGGCCTCTCGAGTTAATTGAATGAAAGATCGTTCGAGTTATGCGGAGAATGAGCGAGGGAGATAAACGTGAGGTTGATAATAATATATATTAAAGCCAAGCTGAGAGATAAACTTTCCAACGTGTGCTATAAATTTTCTCCCTAAAACAGACGCTTTTTTGGGACCTGTATGCGATTATGTGATCGCACCTGTGGCGAGGTACGCGGGTGCCTGGAGTATTCCGGTACTGACGGCCGGCGCGCAGGCAGACGCATTTCGTCATAAAGACGAACATTATCCGACCCTGACGAGGATGATGGGCTCGCATCGTCTCGTCGGCGAAGCTCTTAGACACATACTCCAAGGATTCGGTTGGACTACCGCGGGGCTTCTTTACCACAATCACGCAATGGAAAGCAGCCGTGGAAATTCCGAATGCCATTTTACCTTGAGCGCCGTATTTACCGCACTTAATCAGACACCGATTCATCGAAGCTTCGACCAAGAGACGACACATCTCCAAGACTATCGAAAACTACTCACCTTCGTCTCCCAATCAGCCAGGAGTAAGTCTCTCTGTCTCTGTCTCTGTCTCTGTCTCTGTCTCTGTCTCTGTCTCTGTCTCTGTCTCTGTCTCTGTCTCTGTCTCTGTCTCTGTCTCTGTCTCTGTCTCTGTCTCTGTCTCTGTCTCTGTCTCTGTCTCTGTCTCTGTCTCTGTCTCTGTCTCTGTCTCTGTCTCTGTCTCTGTCTCTGTCTCTGTCTCTGTCTCTGTCTCTGTCTCTGTCTCTGTCTCTGTCTCTGTCTCTGTCTCTGTCTCTGTCTCTGTCTCTGTCTCTGTCTCTGTCTCTGTCTCTGTCTCTGTCTCTGTCTCTGTCTCTGTCTCTGTCTCTGTCTCTGTCTCTGTCTCTGTCTCTGTCTCTGTCTCTGTCTCTGTCTCTGTCTCTGTCTCTGTCTCTGTCTCTGTCTCTGTCTCTGTCTCTGTCTCTGTCTCTGTCTCTGTCTCTGTCTCTGTCAACAACAAGTTAACGCTCAAATTTAATGCAATAATAGTACATTTCGATACGAGTGCAAAAAAACTTTTTCTGACGAGTGTGACTTTGCAGCACGTGTCGAAGGCGAGTGTTGCAATCACACGAGTTCAGAAAACATTTTTCGCACGAGTATCCGACAAAATTTTATTTCACAAGGTGTGAAAATGGGGGTTTTCGCACTTTCTTATTTTATTTCACCGAGTGAAATAAAATATAATATTTTATTCCCCTTTCTGTTAATATAAGATTGGCTTTCGCGTGAGTCACTGCACTGTGAAACATCAAGGGACACACAAATAGCACAGTACAACGGGCTGTTTAACGGAGAGACAATGAAACATCGCGATACTAGACTGTAGAAAGCTTGAGGCGGACGAAAATGATATACTCATATCGATGGACTAATACATATTACAGATATATTTTTTTTATTTATATTAGTTTATGTTAGTTTTTATTTATATTACTTTTTTTTTATTTAATACCGGCAAATCCTCATTCCGATCGAATTGTTATTGCCACAAGGGCTTATGCGACAAACTTTTTCCAAGTGGAGATACGCCCCTCTAACGTTACTATTCGATCAACTTCTCAGACCGATTCAATCTTTACTCCCTTAAAGGGGTAAAAGGTAGGTAATAGGCAAATATCCCGAAAATTTTGACGGTCCATCGATATACACCGCTTAGTTGTTGAAGAACTGATACGGAAACCAAGCGGGACAACAGTTAGTAAGAATAATTATCATTCGAACTATTAATGGTGTCGCGGTGGTTGGAAGAATTTTTCGACAGAACTACTTCTCCTATATTTTCGTATTATCGCACTGTACGATTGGGTGTAGAATGTCGATTAGATCGAACATCTCAGCTCACTGTGCTTTGTTTTCCATAGATCGTGATGTTGTAAACAAGATCCTCGAACGAGTATGGGGTAAGTCCCTGCGTCTGCAGAGGCCCGCTTCAATCCGTCCAATCGGTTTATACTTCTTCTCGTACTTATTATTATTATTATTATTATTATTATTATTATTATTATTATTATTATTATTATTATTATTATTATTATTATTATTATTATTATTATTATTATTATTATTATTATTATTATTATTATTATTATTATTATTATTATTATTATTATTATTATTATTATTATTATTATTATTATTATTATTATTATTATTATTATTGTCGTCGTCGTTGTTGTTGTTGTTGTTGGTGTTCGGTCGCATGTCTGCTCGGATACATGCTGTAGCTTAACCCTTTGATCCAAGTGCTGTAGCCAGCACTTGGATCAAATCCGGATGTAATCGATCGACGCAATGGACATTATTCTGAACTGGGTACTTTAAAGCTCACGACGTATTTATCTTACTCGTTATAGTTACTTTACAATGATCGATGGATCATGAATGCACGTTAAATTTTTTTCCCATGTATCTGTCATATGTACAGCATGCGCATTATTAGTCATCCAATGTGAATATAAAACAGAGCTGGGCAGTACTTGAAGTACCGGGCACTTGTTTGGTATTTGAAGTACGTACTTGAACTACACAAGTACTTTTTAGTACTTTAAATATTTTTTACGATTTCAAGTACGAAGAACAAGTACCTACTTTTTGAGTACACGCTCGCATTATGGATACTCGATGAATAGCATGATATCCTGTTTCTATTAATGTATGATTATCTGTCTAAACTTTTTAATAGGTATAATTTTAAGGAGAATTTATTTTTAACAAATTCCATTTTTTTAAATGAGAATTGCCTCGTTCCATTTGTTTTGCATTTTTTAGGACATTTTTTTATTTTTGTTAAATTTAAAAACATGAATGAATTAAAAATAGCTTCAAAACCGCGAATTACGAAAATTAGAGTATAGCGATTTTTTACAATAAAAACGTTTGCGGTAAATTTTGACTGTACATTTTATAAAATGTAAACATTTTTTTAATGTTCCGCAAAAGGTGCAAAGTAATTCGTACATGGCTTTCTCATTTATTACAATTTTGCGCATAGCATTTCTTTATGAAGAAGCCGAAATCGATCAACGAAGTCTCTCATACAGAAAGCTATGCTCGATATTGTAATAAATGAGGAAGCCATGTACGAATTACTTTGCACCTTTTTTTTAAGTCCACTTAACGCTTAACGCTACGAATCTAATTGCGAAAAGTACTTGACAAATATTGAAATACAAATAGTACTTATACGTCAAGTACTGTTGATACTTTATACTCGAAGTATTTTTTGGTACTTTGCCCAGCTCTGATATAAAATAATATATTTTCGTTAATTTGCAATAAATGCCTCATTTTATATTGGACACGAATATTACATAATTCAAGAGTTTCCTATTAACTCGCTCGATTACGCCCAACGGGACTTATGCGCTATACGCGGAGTTGGAAATAGAGCGCTGGTAGAACAGTAATGGAAAAACAATATGGCGGAATAGGATGGACGCCGAATGCACGTCGCTACCGGATAAAAAGTGTTGTCGTCGTTGTTTTTAAATGATATAAGAGGCTCGATTAACAATAATCAGGTTAGATGCTGACAGTGTTTTCGAAGCTTTGATATTGTCTTCGGGATGGACGAATTTATCGTTTCGAAAGTTAGTGACTGTTCGTCGAACCTCCAAGTTCGAAGAAGTTAGGGACTACAGGCCAAGACTTTTCCGACTTTCCTTTCTGTTTCCGTCTAGCCTCATAATCGAAAAGTTTCTTTGTTATATTACATCTTAACGGTTACACCTGAAATATTGACATTCCGTGCGTGTTAGTACAAAAGTCGTAAAGCTCAAAGATCCCTTTACGATTCCGAACGTATAAATGTTTACGCAGTGAGGCAACGCTGCACTGCACGTAATTACGAGAGCGATGCTGGTAGGCGGACGTGATCGAGGCTATTATTTCATAGATACCGATATTTCGATAGACCTCGTTCTTCGGTATCCCTCTCGTGAATCGAGCCTCCAACGAGACAACGTTCATAGGTACGTCGTTAACTCACTCTTATTCTGGCTGGTGTATTTTCAACGTATATTCGTCTCCCTCTGACCCTCCGATGCGCATCTTCAATCGGATATTCCCATAAACGACATGCGAGTGCCCCGCGTGATTCTGCAGTATTAACCCGACACGTCTCTCGGAACTTAACTATATCGTTTCTTGTCTTCGTAGCTTATCGCTTTGATTTTATTTTCCACCGACCGTCATAAAGATGTACATTACTGAACTTCTGCCGAGAAGTAGGTCTCATCCTGAAAGGATATCGTTGTATTAACATCGCCAAGCCATGGGAGAGCACGTTTCTCGGGTCCGTAGTTATATACATTATATATAGGTATATATATATACATATATATTCGGTAGGTTTGGAACACCCTCGCGTCGCCCTGAGCGGCAGTGCTTCTCGCAAAAAACGAAAGTACAAACCCGTGCAAGTATAAACATATCAGCAACCTGACATGTACTCACGTACGTGCAGTCTCTGCTGAGCAATAAATTAACCTTTATCTACGTCGCATCAACGCATCGCCAGTTATTATAAAACGGGTCAGCATCAAAGCGTCACAGTACACACAAGAATATATTTACGTCGGCGGAGGTTTCTTTTTCTTTTTTTTTTTTTTTTCTTATTTGAGCTTTTGCACTTTATTTAACGTATGAGTCTACTCACCTCCTTTACATGCGTCCTCGCTTTGAGTCACTTTCTGCAACTTGAAACTTATAACACGCCACTTACGATAAAAACTTGATGCAAAGAGTCTACGAGGAAAAGCGATACGAGCCAGATGCTTTAATTTTATTCAAAAATATATATTTAATAAAATTATAATCCTCTTATTTATGTCAATGACTACCAGTCGAGTTTTCAAATATGCTTCAATTTTAGACATATATAATTACAGAATATATTTACGTCGGCGGAGGTTTCTTTTTCTTTTTGTTTTTCTTATTTGAGCTTTTGCACTTTATTTAAAGTATGAGTCTACTCACCTCCTTTACATGCGTCCTCGCTTTGAGTTACCTTCTGCAACTTGAAACTTATAACACGCCAATTACGATAAAAACTTGATGCAAAGAGTATACGAGGAAAAGCGATACGAGCCAGATGCTTTAATTTTATTGAAAAATATATATTTAATAAAATTATAATCCTCTTATTTATGTCAATGACTACCAGTCGAGTTTTCAAATATGCTTCAATTTTAGACATATATAATTACAGAATATATTTACGTCGGCGGAGGTTTCTTTTTCTTTTTGTTTTTCTTATTTGAGCTTTTGCACTTTATTTAAAGTATGAGTCTACTCACCTCCTTTACATGCGTCCTCGCTTTGAGTCACTTTCTGCAACTTAAAACTTATAATACGCCACTTACGATAAAAACTTGATGCAAAGAGTCTACGAGGAAAAGCGATACGAGCCAGATGCTTTAATTTTATTAAAAAATATATATTTAATAAAATTATAATCCTCTTATTTATGTCAATGACTACCAGTCGAGTTTTCAAATATGCTTCAATTTTAGACATATATAATTACAGAATATATTTACGTCGGCGGAGGTTTCTTTTTCTTTTTGTTTTTCTTATTTGAGCTTTTGCACTTTATTTAAAGTATGAGTCTACTCACCTCCTTTACATGCGTCCTCGCTTTGAGTTACCTTCTGCAACTTGAAACTTATAATGCGCCACTTACGATAAAAACTTGATGCAAAGAGTCTACGAGGAAAAGCGATACGAGCCAGATGCTTTAATTTTATTGAAAAATATATATTTAATAAAATTATAATCCTCTTATTTATGTCAATGACTACCAGTCGAGTTTTCAAATATGCTTCAATCTTAGACATTAATTATTTCCTTCCGAGTATCTTGGATCTCACAGGGATCAATCCATCTTTGTGCTGGAATATTAGAATAGCCGTTCAAGGTAGCACATGCATGGAAACGAACGTTTCCGAAAGAACGAGATGAAAGTCCTCTCGACCCCCGAGGCTCCCCAGGCTTTAGAGGGAGTGCCTTTACGATCACCGCTATCTTTCGATATTCAGGCACTGACGATGCTGGCTTTTCATGCCACCCCAGACACCTTGTAAACGACACGGTTGGGCCGCGGCCCTACGTCTTCCTTGATACACTAAAAGCTGGCTTAGAATGCAGGTCATGTTACAGGCCAAAAATGTCCCATCAATATCTCGCACGTGACCAGTTAGCAAAATTCAACGGAGACGTGGTCGTAAAAAAAATCTAGACACGTGCAAGGACGTAATATCCGTTGCAAAAAAAAAAAAAAAAAAAAAAATTGAAGCTCTACAATAATCAAGTGCATAACTCGAAGGTGAGGGAGTACAAGGCTCGCTAATGAAATTGCGAATATGCAAACACATTTACCCCAAGACAACGCTTGCCACAGTTCGTTCTATTCGTTCGTGTCTGTTTCAGCGCGAACCCTCCGGGATTACATACTAGTTTGTGGGGGGCATCGTATTATTTCCCAAAGGGGTCTTTTAATATAATCAGTAGGTACCTAAAACCTGTTAATCAACCAACTGACGTTGGCATCCTCATTCGCTGGAGATTCAGTGATTGAGTGAGTGACGGAGTTTGGTTTAACCAATTTTTCTCCCTAAATATGCACACCGCAACGATTATTATAATCTTATATCCATTGTTTTGAATCTTTGTTTCAGTCGTTGTAATGTGCGCCAACTCGACTACGATAAGAGAAATACTATTGGCTGCCGAAGAACTTGGAATGGTAAACTCTGGAGAATACGTTTTCTTTTCCATCGAACTTTCGTCTAGGTGAGTATAACAATCCAGTATCAAGTGCAGAGTCGTTGTTCTTCTGTTTCATTCCCTTCATTAAAATCAAATATTAGTACGCGATTATATTCCAATTAATTTCGAAACCGCAGAAATTTTGATTAGTTGTCTCTGAAGAATTGCTGAGGTAGTTAGTGAAATTTTTCAAGTGAAAACATCGATTGATTCTCTTTCGATACCAAAGAATGTAAGATTAATCGGGAGTTACGATTCATGCTTGCAGTGACAACAATTCGAAAGAACCATGGCACGTTGAGGGTGATACGGACGAGAGAAACGAGAAGGCGCGGAAAGCGTATCAAGCTCTTCTGACGGTGACCGCTCGAACACCGGACAATCAGGAATACTTCAATTTCTCACGCGAAGTAAAATCCCTGGCCGAGAGCAGATATAACTTCACCTTCGGCAATAGCTCCGTCTCGACATTCGTAACGGCCTTTTACGATGCCGTTCTTCTCTACGCGCTCGCTCTCAAAGAGAGCCTTCCCGAGAGGCCCGGCGAAGTACATTTGGATGGTGGTAATTTGACGAGGAAGATGTGGGGCAAAAGTTTTAAAGGTCTGTCGACTTTCCGCTGCATTTAATTTTTTTAAATAAATTTTCATTCAAAATTACCCCAATCTGACAAGTTTCATTAGTTCTAGAATACACCGTAGACAAATGTTCGTTGTTTGTTGTTATTATTTAAAAATCAGCAAAGGAGATGCTGATTTTTAAATAATAACAATAAACAACGAACATCTGTCAACGGTGTATTCCTTCTCTGCGTCTCATGTGTTATTCGATAACTCCATGCAACCTTTGTTTCGAGCAAGCGAAATTGTGATCCTAATTATGCATAAATTGTGGGAGATTGCCGTAGCACAATTAATTACCGCCGTCGCGGCTGGTGAATCCCTCGCGCTCGATCGTATCGAGGCAATGTCAAACTCGCGTGGCTCGCCCGCAATTGCTATGCCGTTGCTCCTGTTATGTCTCGATTGTGGCTAAGCATCGTACCGTCTATTTATCTCAAACCACTCCCCTTTACCGCTCTTGCTCCTCTGCCTTCGTTCCTCAATATGCCCTCGAGCTAATAATAATAATAATAATAATAATAATAATAATAATAATAATAATAATAAAAATAATAATAATAATAATAATAATAATAATAATAATAATAATAATAATAATAATAATAATAATAATAATAATAATAATAATAATAATAATAATAATAATAATAATAATAATAATAATAATAATAATAATAATAATAATAATAATAATAATAATAATAATAATAATAATAATAATAATAATAATAATAATAATAATAATAATAATAATAATAATGTGATCGAAACCTCGGTTAACGAAATCACTTTCGATTTGGATCTGCTTCGATTTTAATTGGATGCATGGAGTCATTGAGTCTACACTGACAATGCCTCGATAGGAGTGCCAGCAACGAGGTAGCACTCCTAACGAACAAATTATTTCAGCACCTTATTCTCACACGTTAAGGTCCGAGATCGGAACTTATGGTGTTGATGGATTATTGATTTATCAAAAAATTATGTCCGTACGAAAATGCCAGTTGCCACTTCGCCAGGCTCATCTTTCTCTTCGACGAATTGTCACGTTGATAACTATTAAGTCCTGATAACTATAATTTAACGCGTTAATGGCATAGCACTATGCAACTCAGCGGGAAAGGTCCTCTCTGTCAACGTCACTTCATAATGGTATGTGATATTAATGGAACGGGTCTCGAGAAAATTGATGGAAAATGCTTGAGTAATTGTCGAGCTCTCGTGTGTCGAGGATAATTAGGAGAGGCCCGAGCGATTTTCCTGGGAATCCAGCAAATTTCACGTGTAAATAAAAAATCATCATTCCCAATAAAACTTTGTTAACGCTTGTGTACTCGGCATGTGATTCGTGCCTACACTTTCGTTGATACTGTGTTATTAATTTACTACTGCGACGGCAACGCGGCATTATTAAATACACAACTCTGGAGTATTGGGTAATCCATTAACGCTCTCTTTTACATGCTACATGTTTCAGGAATAACCGGCGACGTGAATATAGATGACAACGGTGATAGAATAGCAGATTATTCTCTGCTGGATATGGATCCGGAGACATCGAAATTCGAGGTAGAAATATTATGCCAAATATATACACTGATAAAAAAATACGGTTGAATCAAGTAAGATTCGGGCAGGGACATTCAACTAAATTTTGTTGCTACGGCTAAAAAAATTGGTTAGTTCAACAATTTTGTGGTTCATTTCACCAAAATATTTTTGAGTCATTAAAATATTTTGTTCGCCCAACTAAATATTTATTTGAAGGTCCCTGCCCGAATCTTAGTTGATTCAACTGTACTTTTTTATCAGTGTATCGACTACTAAAAGACGAAAGAGGGAATCCTCGGTGTTAAAGAATACAGGTTACGCCCTATTACGTAGGTCTTTTAGCAGTCGATATATGCCGTAACCGAAAACGTGTGCGTATAAAATTCTATTGAATAAAAAAGTGTATCAATTAAACCCGACGAAAGTCTCAATGAGGGACCATCGGAAGGTATTGCGCCTAATTTTCCGCATTTACAATTAAAGGTTAATTCCATCTCTTTATCACTAGTTTTTCCCTCACTGAGGTGGGCGTGGGCGAGTACCCTCCCTTATTTTCCCCGTAAATAATTTTCAAGTAACAAAAAAAAAATTATCCGTCCCTGTTGCAGATCGTAGCTAATTATTACGGTGCTAACAAGACTCTGGAATACGTTCAGGGTAAACGTATACATTGGTCGGGCGGTAGACTCGAGCCACCGCCCGATACTCCACAGTGTGGCTTCGACGGATCACTGTGCCCTGACAATTGTGAGTATTTTTTTTTGTTGTCTTGACAGTATTGAGTGGAATAACGTCCATCGATTCTCATACTGACCTCTCATTACGCCTCTTAAGCAAATATCGAATGATCTATTTATTTATTTATTGTTTCTTGATTTATAATCAGCTTTGCCAGGATACGCTATATTATCGATCGTACTGAGCTCCATCGTCGTCGGTCTCGTTGCAGTTTCGGTCATCATATATCGGTGAGTACAAAACCGAATTCTTACCGGCTACTCTTTGTTATATTTATACATCGAGTCCATGAAATGGCGTTTTTTTTCAAAGCTTTGCCGAGGGATGGGGCGGGGGGACTGGTGAGTTTCGTGTCGCTTGGAAAGAAGCAATCTTCTATCGGTGCAATGATATATATATATATATATATATATATATATATATATATATATATATAACTCTAGCCACGAAAGCAATCAACACAGTTCGTATTCGTATGTTAAAGAATACGGGTATTTGAGCGGTAGTGATATTGACTGCTAAGAGACAGAAGGCCGTAATAACTCCCTTGTTAAAGTATACGACCTTTTGTTTCTTAACAATCGATATACGGTTTTAGCGAGCATATCACGTTTGTCAAATATTAGACTCGATTATATGGCCTGGAACGTGTCGAGCGACTGTATGAATAAACAGACCTGTTCATAACTCGTTGCTACTGTAACTTACTGCGCGGCACATAGTTTTCTTACTTTCTTGGAGAAAGAATTGGGAGGGTAGCGGAGCACTTAGTAGAGGATGGATAAGGCGGCGGAGCGTTGAGAGTTTAGGCTCCACGTTTAAAGAGGTTCGCTCACGATAAGGTCGCTCAACCCGTAGTTAAAAAAAAGTAAAATAAGCAAATATTTTTGTAAAATGAACTAAAAAAAGGACTTTCTGTATTTTTGGCTTCCTCATGGAGGAAGCTTCGCGAATAAATGAAGCAAAATTGATACATTTTGAAAAAAAAAGAAGAAAAAAATCTCAGCTGGTTATGGAAATGATTATGTATGATATCGACTGCTAATATACAAAAGCGCTTATCATCCGTGTTACAGCATAAGGGTCACGCGGTTTTGTTTTTTAGCGGTTGATATGATTCTTTTCTCATCAATTGTCTGGCGGTCAAACACACAAGTTTAATAAGCTTTTCGTGTTTGCTCATACGCATGATACCTGAAATTCGCAACCGTACAGTGATGTCTACGGCGATAATCCGGAAATGGGATGCATCCTCTCTTCACAATGTGCAATGCGTGGCCACATATGCATGTGTACATCTACCAATGTGCGATGCATCGATTATACATGCGGATACGCGCTGCCTCCGCAGGGCTAGTTTTAATAAATCGATGTACATCATAAAATGAGAAAGTATGTAACATACGAACGGAACAGTTTGATTCGTTTGGGATATTGATAAAGGGATGACCGATTTTTCCGATTATGTCATATACTCCCCTTTTCTCCGACTCGCACATTTTCCTCTTTATTCGTTTGAACCGCAACGCATTTAGCCCGTTTGAATATATCAATACAAATGTCACAGTGGATTTTAGTATTTAACATGAGCAACAGGATTTGCAAATCCCCCGGTTTTCACTGTTTGTTAACTTGGAAAAATGGTGAACAATAATTTTACTAGCTAACATTGATATTAAATTGCCCAATGGACCTTGAATCACACGAGAATTGCAGCTCTGAGCGAGACACGTATTACGTTTAGTGTGTACATTAGTGCGACTTTCTTTTCTCGCAACCTATGAACATAAGTTCGATTACATAAGTTAATAAACAAAAAGTTGAAAATTGAAATTATTATATCGCTTTCTCATAATGTTCCTTTATTCGCGAAGCCTCTTCTATGACGAAGCATTGTCTGTATTTTTGGGTTCCTTTTTTCGAAATTTTTTTCTTCACCATAACAAAGCTTACGCTATGAGGAAGCAAAATGTGGATGTATATGAAAATGGTGGACGCCGCGTCTGTACGATTCGAGGGTATGAATTCGACATTCGATCGGTAATATGCGAAGGGAATGGTATATGATTTGGACACAAGTAGATACATAGGTACCTGATCCATGTATACATACCGTCAGAAATATATACCCCACCAGTGTGAACGAGGGAACAATGCAAGCGAACACCCTGTCACACATTTAGGTACGGTCGGGAATACGTGGTGTGCACAATGGACTATGCGGGGTATGCGGTGGTGTACTATCACGAAGGGCCGTGTGATTGAACCTGTGAATTCAACCAAGTGGGAATTCGATATGCCTAGTATTATTACTTGTCATTCGTGGAAAGGTCACGACAATTGTCGAACCGATTGGTTATTGCACTGACGGTATATA
Source organism: Exephanes ischioxanthus (assembly GCA_958510785.1). Classification (NCBI taxonomy): domain Eukaryota; kingdom Metazoa; phylum Arthropoda; class Insecta; order Hymenoptera; family Ichneumonidae; genus Exephanes; species Exephanes ischioxanthus. The sequence continues at coordinate 22,195,000 of OY294020.1, read as the reverse complement.
GATATACGTATCAAACCTCCCTTTCACAGTCGTAAGTTAATGTTCGCTAAGTCGCATGTAAGCATTAACAAGCAAACGAACGATTGAGAAAACGAGTACTATCATTAGCGGTACGTGTTCCGGAACTTGGTTCTTATACCGTGTTTAACTACTTACCTCCGCCGCAATAACGGTGGAATACACATATAATTGAATTACGTGGTTAGAGTGCCCTGTTATAGTACTACGACCGCAGTTCTCTGTTCAATAATTGCGTTAACAATCTCGGAACTAACCATCCACTTGAGATAAACTTGTCGAGCGAACGACTATGCCTCTCGAGATGAAAATATTTATATCCACTCAATCGATCAAGTATGTATTTCAAAAATGTTATACAATAGCCAAATAACCCAAAAAAACCCTATTTGGGTTTTTTTGGGTTATTTGGCTATTGAATAACATTTTTGAATAAAATAACCCAAATAGCCCAAAATAACCCAAATAGCCCAAAATAACCCAAATAGCCCAAAATAACCCAAATAGCCCAAAATAACCCAAATAGCCCAAAATAACCCAAATAGCCCAAAATAACCCAAATAGCCCAAAATAACCCAAATAGCCCAAAATAACCCAAATAGCCCAAAATAACCCAAATAGCCCAAAGAAACTTGTACGATGCATCGACGTTGCATAACATCCACGCTAATTAGTTCGAAGTTCCCTTATCAACAAAGTCACGCCGCTGTTGCGCATTTTATTACAGTTTACATAATTAATTACGGTTGTTATTTTAAACATCCAGCTACTTTACTTACACTTTGTTGAAATACTGCCCGAGAATATACAGCCACAATTTATGTATTTTCTTTCGGCTCGTGCTCGCTCGGTCTGCGTAACTTTTCTCATAGCAAGATTCGAAAATTGAAGTTCGAATCGCGGAAGTACCCTGACCTCTTGCTCATTGAATTTCATGGACCAGTGGTAAAGTGCCGTAGCCAGTGATATTTATGTAACAACCCTTGTCCTTACTATTTCCACAAAAAAATTTAACAACGGGAAAAATTATTGACGCGAAAGTACCAATCACGAAAGTTCATATACTCTATGTAAGATACATGTAATTGTCTGTACCCTACATGATGAGCATGATCAGCCAGAATCAATTTTGAGAATAATTTTGGTATAGGATATTAAAGTGGGCATAAAATAACCGATGAATTCGGGATCGGCGGGAAAGACTCCGTTCGATCTACTTGTATTACCTATTTTGCGAAAAGTTGCGATTTTTGATACTTTCCAATAGCGATATCTACTAAAAATAGCAAACTCTCGGCGAAATTTTGGTAGACAAGAGCTATCGGCTTATTCACTATAATGAACTTGCTTGCACATTATAGTATACACACATTACTAACGGTCTTATATAAGTCCTGTATTTTTGTTCGTGTTAAATATATAAGCCTAATTAGCAGATATGTAAGGAGGTATCATTCCGTGTTTTTATCGATGTATAATCCAATTGGGCACCCGTATTCCTTTTATTCTGTCGTGCGTGGTGTACCGAACCAAATGTTTTTAGCTCCAGCTAGCTCATTTTTGCTATCCGGTGGCTCTACAGGAAGCGAGTCGCGTAGCAACACGGCGGGTCCTCTTATTATACTGTATCTCACCGAGGTTGACGATGAGTTACGAGATGCTCTTTTTTTTTTATCAAGCTTTCCCAGAGCTTTTTTTTACCCATTTTCCACGCACATGAATGCCCTTCTCTCACTCTGTATTCTTCATTTTTTATCCGCAATTTTTTTTACCTCATCTGATTTACTTATCTTGATCTATCTCCGACCTATTTCAGTTAGGAGGAAAAGTTGAGAATTTCCGCGTCGGTAATTTGCTATACTGAAATGTGCACGATCGCGTTGAACATTCAAGCAAGCATGTGCCCTATTGTTACATAATGCATTGCTTACATAATGTCGACCGAACAATACCCGAGTTTCTACTATGCTGTAGTCACCGCTAGACTGGCACGTCGTACTTCGCCTATCTATTCATTCAACATCTTGCATTCATGATTGGATGGCAATTTTAACGTAAAGCCAGAGCGAACAACCAAGAGGAAGAGGGATGAACGGTAGTCGATGTAGGGGAGAGCGGGGCAAAATGGCACACCGGGGCAAAACGGGACAGTGAGGGCAAAACTCAATTTTCCAATAATTTTTGGATGCCCCATTTTTGTCCCAACGATTCATCCGGAATTTTCAACCCCGTTTTGCCCCACTCACCACCACCGCCACCATCCAAAAATTATTAGAAAATTGCGTTTTGCCTCATTATCCCGTTTTGCCCCAGTGTGCCATTTTGCCCCGCTCTCCCCTACCTTCCTAGCGAATACGTATTTTTCGAACAAATAATTTCAGGGAGGAGCAGCATTGCATTCCAAGCGACTAATAAACAAAACCGTCCGTACGCATAACGTGTACGCAGCTTTTTGTTGTTTCATACGTCGAGAATTATCCATTCGTGGTACCACCGAGATTATTCGTTACTGAAGAGCGTCCTCGAAAAGAACTTTCCACCCGCAAATGCAAAGTGTGGAAAATGATATTTAATATAGATATTAATGCGTACTAAAATGGAACTATGGGCGAACGAGACATTTGTCGGGTTGCATACAGTTTTCAGAGAGAAATTTTTGATGCTCTTGACGTCGGGAATGTGCAATTATGCAAGCAAGCTCTCATTATAAATATAATGTCGACCGCTAAGGATCAAAAGGGCGTAGTACCGATTTTTAAGTACACAGGTTAACCTCTTTTGATTCTCAGCCGACGATATATGGATATGTACGGAGATAAAGGTATGAGCAAACTCGCGCTAATTTCACCATCAAAGTTTATGATCGTCTCGTTTTATTCACCCTTCGCGTTTTCCTCGTAACGGGCTCGGAACTACGTAACTCCAAGTTACGTGAACATGAGAACCTTTGTATATCTACTTATAATCTGATAGATCTACCTTATTAAAAAAAAAAAAAAAAAAAAAACAACAACAATTCGCTTGTATTATTGGTGCCGACGCAACGTGGTCTCTTAGTCGTCACTCATCGCGCGTATGCGACAATGCACTAAATGAAAATAATTCCATCCGATTCGGCAATCGCGCACGAATATCAGTTGCGCGGACAATTTATATCGTTATAAAAATCATGCAATTGATGATATTCAGGTATCTTGTTTGACTTTTTACTAAATCATTATTTCCACCTGCTGCAGGCGCTACAAGCTCGAGGCGGAAATCGCATCGATGACATGGAAGGTGCACTGGGAGGACGTTATAGTCGTACCTCGTGGCAAGAGGAGAGGTTCGATGTATTCGTTAACAATGAACAAGCAGCGTGGCAGTCAGCTGGTAAATATAGCATTATATGTGACCTGGTGCACTCTCAAACGACAAGTAATCACACGTATAATCCATTTGCAGACGATCTATTCGGACGACAACATCAGTTTGCCCGGTGGTGTCGATAGAAACGTATACATTCCTACAGGAGTTTACAAGGTACGTCATTGACTAACTCATCGGTTTTGCGAGTCATCGAACTTGTGCCAAAACTTCAATCGATGGGTCGAAATAAAATCTACGTTACAAAACTACAAAACTACAAAAAGTAACTGGGTCGGAGAAACACGATGTGCCCGAATCTTATATAGGTACCAGGTGCATGATAATCTATCATATATATACACACTACCGATTATGCTGTGTATAACCGCTGTAGCAATATAGAATGCCATTCCATTTTGTATGAAAAACGGCAGGGGCGGGGGAGGGGGGACAAATATCCAAACCAACAAAAAAATGCACAATTTTCCCAAAAATGTACAAGATGTATCGGTTTACGTTCGGGCCATAAGCTTCCGGTCCCAAGTACCCCTCTTCCGACACGTCCGCGATGCTGCTTTTATAGAATATGACAGGGCGAAGGAGTTTGGTATATATTTTTGCGGCTGTCGATTAAATCAGCATATTTAATATCGAACGCGAGAAATTCAGAGTGAAAATTGAATGGCATAGCGGTTACTGTACACAGACAGGTACTATACTTTACTCGCAATGCCGTTGTTGCTACTGAGTGCCCTAGTTGCTCCAATTACTGTTCCACCTACTCGTCACATCGGTGTTGGACAACTAAGTGCGCGGCAATATACACGATCCAAATGGATGTATCGCGTTGAACGATACACTCTCTCCCTATTGGCGTGCACTCGATAATTAGTTTTTTTTTTCCTCTGTCATTTGCAGAATTCGAAAGTTGCCATAAAAGTGATACCGCGAAACAAAGTGGAGATCTCTCGGCCGTTACTCTTGGAGTTGAAAAGGGTGAGTATAAGACTGATGTTAAGAAATTTTTGATATTACAATTAACGATAGGAGGCGTTAGACATCACCTTTCTCGTTATAATTAATCGATTGAGTTTCGCCAATTCATGCGGCGATTGCCAATTGGCTATGAGTTGTATCTATTTATGATATGTGACTGCCTTAGATGAAGGATCTTCAACACGATCATCTAGTACGTTTTTACGGTGCCTGCGTTGAGCCACCTCACTGCTGTCTGCTCACCGAATACTGTCCCAAAGGATCTTTGCAGGTGAGATCCTCACATTCTGAACGACAGTTCGATGTGTGTACATAAGGTAAACGGCCCAGTTTCCGCCGCTGTCCCAGTTACCCCCATTAATCGCAATTTACACTAATAATAAATACAGTATACGTTAAATACAAACGATATTGACGGCATGTTGAAGAGTGGTTTACTCTTGATTAATGCCGCGATACATATATTTTTTATATAATGTTCCGTTTAACGATTGAAGATGGCGGTAACTGGGCCTAAAGGTGGCGGAAACTGGGCCGCTTACCTTATAGATGTCACATGTATTTATTTTTTTGACGCGCGGAACTTTTTCTCAAAATTCAGTTGCTGTAACGAATCTATCTGACACGTCAATTTTGTTATTTTTATTTGTCGTGAGAAATAGGAAGACTGTTATATGCATACTATATGAAAACGAGATGTTGTGTGTCCCGGCAGGATATTTTGGAGAACGATCAGATAAAGTTGGATCGTGTGTTCAGAGGATCACTGATACACGACATCGTTCGAGGCATGGCTTATCTCCACGCTTCGGAGGTACGGAGTCATGGAAATTTGAAGTCATCGAACTGCGTCGTA